>VCRD01000489.1:175389-198150 GCA_006783055.1 Trinorchestia longiramus
CAAGGGACAGGCAGGCATGTCCCTTGCAACTAATGGTGCACCAAACCAGAAATTTAGGCAATATTTGAAAATACACTGCATGCTCCTGTCAATATTAGTGTGACTGGAGACACAAAATTCTCGTAGAAATATACACAGTGATTAAAATGAAATAATAAGATGATCAAATTATTGTTGAGATACTAAGCAATCAAAAGACAAGCTATTTGATAAACTTATTTTCTCACAGATAAAAAGTCAGCGAAAAAGAATTAATTATATGAATTTTCTTACAGGGACTCCAAATGATTGAAAAAATTAGGTTCGTTTTTGCACAAAGATAATCGACCAAAACAGAATCAATTAGAGATGATTCTAACTTACAACTAGACATAACCAATCAACTACAAAATCTAAAGTGTACATACATAAAAAGCGATTGAAACTGAAGCGTAATGTTCTTGCTTATCATTCGCGAGATGGAAAAAGAGTAAATTCCTTACAAACGAGCAGCTTATTTTTTAAGTCGAGATTTGTATCCCGCTCCCAGTCGGAGACAAATACTATGCTCCATTAATTGAGTTTAATTTGCATCTTCACACAAGTGCTATGAGTGAAATCTGTACATTTAACTATCGATTAAAAATTATAATTTTTTGGAGTATCATATTATAGCAGTGGTGTGGACTCGTATTATAACAGTGGACGTTGAGCGAAAGAGATTCTGAGATTCGTTCTCAGGCAGATCTCAGGTAGTATTAGCAGACGTGTCCAGTTACTGTGCAGTATTTGTAAAGCACCTCATGAACGTTAAAAGTCTCCCAAGTAAATACTGCAGCCTGAACGTGACTTGAGCCAAACTGACGGCGAGGAGGCACTGGCCAAGCAACATCTAAAGTCTTCGAGATGAACCGGCAGCTCTCAATTAAGTTTTTCTCTGGTCTATAAAAGGCAGAGTTAAATGAATGTACATAAATGAGATCACCGTGTTTTAAATGTGTACACATCAACCGTAATTGTTAACTTACTATTGGCAAGCTAGGTCTGTTAAAACCACACAGACGTTAACGCTTGTCACTCTTAACGATCATGTCCGACTGACAAGACCAATAGCACTGCTTCAACTCGACCAACACTGCGAGTGTTTTAGCCAACCACGACGCAGGCAAAAACTCCTTGAGCTAACTTTTTCCTTTCAGACGCTTGCTCACTTAAGGAACGTAGGTTCTAGCGACTCTGTTACCGTGAGGAACCACCGTACGTAGTTTTAAGCTGAAGTGCACACGTCTCTTTAAAGTTTAAACGCTAACGACACGAGGGTGATGTTTTATATTGATTCATAACGTACAACTTGTTTCATGTTATTCATTCTGATATTCAGTGTTAAATCCCATCAGGTAAGTTGCATGAACTTATATTGGCGAGATAATCGATAAATTAATCAATTACAGATAAATTCCAATCTTCTGATGGAAAAAATTACCTATTGACATCAGTTGTTTGATACTGAATACAGAGAAAATAATCACAAAATCTTACATACTGAAGTATGGGAAGTTGGAACGAAAAACTACAACCATTATATGTACAACCTCGAAAATATTAGATTTTAATTTATATGATTTCAGAAGTGCAGTTGTAGAAATGGAAAAACTAAAACAGTTCAAGAATCAGAACACACAATATAATTACCATCGAAGTTAAGAGTCAAAAAAAATAAATCCAGTGAACAATTTTAGGTCACACTACCTCATAAACCGTATGCACAAAAACAAGCAATACCGTTTCAGATTAATTTGCTTTCACTGGCTCCAAAAAAACATTCGCGTTCTCATATTAGCTCTCCCATAAGTCTGAATCTCTATTCATGAAAATAACACGGACAAATCTAGAATAAGGACTATCAATCATACATGTTGTGTGCAGGCAACTCCTCTTTCAGTCGCAGTAAGACGATCCACTGCGGATCACATACCATGAGGACCATCACTGGAGTCATCCGAGCTTTCCGGTCGCGAGGAAGGAACAAGAATGTTCAGGAAACCAACTTCTGAGACAACTACCACAGACCGTTAATGTGCACTGACATTCACAGCGCTCTCAAGCGACGAGAGAGCAAATAATAGAACAACGTTAAGATCTGCGAGCAAAAGTCAGAAGGGCTAGCGGAGTTAGTTCCCTTCAAATGCTGAGATGAATTGAACAAAGGTTTATTTTTATCTAAGTACATTGCGCCAATCTGTAATACCTTCGTGAAGTTACATTTACTCAATAGGAAGGAACATTGGGAAGAATTTTATTACATTATGAACTAAATACTTCACAATGCTTTAATTTAAAAAAAATGCATCTATATATTCGTACCCCTTACATACGCCAGGAGTGGAAATACGTGATCATTTTGCTGTTTTGCAGAGCATACGCAGAAAAAACTAAACCAATAAAGATGCACGACGACTAAGGGAATTCCCGCTTTTTTTCATATAAAAGCACAACAATTGCTTCTAAAGCTAAACCTTGAAATTTACCAATAAGAACTAACAAAATGCAGTTAAATATTTGCTTCGATCATGTAGCTCGGGAAACTCAACTGAATATATGAAGCGGAAGTGACTACAGTCAGGCTTTGCAAGCATTAAATCGATTATAATTTACAATTATAACTTCCTTCTGACGGCCAACGAAGAAAACAATCACAGTGAAATTTATTATCGACTATTATTCACTATAATGCAATAACTAAAGTTTCTTGCCTCAACACTGAAATCACCGTTGCTTCACTTTCAAAATTTATTAAAAGAAGTGTAAATATTTAAGGAAGTGAACAGAAATAAAAAGAATGAGCTGAGAGACAGAGATTTAACTGCCTTCTTGCAGATTCACCAAATTTTAAAAAGTTGGAGTAGAAGGAAAATTATGATCATCACTATTCGAATATAATTATTTTGATGATCAACATTTGTGAATCACTATTGGAGCGGAAGAATGTCCGTGAATTATGTTCAATGTTTTTCAAATCAGTACTCTTTAGTTAAATATGCTCTTTCCAGTATAAACTCACAACGTGAATGTGCAGAGACAACGTTACGGAATCGAGATGTCCACAGAGAATACAGCGGAGAACCTTTAATGAGTACAGCATTGGATTGGGGGTGTTTCTTTATCATTGAAGAGAAATCAGCACTCTTTCCATCTCGACTACGAGCGAAAGTTCCCAATAAGTCAGCAGCGATAACCGTTCCAATGAAACCAGAGCTAAGTTAATTAGAGCAAGACATGTCGATACTTCAGTTGTCGGATTAGTAAATGACGAGCAAAAACTATCAGACACGCAAACGCATGAATACCAGTTGAGCTTCATTCTGCATGAAGTGCGAAGCGACAAAAGGTACGTACCTATTTGGATGCAATTTACTTATACGTAAAGCGACGAAAAACATGTACTCATAGGGATAGAATTTGATTACATGCAAAGTACGAAAATGTACGACCCCAGTAGAACTGATTTTGCCAAAGGTGAAAATAAAGTGAGGCAATAAATTGTGGAAAGTAATATCCCGAACTGAGAAGCATAGCGAAAGCCGTAAGTAACAATTGACTGAATTAAGACTCATTTAATGCATGTGCGAAGCCACTTAACCACCACTGAAGAACTAGGAAACATTAAATATTCTTTCAACACGAACAAAATTAAACAAATCGAAGCAATAATGAAAAATACGTTATTTTACTAAGAGACTAACTTTTCCGGTAGGAAACACAAAGAAGATCATACATCCACCCGATCTCTCATTAACACGTTGACTCCGAAGTGGTACGTATGTGTACCACTTAGGTTAGGTTCTGTAATTTTTTCAGATCCTTCTAGTGACTATGCGTACAAAGTGAAGTTTTACACCAATCAGGCAATCGGAGGCAACGTGTTAAATAAATATGTCTGTGTTTAGGTGTGCTCTGTGTAGCGAGGAACTACTGAACCTCACTGGTGGAGTCATAAATTATTGACCGTGTTTGTCGCAGTGCTTCAGACCCGCCCAGGAGGAGGGTGTTCACACATCGTTCCTAAACCGCCCCACTCAGTCTGCATCAATACCCTCATGTTCTCTAAACCTTCTCTTCTCCCCCTTTTCTAATGAAATCAATGTCGAAAACAAATAAAAATAATTTAGTCTACAGTTGTGCTCTTAAAATGAAATAATTTTCGAAGGAACGAACACAGACTTTGAAGTTTTTGAGTTTTTCTGCATTGCTTGGATATCAAGCTTTACAGGACGATAATTATGACGAGAAGAATATGATATGTGTCTCATATTTTTAGAAATAAGCCCGAATTGTGAAGGAACAATAATGTATCAACTTGAGAAATGTTGTCTATTAAATGGAAAAAACATAAATGTCATATGAAAGATTTTTTAGTTTCGTCTGCACAAGATTGCCTAAATAAGTACTCAATCATAAATTCTCCACGTATAACAGAACAGAATGCACGCAAACGAGGGAAAAAGATTTCTATTTATCAAACTCTCGGTGACAAGGTTTGAAACACATTCAAATTCCCCATAAAATGTGCCCGAATACAGAGGTAACTAGCAGAGAGTTTGAAGTAGAATAGAATGAGGCGATAGGAACGAGCGTTTTGGCCCGTTCTTGGGTTAGTACCCAAGTCCCATGCCGCAATTCTAGCCAAGCGATGGTCATACACAACCTGACCACCACGGCAGCGGTCCTCGAACTCGGGTCTTCTCGCATCGCAAGCAAGTTCGCTCACCAGTCGACACAGTTGGTGGTTGAGCATTTACTGTTCAAATTTCTATGACTATTTCCTTTGTAAGAATATGCCTAGTCAAGAGTTCCACCACTAACACCGAGAGACCTAAGATTAAAGCGGGTGATTTACCTGCAAATATTTTAGTTTAAAGAGATCAGAAGGCTACGTTCACACGGGTGCATAAAATTCCTCTATTCGTCTCCCTTACACAACATAACTTCACACAACAAAAGGAACTTCTTTTGAAAAAAGGAAGTTATGTTAGCGAACCCTGTACATATACGTCCATAAGACATCCGTGACTTTTTAACATTTTGCTACGGTACTTTACTTCGAGAAAACAATTGCGAACTATCACACATGAGTGCAAAACTACTCTAGTTATGATGAGGCAAGAGGGGAAAGAACGACCACGCCCCTAAGCCACCGTTGTCTTGCTTTGAGTCTTCCACTTCCTGCGTGAGAGACACGCCCTGGCAGAACCGACCGCAGCACCTGCCGGGACCTCTCACGGTTCATACTAAACTCTATGAGCACCAAGTTATTCAGTTTACCCTTTAATCCATGAAAACAAAGTTTTATCTCTCCTCAATGAAATATTCTATGAATTAACACTCATATGATACGCAATATGGTATTTTTTGAACGGAACATTTACCATATAGGACTAGAATGGATTATTTCTGTAATAAAAATACCGAAATATCGAGGATAAAATATCGTTTCTGTTTCCCGAAAATATCGTTCCTGTTGGCACTGTGAACACGTTAAAAAATTGTCTCGATAAATTTTGGAAAAGAAACCCCCAATTCTGATAAAGTACTTATTCTATAACTTCCATATGCATGCTGACGTGACTGAAATGCTTGTAAATGATTAAGGTGTACGCACATGATTGAAATATCTATGTATAATTGAGGTACATGATGCGTAATTGATGCCTATACGTTAGACGGTATAGAATTTGGGTAGCAGCCCAAGAATTGGCCAAACGGCTCGTTCTTGTTGCCATATGTATTACTTCCAGAAAGACATTGGTCTATAAAGTGTTAAACCAAATTACCGTGGCGCAAACCCCAATGACAAACCCCCACCACTCAATACATGTGCGCAGAGCGCTCATTTCTATTTCCCTCCTAATATCCCCTCCGTTTCACCTCTTTACTTAGGTACACCCTGTGCCAAACTCTCTCTCAAATCTTTTCTATTGGTACCGACCACCACCACCACCACCGTGGCAGCTGGATCGCCAAGAGACTTCTACTTACAATCAGTCATGATAACATTTAAGTACTCCCGAGATGAATGTTTGTTGATAGTGTGACTGCGGTGCGATTGGGTATGAAATAGTGATTTTGTGTTAATTGTGCGGTTACGTTCGTCTAGGCTTACGTATTAACTAGGTACGTGAACGAACTTTAAGACGGAAGAATGGTCTTCCACTTTCGTTATAGATATGATATTCAGCCAGTCATAATTTCCGGCCGTCACTCGCGTGAGAGGAAGATTACTCCGAAATAATTATCAATCATAAGACATAAGTTTACCGAAAAATGAAAAGCACTTGAATAATGAAAAAAATGTTTTTGAACGAAAATAAGATGGCGGGTGTGTGCCGTGTAATGATAATGTTAATAATTAAGGTGATTCTGGTCCACAATTTCAACTTTCACTCATAACATTTTTACCAGAAAATTTACACTGGAAATTCATTCAATTTATGGTTCTTGTCACTTAAAACTGAAGGTGTGTCTAGAAGAGAGCTAGTATATCATTTGAATTATAATTGACTCTTATAAATAATAGATCAACTCCGTCCGGTAGGTTCAAATGGTAACAAAGTAACTAAATAAATGACATAACACTATTTAATTTAGATATTTGATCAAATTTAAATGTACTATTCACCCATGATTTACTGAGTACTGTATATCAGGTACTGTACAATAACCTAAATGTAACTCAGTAAAATCGTTCAGTTTGCCAATATTATTCGACAGATCTTCAACAATTTTTTCTTCCCCCTGAGACTCCTCAGTACACGTAAAAAAGCTTCACTTCTTGTTCATCAGATCAGTTATTTTAAAATGCATGACACAACATTACCATTCAAGACATTATCAAATAAAACAATACAACATTAACCACTCTCAACATTTTGGCACAGTAGAGCACTGGCTCCCAATGAAGTGCACTACAACCTTAATATATAACAATTTCACGCAGAATGGTACAATTTTAATTTCTACAACTACCCAGCTCACAATACCAGCTTTGCGTGCCGATGTCGAACTGCCAAGACTGATGTACCACAGGGGAGTCGCCTACGCTCTGCTTTATGTCTTAACTTTAACTTACATTATTCCACAAGACTCAATAGTAAGGCGGTGAGTTTTATTCCCTAAGAAGAAGTTATAAGCACACCTCTACATGCATCATTTAAAAGTATTCAATGCTTCCCACACAGGAACGCATACTTTAAATATTCTCATGTTGTTTGAAACTAGCAACAACGGAGATTTCCCTTCTACTAATTTGTTATTAGCCTATAATTTTTTCATTTCTAATTAGTGAAGGAATCTGTAGATATGTTTTCCTATAATGAAAGCTAATTCATTTAATGAGTTCATTGAGGTTTCCCTCGCTCAAAAAATTTGAAAGAGCGTCGACGAATGTGATTATTAAATCAGTAACTGTGCAATTCCATGAAGAGAATTGTACTTATATGATTGTGTTTCATAGCTAAACAAAATTTATTATTGATATAAGTCGCATGGTATTTACATAGACGGCTACACAGGACTTTCTGTTCAAGCACATTCACTTGACTTGGAAAATAGTCTACGACATTGGTATTACGGCATATAGTCTTCACAGCATTGTCAATACGCTATATAGTCTTCACAACATTGTCAATACGGTGTATAATATTCACAACAGTCATTATGGTAAATAGTCTTTACAACATTGTCAATACAGCATATAGTCTTGACTACATTACTTTTTCTCAAGCTTCAGATAATGCACAAGCCTTCTTTCCGCATCAAAGACAATAATCTGCACGAAAACTTCAACGGTTCACATTTTACAACGAAACGTGATGAAACGAAAGCAAGACTACAACAAAAATCCCGAGAAACTTGGCCCTGAAAACTGTTTCAGAAAAGTTATGCAGAAGGTTTACTTTCACTTCACCAAAGTTTAGAGGGAATAAGTGGTATCTATACAAATGTGCTCAGCATCTCAATCAATCGGACCAATTTTTAAGCTATGCTTTCCGATAAAGTTTTCAGGCGCGTCCCCACTTTGCATCATAAAAGCGATTCACACGAGCATGCAAGCTGCACGAATGAAAAGTACAAAGCTGTGTACTCGTAGCAGTTATGAATATGTTTAGAAAACAAAAATTCTAATTTGTGCGTTATATGCACATAAGGGTAATAATGTTACCAAGTGCAAAATTTTATGTTTCGTGGGTTTTGATCAAAACAAAGTAGAAAATAGAGGTTAATTGAGCTGCATTGTGGTGCACTCGGCTCAGGTGTTCTATAATGTCACTCAAAGACCAGTGTGATACGGCACATCAAACAACGTTCCGAGTTTAGTATTCTGATTGTGATACAATCAGCGTTGTTGAATGATTTGGATCAGTTAACTGCAGCTACCACAAACCTAAAATCAGGTATTGCGTGTAGTACAAATACAAAAAACAAAGTAGCTTTGCCATGCTGAGACCTAGCAGTCAAAATTACTGAATTGTGTAGGCAGTTCACTGGTTAATTCATTTCATTTTCTATACTCGTTAACTTCTTAGAAATCGCAAGACGTGAGGAGAAAAGGAAAGTAGTGAAAACTTTCATGAAAGCTATTCACCTTTACAAATTAGTAAGAAAATTGCTGTTTTGCTCGATTTTTTTTCCTATTTTATGAGTAGAAAGTAAAATACGATCTCTGAAAAATACTGCGAAAGCAATTCTTTTTCTAAAACGACACGTAGTTGAAAGATTTAAAAACTGCAATTTTTTCTGTGACGAAATTCTCCATGTTTGAAATATTCGTAACATGAAATCCTGGATAAAAGGAGAACGACAGCAGCACTATCGATAATTTTTTCTAATTATATTTACTCGCAGAAGTGAAACTTAAAGACAGTGAAATTAAAATAGATTGCATACAAGGTAATTCTTTTAGTTTTTTACACTTTACTACATAGAAACCAAATTATTCAACCTACACTTCACTCTATAAAAAGAATTTATATTACCTCAACGATATATTACGTGATTTAGTTTAAAGCAAAGTCAAAAGCGTTGTAATATTATAAATTAATTGAACAAAATTTAGTCTCCAAAGACCACACACACAAAAGATTTATAATAAGCAATGCAATATACTTCCAAAGGCTCGGGTATTTTACGTCAATGGAATGATACCAAACACGTATTGGTATAAAAAATACCGATCACATTAGCCCCAATAACATAATTGCTGCAGTTTCTAGATTCACAGATTGTAATAGATCATACGGATCATAATTTATGATAAATAATTCGTAACGCTAGGAATAGTTTTACATGCATGCAAATGTTCGCACGTAAAGGTCATCTATCCATATCACCCGTTCAAAGTTCAAGAAAACGCACAATTCAATAAGTAAAATAAGTTGCATATTCTTGACACAACAAAGCACCAATAGCATTTTCAAAGTACCATCAGATCAATTATTCTTCTGTACTTTAAAAAATCCCATCACTCGGTCACCTTCAAGTGCCAGTCATTTTACTCGGCCACATCTTCCTTCACCTAACCACCACGCTGCTCACATGCTACTGAAGCGGCGGCTAGAATTCAGCCTAGAAGTGGAGGTAAGTGAAGCCCCACCAAAAAGTTCAGAGCTGCCAGCGCATACGTACGACGGACTGTCATCTGCGGCAAGCACAGGAACAAACACGCACGCCAGGAAGACAGAAGCGGAAGCACTGGCCTTAGCCGTTGCCGATACATGGAACCTCAAACTTGCACATCAGCTCTGACTTTGTAATTTTTCTGATACTACGAGAACTTATCGTCGTTATGAATGGCGTTTGAACTAGATGTTCGAGTGCATAACTCTGATTAATTGTTGTTAACTCGTACGCAGCTGCACAACTTGCTCTGTTGAATACGCATCTCCAGAAGTGGAGATTCTCAAACCTCACGTAGATCAAGCGTTTTGGGTACATTTCTTTAATGCGATAAGGAATTCAGAAAGAACAGCACTCGACGGAATTGGTGTTTACATTTGAAAACCGTCCATTACGGACAAATGCTTGGTACAAGGTACCCTGGCAAACGCGGTGGTGTATCGCACTAGCTAAAGATCTTGTAAAGATCACGAGAAAATGAAACGTTCGCAAACCGGAACCGCATGATTTCCAAAGAACGACGGCAGTGGAAATGAGCTACCACCTGCCCGGACGTACCATTGAACGGAGTCTGAGCGAGACAATGGAGCAGCGGGTAATTCTGAACTTATAAAGAGTAAGTGATCACGGTAATGATACTAGTGGTTGCTAGTTCTTCATTGAAACGCATACCATCTTCCAAATGGTTAGTATCATCTACTTTTTGATTTTGTAGCTTACTAAAGGACTTTCGACAGCATGTAATTACCACAGCGAGCAGTTAGATTTTAGCTATATCATAAAATAACATGTACTGCTCTACAAGCCGGTGGTGCTTAAATAGCTTAGTTAATATTGGATATGTTCCTTAACGTAACGACCATCACAGCACCGATTTAAACTATTAAACTCTTGATCGAATAGTATTTTCATCAAATGTACTTGGGATTGCCACTTCATGTAATACGCTTCCTCGACACGTTACAGAGACGTGCGAGAATTTTACCGCACTGAGTTACGAGAATCACGTTAACGTAACAGTTACCTTATTCGTAATTGATTAAACCCTACCGATTGAGGGAGATATACTTGAATATAAGATCATTTTCAAACAAGAGATAATCTGAATTATGAGTGATCTTTTTTTCGTCTGCGCTGAATACGATACATCTTAGACTGGTTGAGTCTCTATACCTTATAAGATAAAGATAGACGATATCAGGAAAAATAACCAAGGCATGATATTAATCTGTCGTATCAAAAGATAGAAACATACGAAAAAAATTTGTACTGCACCAGGATTTTATAGCTTCATTTGTTCCTGCCCCTAAACTGCAAAGTCAACATTGTTCCTCTATCACCGACACCCTGTGCCTACTGGTAAACATTTTTAGCCAAATAAATAATACAAAAACAACAACGTAACCGAGACGTTAATATGTCTCAAAAAGGCAATATATATAAATAACAGCACAACTGTTAAAAGAATATTAAGTTCCTTTTTCTGAGTATAAGGTCCAGAGGAAACGTATCATGAATACAACACTCAAATAAGGTATCGAGAGTTCGGTCTCATGTGCAGATTTAAAATACCCCATCCTTCTTACCGTCGGACTACCTCATGTCCCTAGAGCGTAACTACGTAGAAAGTGAACTATACTGCAATTGGAGTCGAGACAAAAGAGTTCATCAACTTTAACTCAGGCTTCATTCACTAAAAAGTGATGCAGAACATACAGATGATGTTCCAACGTCAAATTTCATGAAATTAAAATACGTTTAGAATAATTTTCGTTGAGAGTATTGATGTCAATGAAGCAAAGTAACTTGTTTCACTGATAAAACATTATAAGCAAAGATCGTGAAAGAACCTGTAAAAATAATTAAATTATTCCTATGGCAATAAACGTGATTTAAGGGGTAAATTAGAGTGTACTTTTTTCCTTAGGTTTTCTACTGAAATCATATCGGGGAACCACATCGATCCTTGCATTCGCCTCCGGGCCGTTGTAATGCACGGTGCCTGAAGTACAGTGATATCCTGACAGACAATTACACTTATGCATACTAGGGCCGAAAAGTAAGAATTTAAATTTTGAAGAACATCAATAAGCATAGAAGCTTCGCAGAATATGATACTTCTTCACATGGATTAGAACGTTCTAAATGTACACTGGTTCTCAGTAACACAACTAACGAAAAGTATTATACATTAGTTCGGACAGACCTCAACACAGTCGGTGGGAGTCACCAGCGATAGCGTTATCAGCGATGTTACTGTGAGGAGTAAATGGTGAGTACAAGCACCTGAACAGCTTCCCTGTTCTGTTTGTAGTACGCAGGGCTGCGCAAGCTCTGGCTTTTACGTGATGCAAAGGGCGCGGAGAAACCGTTGTCCTTAGAGCCACGATATGAGCTAAGAGAACAGCAGGCTTCTCAGATTTACGAGAGACTCGCATGCGATAAAAATTGCTTAATTTCGAGAGCTATATACTTTTTCGCTGCTACAAAAATGTATTAACTCATTTTTATACCAACTTAACTTGATTAGAAGCTCGCACATGGACGAAAAGTGTTACAAATTGTGGATAGAGAATGAATGTGGACTATTTAAGTAATAGTCCGTCCAGTCTTTGTCGATGCCAAAACCTTTCTTTAAAACCGGATGCAAGTTTTGCCCAACATAACATTATATAACTTTGTTATGTTTGCATAATTTTTCAAACGCAATACGGTTTCTCTTCTGACTCTCATAAATGCAAATTAATCTTTGTAAAAATAACCAGTATACATTTCTTCCTCGATCAAAGCGATGGCCGATTGAAAATATTCTAATGGAAACGAGACTTCAATATGATCTCTGATCACATCTCTTGATTTTACTTCCTGGTACATCAAGGAGACTTGTATGTTCGATACGGGCTATAAAAGTGACTCTTGGTACTCAACACAGTCGATGTTAAAGTTCTCTACCCACCCAGTCACTAAGGAGCTCCATCAGAAGAAAATTTTTTTGGCACTCTTCTTATTATTGGCTGGCTATTTCATGGAAAAAATTGCGTTTTATCTGCGTAAATTGTATATGCGAACAAAAAAAAAAGGTGAACTTGCAGTTCACTATTTTTGCAGTCTAAATCGTCCTCCATTCCTCAACTTTAAAACTTTAAACAACTTTTATTTTTCAAGCACCAAGGTTTGGAACTTCATTATGACCAAAGCATTTTAACTGCATTATTTCCATTAAGCTAAATGAATCAAGTCTCCACTATTCTTATTTTTTTGAACTATTTTTCAAGCTTATTTGGGAAATAACCACGCATATATCCAAATAATGCGCAAGAAAAATTCACGTTTACGTCCAAGTGTGTTTTGTGAAAGCATTCCCTTATTTATTCAAACATATGTTCAGAAAATATTTGCGTATTTATCCAAGTATTGTTAGGGAAACACGTTATGACAGTCATTGCACAAACTCGATGTTGCACTTATACTGTAATACAGTATACTCTATTACAGCATACTATAATACAGCATACTATAACACGGCATACTCTATTACAGCATACTATTATAATACGACATACTGTAATACAATATACTGTAATATATTATACCGTAATGTACTATACTTGCAATATAAGTACGAGTGAAAACCAAATTGAATAATAGCAAAAGAACCGAGAAGCCCCATGGTCTGGAGAGGTCGACTAGGAAACAGTTGATTTCTTACCTAACGGAGAAATGTCAACTGATTTGGCCAAATGGTTCAAAGTCTGAATAGTTTAAATTTTACGTTAAATATACTCTCTTTCCTTAAACTGTACTCTATTTCTAAAAAAAATACCAACATTTAACACGCGTTTTCTTTTAGTAATATATTAGGAACAGTTTTATTTTCTAAAAAATAAAATGGGAGGCAAAAATTGCTTAAACCCTTCTTGCTACCTCTTTACATTTCATTTATATCTAGTTCAATGGTAAATTATTTAAATGTTGGGCTCAAAAAAGTTACTCAGGATCAAATTAGTTTAATATTTTCTTATCTACTTCCGATATATCGTTTGATAAATACCGTTTTGCCTTACACTTCAGTTCAAAAATATTATTTTTCTTACCCTCTTTCAGAACCTTTTATTATACACGACAAATGAAATTAACATTTTCAATTTTTATGTAAATGTTAGTAACTAATGGCCAGTAGTTTACCAAAGACTTCCAAAAGCCTCTTTTGGAAACTGCACATAACGAATGACATTTGAAATGCGTAGAAATTGAAAGCGATATTCAGCGCTG
The DNA here is from genome assembly GCA_006783055.1 of Trinorchestia longiramus. NCBI lineage: Eukaryota > Metazoa > Arthropoda > Malacostraca > Amphipoda > Talitridae > Trinorchestia > Trinorchestia longiramus. Next base: position 189,313 of record VCRD01000489.1, read on the forward strand.
ATACTGTATACGACATGCAAGACAATCTCTTACCTGATCATCCAAGTCGGACTCGAGAACGTACTCTTCTTGTGCCGGTGTTTCGGTGCCATCTTCGTCCTGGTAACTTCTGCGATTTGCCCCAAAACGGTTGGCACTGATTTTAGCACTGCTCGTTCCGTCTTTCTTATTGGGAAGGTTGCAGAAGGCAGGTGTTCCATTCGTAATCGCATTCAAAGAGGTATTCACCATATCGTACGTAGCCCGAACATTAAAAGAGCGATCATATAGAGATTCTCTCTGATTCGATCGGCTCTCTGAATATTGTTCACTTTCCAATTTTGAAGATTTCATTTGGGAGTTTTTATGAGTTTCACTATTTACACTTTTCAGTATTGTTGTAGTGAGAGGTGGTCCCATGATATTGCTTACATTCATTAGTGATGGCGAGGCACAAGCTGATAAAGTGCTGGATAGTTTTGCGTCGTCACTGCACTGATTTGAACAATTGCTTGCTCTCGCAGTCCCAATTCTCGCAACACCATTTATTATCTGATCAATGGACGCTATACCACACGGCCGGGTGCCAGTGAGCCGAGAAACACCCATGTCCGAAGGAGGCCTGGGTGGTGCACGAGGAGGAACTGCTCTGAAAGCTCCCCTGGGTGCATCATGAGGATAACGATGAGGTACATGATTATGAGGATGGGCATAGCTAGATAAGTTGTTCTCCGACGCATGGAGGCAGCGGTTGATGGGGAGTCGTGTTGGAAGTGGACAATGTCCTATTTTTTCTAGACATTGGTCGCTCTCCGAACCGTCTCGAAAACTACCTCTTTGTGCTCCGACAGAACCATTCATTCCATCGCTTGTTGAAGAATCCCTAAGATCTTCTAATGAACGACTGAACGAACGCTCAGACGGAGCATTTGGCCGACTGGCAGATGTTAAACATGCAACTGGAAGGCCATAAACTTTGGGAGAAAGTTTAAGAGAAAGTTCTAAATCTAAAGAATTTTGGGTTACAGCTGAAGTTGGAGTGGGTGTAGTTGCTTTTTTCTTCACGTGTGCAGGAGAGAAAGCTCTAACACTTAGAGGGTGGATCCCATCTGTGTCTGATTCTCGACGATTAATTTTTTGAGATACTTTTACTAAATGCTGTTGTTTATGCTGAAGGTACTTGTGCATAGAGTGTCTCATGGAATTCACGTGTGGATCTGCTTCACAAACGGGAACAGGAGCTCGTTCAATACCCACCGGATCAGGCATAGCTCTCACAGTTAGCCGCTCAATATCAGAAGGCGAACTACATTCAATTGCTGGAGTTCTACTTCCTCTCATTTTTTCATCCGTTACACTGGACCTACCATCTATGCATTGAGGAGACCGGCTGTGATCAGCCTTAACAACACCAAGTGCTGATGCCAGAAGCTCATCTGTGATACTAGACCGTCCATCTGGAGGTGTGATCTCGGACGCAGACGTTCTAGCTCGAGATTTGCTACGCTTTCGTCTACTACTATCACTGGCACCGATCTTCATGTAGTCACTTAAATTACTATTATGATTGTTGTTACAGCCACTGTGAGAAACCGTAAGGTCATGATCCTTATCTTCGTCCATCGCACAATTTACTTCCATACTGTCTCGATCGCAGGAATGATCGGTCACACGAACTCGAAGATCGTCACTTGGCACAACTGGGATATCGTTATCCAGAGATAATTTGGCACATTTAGGATCACACTTCCGGAGTCTATCACGAGTGTTAATGGCACGATAGTTGCCCTTATTAGAGCACGAAGCATTTCTTTCTGTACTATTTGTACGAGGATTAGTATTACTATTTCCTGTCCTGAGACCACCGTCACTAGTTTCGCCTAGCAAAACGTTACTACCTAAACTTCCAGTAATAATTGGCATATTATAATTAATGTTACTTCTAATATTATCTACGTTACCTTGCAAATTATCTAAATGGTTATTACTTATAGAATTTGCATTCGTACTAGCATTATTACTATTGGCACCACTAGAATTGCTATTGTTTCTACTATTGTTCACTAGATGATAGTTTTGTATTCTCAGTCGTTGGTTGTCATCGACTTCTACCACGAACACTCTATCCATATGGCGATAAAGATGGCTGCCTCCATCATCTCTAAAACCGATTCCAGAATCAGAATTAGATGAATTGGAAGAAGTGTTGGAATGTTGCGGGGACATTTGAGCATCTTCTGCCAGACCTGCATTGTTCCCTCCGTTGTCGAAATTGAACCCAGGTTGGGATCTATATAGGCTCATTATTGTCTGGAGTATGGGATCTGCAGTATCGGGAAACTCTTTACAGTGAGTTATAGGGGCATCGTCTTCAGCAGGTGTGCATTCTATTCTAAACGTTTTGGCACGGCGTGCATGATCGTTGTGTTCTACCATACTTGGATCTACCATGAACACATGGCACGACGACGACACTCCTTGATCATTCCGCCCGCTGCTTTTACCGTCGTTACTAATGTCACTAAATTCATCGCTTGATGAACCATGAACAGTCACGAGACCGAAAAATTTCTTATCATCAGCATAAACACCACAAAATGTAATCCTCTCGGCAGGATATTGAGCTAGGGTGATTCCGTGTGGGTTGGTCAACACAACTCTCTCGTTGAAAACAGACATCAATACTAATGTGTGAACTTTCTTTTCGATCCGTAGTCGTCTGATGCAATTTTTTATAGCTGTGAGCCTAGAACCTCCTTGCGAATCTTTGGGAACTTCTATTGTTCCCAAATAACCAACTACTGCTCGGTACAGCGACTCGCCCAAGTCAGGAGGAGGTCCTTGCTGCTGAAGTTCTGCTAAAGTAGGATAAAGAATTTTGTTTATCTCTTGCTCTGTTATGATTCTGACATCATCAGGCCCGCCACTCGTGTGGCCTTGTTGATTTTGCTGATGATGGCGTAACATGAGTTGGTGGTACTGCTTATCATATAATTGTTGTGGTTGTATAACAGGATTGTGTTGCAGATGAGGTTGCATTTGTTGTCCCAATTGTTGACTTTTCTTCTGAGGCTGATATTGGCCATTGTCAAGTTGAGGCGTGTGGTGTGGATGAGGTGGTTGTAGTTGCTGGGGTGAATGAAGCTGTGGCCGATGGTAGAGCTTGGGAGAGAACGGAGTCTGCAAACGATGAGGATGAGGTGGATGACACGCTTGATAGGCATGAGGATGTATACCGTGCCGTAAATTGTGATTGTGGGTAGAGTGCGGCAAGTGTGGTTTCGATTGCTGTTGCACCTGTGGTTTTAAGTGTTGTTGCTGCTGCTGCTGTGGTTGTTGTTTTTGCTGCTGTTGTTCTTGCTGTTGCTGTTGCCTCTGCTGCAGTTGCTGTTGTTTCTGTTGTTGTTGTTGTTGTTGTTGTTGCTGCTGCTGCTGCTGTGGTTGTTGCTGCTGCTGTGGTTGTTGCTGTTGTTGTGGTTGTTGCTGCTGTGGAGGTTGCTGCTGTGGGGGTTGCTGCTGTTGTATCAGCGGCTGCTGTTGTTGGTTTTGTTGTTGTTGTGGTTGTTGTTGCTGCTGCTGTTCTTGTTGCAGCTGTGGTTGTGATGGTTGTTGTTGCTGTTGTGAATGTTTTTGTTGTTGTTGTTGCTGTTGTTGTTGTTGTTGCTGCTGCTGCTGTGAATTTTGTTGATGCTGCTGTTGTTGCTGCTGTTGTTGTGGCTGCTGTTGCTGCTGCTGCTGTTGTGGCTGTTGCTGTGGTAGCTGTTGTTGTTGTTGCTGCTGTAGTTCTTGTTGTAGCGATTCTGATTGTTGTGGTGATTGTTGTTGTGGTTGTTGTGGTTGCTGCTGCTGTTGTGGTTGTTGTTGTTGTTGCTGTGATTGTTGCTGCTGTTGTGGTTGTTGCTGTTGTGGTTGTTGTTGTGGTTGTTGCTGTTGTGGTTTTGATTGTAGTTGTGGTTGTACTTGTGTTTGTAGTTCTTGTACTGGTTGTTGTTGTTGTACCAGTTGCTGAGTTTGTTGTGGCTGTTGTTGGTGCTGCTGTAATTTTAACTGTTGTTGCTGCTGTTCTTGTTGCAACTGCTGGTGGTTTGGTTGATGCTGTTGTTGCTGAGCTTGAGGCTGTTGCTGCATGTTAAGGTACTGGGTTTTGGTTTTTACTATTTTCTCTCCCTTTATAGGAGATTGTCGAGCTCTAGCGATTTGATCGGCATGCTGTTCTTCAAAGTGTCTTGTAGGAGTGATGTTACTAGTTTGGCGATTGTCACCAAACACCAGAGGCATGAAGCGTCTCCTAGTGGGAGAGGAGCATTGCAGCGGAGGTTGTGGTGCAATGGCTTGGACATCTGACAACTGACCGGAACAGTTGTGGACGGCAGCACTCGGAGGCGGATACGGATTCGGAGGTTTGGACGGGAAAGACTCTGGCCAGTCACGATCAGAGAGCAGCGCTGCTTCCCCAAGTTGTATAGCTGCTCGCTCACTGAAAATTGCTCCACTTTGCAGATCTCGCACCACTCTTTCTGCTCTTGTCTGTTGCTGTTTGTGACGTAACCGATTAGGAAACTTTGGTTTCTGTCGACTGACTGCTACGAATTCGTCATCTGAGCTGTCTGAGTAATAGTTTTCAGCTATTTGTAGCTTCAGAAGCTTCGACATACCAATAATTCTGACGACGTCATCGTGCGCTGCCTTGCTAACGTTTTGTCCATTAACGGCTATTAAGTAGTCACCTAGACGAAGTCCCGATCTTTCTGCCGAAGACCCAGGCACGATATACGAAAGCATGCATGGAGCTTGTCCACTTATAGTAAAGCCAAAGCCATTTTTGCCTTTGGTTATCTCGACGGTTCGGACTCCGTAACTGGGTCGCTTCTTCCGCCTCCTGTTCCCACCAGTCACACCACTGGTGTTAGTCGTAGAGCCTCCTCCGCATCCGCCTCCACCACTGGCTTCCCTGCACAACCAAATTACGGATTGAGAGAAATCCTTCAGAAAGCATTACAAAACAATGAGCAACATGCATTTACAAAGTTCGAATCGAGTTGAAAAATTAGGTAAACTTCGTGAATGAAACTAATTGCCGATCCGAGGCGGCTCGCCGTGTCAGGCGAGCTGTTGTTCCCCTGAGATTCGCAGATGTGTATTCGATGCAGCACACGCCGTTACAATCTGCCTGTTTATGTTGACAGCGAGCGTTGTAACATGGGGTAGGTAGTGGTGTAGTGGCCGTTCAAATTCTGTTCAATAGCGTTAGATAAAGAAATTAATTAAATTTTTACGATGTTAGAGTAAACTAAAGTGTTTACTGGAAAAGCGAACGGCTTTGTGGCTATGAAGAAAAGAAAGCTTTGTTCTGTTTTCGATGCATACTATTTGGTGGAGACTCGTTATGAGCTAAGAGTGGTGTGACTGACTTGATGAATTTACCATAAACAATGCTGAAACGCGAACAGTCAACCAAACATACAAACAATGTCATTGATTTGCCAACGCAAAGTAATCTGAACAGCGGGCGAAACGGACGTAGTATACCTTCGCATTGCTGGAATTATCTAGTAGCATGCTTTGCAAATCAATGTGTCAATTACCGTGGAGCAGAGTATTTGCATTGTTTTATTATAATATGTGCAATATCACTAGGTTATGTTTTTGTAACTCGGTGGATTTTGATGAGAGATTATACTGAACGAAAAATATGCATCAAATTTTGTTTCAAAATACAATAAAAAATACTGTACAAACCCATTGCATGCTTTATTAAGACTTTGGGGACAATTTCATGGGTCAAAGCAGAACCTTCTTTTGGTACAACGCTTCAAGGGAGGATGAACATCAGTCGACGAAGGTGACCGTTCCTAACAACCTTCAACAAATACGAGTACAACCCGAAAATCTCTCCTCTGGGACATATGTCATCATTCGACAATTATTGAATTTCACAAACATTCAAATTATTCCATACGTTTTCTAGTCGCTTAACAGTGTCTCACGTTACTTTTCCCAGTTTCCTAAAATGATATTTCGTCTGAAAAGAAGTTGCTTCAACCAGATTGAAGAGAACCAGCAAAACCTGAATAGATCGTCAATGCGTTGACCTGTTATGACTTCCATACATGCATGGATTCGTGGAAAAAAGTTGTGATTGCACTATTCGTTTTCAGAGGAACTATGATACTTCGAAAGAGACGGTTGAAACTAGAAGCTTCTGTGGAAACTTTATATTATAGAAACTTATTGTCATTAAATTTAGTTTGATTTGAAATGTTTCACTTCAATAACGTTTATTATAGTATTTTGTCACATAACCACCCATTATTCTTTTTGGCAAACCGCCACTGTTACTAATAGTGTCGTATCACGAACAATTTACAGTTCAGACATGACTATCATTGAACTCACCAGAACATCGTTGAATCATTTTTACTTCGAGAAGCCTCCATGATCTACTCCTGGTGAACGTTTCGTTGAGGGAGGAAATGGCGGACCACGGATGACAACGATAAATTGGTGGCTTATGCCTGCGCTGTCTCGCAACAAAGTCGCCTCGTGGACGAGGGAAAATCGCGAGTTGAAGTACGTCCAAACTCTCGAGAACATGAGCATTCTGATCGAAAGCACGGCTATTGCTTCTCCAAACCTGCAAGAAACGAACGTATTAGACTATACTTGATGAAAAGAAACAAATAAGGTAAAGAGTGAAGAACATGCATATTAATCCTGAATTCTAAATAGTACAAGTTGAGAAGAATATTTGAGCATTGGAGCATTGAATTATGGTATTATATAATTAAAAGTATAGGAATGAGCGTCTGAAATGATCCTAGAAAACTCGGTGTTCTAAAATTTTATTTGCGAAACGGAATTCCTCTTATAAATTTTTGCAGTTTTACAAGTAATTTTGTTATGAAGGGGAGCTCAAAATGAAATGTGACTAGTTTCACAAAATGTACATGAGCTCTAATAACTGTAACAATTTAGTGAACTGTAAAGATAGTTTTTTATAACTATAAATTTAGTAAACAATTAGTAAACTGTCATCAATAATACTTCTATCAAATCGGTCAGTTAGACAACAGCAAAACTGAGAACTTGTAGAAATGAGGATGTTTTTAATACCGCACACACGTTTTTAGGCGCTTTTAAGCGCCTGTAAATTTAAAAATTTCATAGAATTATATCAGCCATGCCTTCGAATGAATGTTTCATACGTGAGAATGTCCATCAGCGAGTGTGAGAAACTGCACTATAAGGTAAACTATCGTGTAGGGCAGTCACAGGGTGCGATGGTGTAGATGCACCAAAGAAAAAACTAAAGCCTTTTTACCAAACAAGAACCACAGCCTCTTGCAACACCTGTTGCTGATTTTGCTTTATTAATCTAGACTTCCCTGTGAGGAATGTTAGGTATTCAAGATACATGACTCGTAAGGATGTAATTATTACTCTCTTACGTAAGAGTACAGGTGCTCAAGGAATGCTATCTTCCTGTCAGGAGCGCTCAATTCCTCCGATACGAGCCTTTGGAACTTTGATATCAGAATATAATTTGCGTTATAAAATATTTTTACCCACTAATACGATGGCACTATCAAAATTTAACTCCGGATATTTTTGAAATATGTGACTGTAACACGGTTGGCATACTGGAACGTATTTTATTGTATTCTGTCAGTAGACCAAGTTAAGTTGGTTGCTTCACTGTATTCAAAAGAGTTGTTAACAAATTTCGACACAGAAAACACTAGTTTTGCGCTAACTCAGAGGACCCACAATTTCGTGTTCAAAATCTCACATTTCCGAGACCTAAAAAACAAGTTCATTACTTTGCGAAAAATGAAAGGAAACTCCATTCGACCTAAAGCATTCTTTTGACTACTCGAAATGAAACAAGACTAGATCTTATGGAGAAACTATCGTGCCCCACACCTGTTCGGAAAATAAAAGTTCATGGCTAAGAGACCAATAATTAAGTTAGTCTGACAAATGGTATTGCTATGTTTAGACGTGTTTTACTTTGGAACCCGAACTATTAACATTGGTCGTATCACCCTACAATTGAGATCAAACGGGCAATAAATTTTTTGCAGTTACCTCAGCTTCAGAAACTCTAGAAAATCTTTCGTCAAGTTTTCGCTGAATGTTCTTAAATTTCCACAGTAGAACTCGAACTTTTTTAGTTGCTTGTAAGTTTTGAGGCCATCCAAACACCTTTGACTTGCCTCTGACTATGGACACAAAACAGTTTGAAACACAGACTTTATATGAAGACCTCGTCTCAAAATTTTTGGATATCTGTCATAGTTAGACATACGAGTAAGATATCTGTCAGTTGACTCTCAAAATTCAAGGACTTTTTTTTCAAACATCGTCGTGCAGCGACAGCAGCGTTTGATAACACATACGTATCGTAATCGAAAGCTACCGTATACCCTCAATTTTATGAAACATTGCCGATGCTCAGACGGAAGCTTGGTCGACTGGTGAGCGAATCTACTTGCGAGCGGAAAGACCCGGGTTCGAATCCCGCTGCTGACATGGTTGACGAGGGTAGAAATACGGCATGGGACTTGGGTAAAAAAAAACGAATAATTATCGAAGTAATTATCCGACCCAAGAATGGGCCCGAAGGTTCGTTCCTATATCCTCATTTTATTATTCTATTATAACGCTGTTGGTACCGCAAACACTCTACAATGTGGCACTCTAATTTCGAACAAAAAAGGAACGATTCAAATGCAATAATTCGTAGGTTCACATTGTGAAATTTAAAATACCTGTTTGATCGCATATTCGTAAGTCGTAGGTGTCAAAATAAATAAACTTCAGGTATGCAAAGGGCTCACGTACCCAAAATACCCCACA
>VCRD01000489.1:198533-223474 GCA_006783055.1 Trinorchestia longiramus
CGTTGCCTTCGATTACCTGGCCGGTGTAAATCTTCACTTTGTACATATTATTACTAGAAGGCACTGTAAAATTTACAGAACCTAACCTGAGTGGCCCACATACGTACCACTTCGGAGTCAACGTGTTAAACAAACAAACAATCTTTATTTCCAATCAAGTACACAGTACATAGACATTTAGTAAATTGGTTTTTCAAATTCTTAAGGTTAACATTCTTAGAGTAAGGGTGATGGTGAGCTCCATGCGACGATCCTGGGATGTGTCCATGGGCGATGAGTTGAGGTCTTACCGATAAGTGCGAGCTCACGGCGTGAAACGAGAAATAGCTCGTATTCATTGCCGGGTTTCGAACCCGCACGCAGTCTTTCTGCACAAGCAGAGACCCGATACAGAACACGGGCCGCATACCACTCGACTACGGTGGCAGTACCTAAGTAAATTATTTCCAGTCAAAAATGGTCGTAGGAGTTCACTTTCTAGGATTTTTCCCAAAAACGTCAATAAATTGAAATTCAAATTACTGAAGGCTGTTGAAAATCAAACAAGCGTTGAAGGTAATAGTAATCGCTTAATTTGAAGGTAGTGGGCTAACTTACAATAGCACGCCGTACACAAGTAGAGAATTTTTGTGCGTGGAAGTGCACTTTTACGCTTGGTTTTAAGGTGAAACAAAGCCCATTGTATTTTGATCACTTCAGTGATCTCGGACTATCCTTATCGTAGTTGTACGCGTACATTTGCCTAAAAATTCATGACGAAAATCAGATTACTTCAAAAAATCGTTTTGTGCAGAGGCCTGTTGACATAATTAGATAATTTAATAATTAGGGTCACCAGTTACCGACCTAGCGTAGCTACCGGCTATTGAACACAATTTACGATAACTAATCTATGTGGCATGTAGTGGCTCTTCATATTAAACGAGAGATTTAGTTTCATGTTCATGCTCTTGACACTTCAGCACTAACATCAATTACTTTGATTTTCACCTCACGAGCGTATACGTGGTGCACACCTCAGCTATCTGACAAGCAGGAACGAAGGTAGAGACAGAAGAGGCAGGAATATTTACTGAACATTTACATGTGCGTCAAACTATCTACAACCCAAAACCACCTACGACCTAAAACTACCTACGACCTAAAACTAGCTACGACCTAACTCCCTAAGACTTTATTCAATAAAGGAGTGCATAGATTTAACTATGATTCAGAACTTTCTTCAATGCGTTCCTTCCAATACTTAGAAATAGAAAAATTATTCCTTTGAATTCTGTTTTCCATGCTGTATTTGAGTACAAAATAATAGCTTTTTATAATACTTGACTCTGACGTCATCAAGTATTTTGCTTAATGAAGTAAGAGAACTAAATCTACAGCTGAAACAGAATAGTTTTTCTTAATTGGTAGAGATAAAGAGTAAATGATTCGCAAAAAATTATGCTACGCTTTATTTTGATCGAAATATTTTGATTTCCATTGCGTAATGTGTGCATGGTATTACTTGTCATATTTCTATTGTAGGGAATAATAATGAACATAGATGCATTCCATGTAAATTAAGTATGCCGCTCGCTCAAGGTGAGTAGATCACTACTTAAGCAGCGTTGCAGTTCCCTAACTCTATTTTGCATACAGTAACCGCACTCGTGATCAGTGTTCGTCATGACTACGGCTATTGAACTAAACATTAAGAGCACATAAGCAAAAAAACGTATGAAATGCACTGATAGCAGAACATTTCAAAAAGAATTTTACGACAATGCTTAAGTGTTATACTCGAGCACAGGCAGAAGAGAGAAACAAGCCCGCAGGCTATTTTCTTCATCTCTTGAGATGGCAATTTGAAGATGCTTAGAACTCACCCATATCTCTATAAAGAACGTAGAATAGCACGTCACAATCACTTTAACACTCGAACTGATTTCAGGTACACTTTCGGACCACTTCATACGCTTAACAATTACATACGCAACGTTTTAGGGATAAATAAACAAGGAGCAGAGTAGAACCTGCACCCACACAACGACATTGTTCTGTCACCACTGGCGCCATCTAGGGTAGGTGAGCACAAGTACTCAACAAGTCACCTCGCCGCATTCCATGCACCTGTGCCCAAAGATTTTATCCGACCTAGGCGAGTGGCACAGAAAACGGGAAATTACGAAAATAAAAACGTTAACTCTTCCTGAATTTCAGTTTCTTGAACTAAAACTAGTGTGGGACGGAAGAATATTCTTAGCGGTAAAACACTGCAGTATTACTGCCCTAATAATTCATTCGTTACTATCAGGGTTGAAAATAGCTAACAGAAAGAAGCAATGAAATAGAATTTTCATACATTCATTTCGAAAATATTGTTCCCTTATTTGTCTTTAAAACCTCATCTCAGCGCTGACTACGTTACTATTTTTTCTCTCTTCGTGCCTAATATTCTGTCAGTTACTAAATTTGAATAGTTATTTCAGTTTATTTCCGACATGGGATTCATTCTTAGTTAATTGTAATTTAAAATTGCCCACGATTAGAATCAGGAACAAATTTTTAAAGGAAAATCGATTGGTATTGCTATAGTAGTTTCCACATTTAATTTACACTAAATCACAGCTTATTGACTACCTAGTTGTTGTTCTGACATCCTATTACTGCAATCTTACAATGAGAATAATGTATGTTTCTCATTACAGCCACCGTAGTCGAGTGGTCTGCGGCCCGTGTTCTGTATCGGGTCTCTGCTTGTGCAGAAAGACTGCGGGTTCGAAACCCAGCAATGAATACGAGCTGTTTCTCGTTTCACGCCGTGAGCTCGCACTTATCGGTAAGCCCTCAATTCCCCGCCCATGGACACATCCCAGGATCGTCGCATGGAGCTCACCATCACCCTTACTCTAAGAATGTTAACCTTAAGAATTTAAAAAACCAATGTACTAAATGTCTATGTACTGTGTACTTGATTGGAAATAAAGATTGTTTGTTGTTTGTTTTGTTTCTCGTAATCATTTGTCATTCCCTTGAAATTCAGAGATTTAATTCGGAAACAGACATTCATTAATTAACAAAGAGACCCGATATCAGATCTCTAATACTGTAGATATGCATAATTCAGCCAAACAAATTGATGACAGATAAAACTTAAACAAGAGAACAATTTGTTAGTTCTATTACCACGGAAGTTATATACATTTATACATTTATGATCATGTGTGTGATGACAGTCACATGGATTGCTAAGACCAAAAGAGCTCGCCAGCCCAAAATTTGAAGTAGAAATATATTGCAGCGGGCACAATTATTCATCATATTCATAATTACAAATGAACCCAGGCCAGAACGGTGATAGCAAGGCAGATGTCTCGCAATTAGAGTCGACAAAAAATTGCAAAAATAGACTGAAATGAGTGCAACATTCTCTGTTTGCCGAGCAACCTCAACAAGCTCATTTACAATACATTAATGTCACTTAGACTTCACTTGTCTCACTGTTAGAATTTTTGAGTTAAGTTTGGAAGGCATTTTACATTTTAACTATAACATATCCATCGTATGAATCATTATTATTTGCAATTTTTATAAACAGGAAGTACAATTTCCAACTTATACTATAACTGTGAAACACTAGCACAAGTAAGACACATAAAGTGTGTTTCAATATGAAACTAAACAAGCGTAGAATAGAATAGAATAAAGTGATAGGAACGAGCTGTTTGGCCCATTCTTGCGTTGATACCCAAGTTCCATGCCATCTAAAGTAAAGGCGTCAATCATGCACGTACACCTTAATCACGTGAGTCAATTCAGTTACGTACACGCACTTCACTCACGCACACGCATTTCAGTCACAAGCATTTATCACAATCATACGCTGGCCCTGGAGTTAGGGACATAGAATTAGTACGCTATAATTGTGGGGGTTCGTAATCTAATATTTGTCGACACGATTTTTTTAACGTGTTCACAGTGCCAGCAGAAATGATATTTTCGGGGAACTGGTTTCAAGTTGAGGCAATTTTAACGAGGTAAAAGTTCATAGCTTGTGCTGTTTTGAAGTTTATGAGTATTAGTTTTTGATCGTTATATCTGGTTCGTACGTTACCGTCTCTTTTGGAAAGACCTTCCAAGGTAACATCGTTAAAGTTGTTGAGATACTTATAGGTCTCAACAAATTGTTCTCGCAGTCTTCTTTGTTTTAGGGAGATGAGTTCAAGCTGTTGAAGACGTTTTTCGTTGTTGAGTTTGGAGAGTTCTGGAATCATCTTCGTAGCTCTTCGCTGAGTTTTTTCATTTTATTAATGTTTCTTCATAGGGTATGAGACCGGAGTTGCACTGCGTATTCTACATGTGGCTGGACTAGTGTTTTATAAAGCGGTAATATTATGTTCTTTGACTTGTATTCAAAGTTTCGCGCAATGAAACCAAGAATCCAACTCACATTTTTGATGTTTTTTACTTGCTTATCATGTTTGAAATTTTGAGTGACAATGAGACCTAGATCTATTTGTTGCTGGACTGCTTCAATGGGTATATCATTTATCGTGTGTTGGAAATGCCGGTTATTTGCACCAACGTGCATTACTGAACATTTATCAATATTGAAGCTCATTTACCAGGTTTCAGTCCATTGTAGAAGATGGTTGAGGTCTGATTGGATAGTTACTCTATAGCAGGACTTACCTACCCCCTTAAAGGTCATGAATTTACCAGTATTAAAATAACTTTCATTTTTACCACTAATAATATGACTAAACTACAAGTAATTGTTACTAACTCTTTGCAATTAAAACATTTATATTAAGTACACATTATTGTAATAATTTTTATATTAAATAACAATAGTCGTCGAGTATTTTTAATTAAAGCTTGATGTTGTGGCAACAATTTCACTCACATTATTGAAGTGGGTCTTTCCCAGCTCGAGAGCCTCACTCCCAAACTTAAGCACGTGATGTGTTATAATATATAGAATTCCCTGGCCGTCGGGGAGGAGTCATCCACCCCTGCTCACTGCAACTTGCAAAGGATTTATACTGCAAAATGAATATTTACCACATTCCACTTATTGTATTAGAACTGCTCACTGAGGATACAACCCACTGCTAGCATATCACAACAACTCACTGCTGGGTAAATGCACACTGTTTCTTCACCAGCAAATCACTGCAAGAAACTTACTTTCGTATGTAGTATCATCACTGCAGTATAAAACTCGCTGTATGTGATATACTGCTCACTGCAAGTGATATGCCGGTTGTATTTGACACCCTCATACCCTCACTGTCAATATCAATTCACTGCCTACATACTGCTTATTGCACACGACATCCTGTACTCAAGCTAACTACTCTCTGTACTCGTGCCGTACTTATGGAGTACATCAATTGCTGTCACTGAAGTTCTGGGCTAGGCCTATCCCAGATCGTGCTATCCTTACGTTCTGGAAGCTTCAGACTGGCTCAACGCTGCTCAAGATCATCTGAATCATTTAACGTGCCACCTTACTGAAATGAAGCTAAGTCACATTCAGGAGTCCTCTCATTTCCCTCATTCAGGTCACACAGGCAAAAAAATAAAACCAGAGAAAAACAATACTGAAAAGTTTGGTACCTGAAAATCCTACCAGCACTGCCTACCATACAATAACTTTACAACTCTGTCCCTTTCGGTGAATGCCTTGTAACAGAGTTTCGTGTCATCGGCGAATTTGTTGATTTCACTGATGATTCTGACATTAAGATCGTTGATGTAGCTGATGAAGAGGAGCGGACCTGAAACGCTTCCTTAAGGAACTTCTGATGTTACGTGCGTCCAATCACTGGCTGGAGTGTGAATCATCACTCGTTGAGTGTGACCAGTGAGCCAGTTTTGTACCTATCGGCAGTAGTTGTCTTGTATTCTATGTATTTCCACTTTAGCCATGAGTCTTTCGTGGGAACCTTGTCGAAGGTTTGTATATTTTATCAAACTTATTTTTATTTTGTTTCGGTGTGTGATACAGATTTATGTACATATACATGTATTTGGTTCAATGACCGTATTTTCGTTCATCCAGTTTTAGCCCATGCAACCGTATTGATTGGCCTTGATATATCTAGAGCACCACAGAAAAATTAATATAGGATACCGAATTGGAAAAATGAACACAGAGCTCTTATGAAGAAATAGTTTTGAAATATTAAAGTAACAAACTGGGTTTTGTTGGTCTAAATATACTCAAATCTTACACGACGCTACAATGATTTGACTAGTCGACGGCTGTAATTGGTGATACCAAAAACGTTCAAATTTTGCTCGTTCATATTTCTGAAATCACGTTCCTATCTTAACAAACCATGGTTATTAAATTGCTCGACTTCTCTGTGCACTTGATGTCAGTTTGATTAGGTGGAATGATTTACCAATATGAAAAAAATCATATTTGTAGCTCACTATAGATTTCCTAACCCCAAATGAAATCAAATTTGACAAGAAAAAGACTATAAAATGAGAATGGAAAGTTAAACCTGCCGTGATCAGAAGGTGAATAAATCTACAATGAAGTTATATCCTAATGCATTGAAAGTTTTGAGGCGTCACAGATGCTTGATATTACAAAATGTATTTAAAGTTAGAACATGAGATTTACCATTACATTAAAAAATACGAGACTACTAAAAATAACTTGTTGATATTAAAGAACAGGCGCATAAAGCGAAAAGTTGACGACTAAGGGGTTTACAACTAACTTTCCACTAATACGCTCATGCTTATGTATTGTATACTTATGTTGTACTTGCATGCAATTAAAACAACCCTGATAGTTATTTTAATATATTAACATTGAATTTGACTGGTATGTAGCGATATTACATCGCCCAAAAATATACAAATAGAGTATTCTAATTAATAAGATTAGGTATAAGAAGTAAAATCGTCATTAGGTCCTAGCATTAAAAATTCTAGATACTGTCCCGACTTCCGCTTCCTTAGACTATATATAGAGCGACTTCCACAACATGGAGCATTCGTCTTAAAATTCGTGGTGGTGTGTTTAAATAGCATATGTAGAACAATGCATATTACAGCCCTGCCCTCATTGCTTGCCTACTGGCTACCCTCTTTGTATCGCTGAGATACCGCTGCTGCAACTCCAACTCCTGGTGACGACAACTCGTGTGACCTAAATCGCTGTGGATGAAAACCCTGAAGATTTGGCCATTTCCCTTGAGGCCATTACTTTTATGCAGAAATAAAGCTGAGTACTAAAGCTCAATTGGTCTTTCAGTTCTCCTCGAGTAGGTGCTATAACGCAGGCCCAGAAGGTAACAGGTATATGTACATTATTTTTTCTAAACCCGGTGTAATGAATGTATAAAGATTTGCGCTAAGTTTGAAAAAGAAAGATAAAGACTTCATTGTAATTAGGTGTACATAAAATATGCAATCTTTTCTTATTCTCAATACTAACATTTTAAGACTAGTGATTATGCTATCAGTGACTGTTCCTGTCCACATTGTGACGTGAGGTAATGGCTCGTACGGTTATGTTGTGATGATCTGGAGGTATTAAGGAAATAGCCAGCCTAAGTTTAGTCAGTCTGTCAGCCTTTTTTGTCGGTGTGTCACAAGTAGAGCAAATTTGAGAGTTATGAGTAAATTTGAACCCTCGACACTTGGGACTCTGTTAGCACAAACCGCTCGGTTGCAGTGGAAGCTCTTTCCGAGTGGAATAATAAGGGAGAAAAAATGTCAGGACACATATGACATCAAGTTAGGAAATAGCACATAGCGTTCTGTTGTAGTCATATATTTTGCCCAAAGGAGTAAAAAGCTAGATGTTATGGGTATAAAATAGTCTATTTTTGGGCGAAATTGTTTGCCTGTCTGTCGTTGTTCTCTAAAATAATTCCTCAAAGGCCACCCTGGGTCATTCCATGCCAAAGAACCAGCCAAGTGAAGGCATCACTGGGAGAAGCCGGAGAGCCAGCTTATCAAAAACAGACTCTCATGGTTTGCAGGTGGTAGACTACTTCATTGATCCAAAATCCACAATTTAGGGTGCAGAGTTGGACTCATAGTATCCTGCTGACTACAGTGAAGACAACTCTGGCATTTTGCAATTAATAATAATAATCCACGTAATTTTAAAAATTCGGTAAGTTTTGTGTGGATCAGATGTTTCCTTTTTTAAAATTGAAGCTTTGGTTATTAGTATTGGAAACAAGGATGTTATACTGTTACTTGGGTAACATAGTTGCCTCGGTGAGCTGGATTATTGCAGTTAGTATGCATGCAATGGTATTGTTTGTAAGCATTGACTTACATTAAATTAAAAGTTTGTAAAAGAATTAAATTAATTCAGTTCAATTTAGCTCTATTTCTAATTGTGTATTATGCAAAATTGTGTAAATGAATTTAAATATGTACGTCATTTTCTGTGGCTATAGTTGTTTGACTTCATAAATAGCTTATTAAATGTTACCAATAAAATGAATGATTTTTAGGGAAAACAATTTCTTGTGTTGTCAGTGATATTTTAGGTTCCTTATTGAAAGAAAATTACTCCTCTGTGTGTTACATAGATAGGATTTCATTATTTTTAAAAACATATGGGTCATGTAACTTGTTTTTATAGTAAAGGATAGGATCTTTAATAGAGGA
The DNA here is from genome assembly GCA_006783055.1 of Trinorchestia longiramus. Lineage (NCBI taxonomy): Eukaryota > Metazoa > Arthropoda > Malacostraca > Amphipoda > Talitridae > Trinorchestia > Trinorchestia longiramus. The sequence continues at coordinate 207,168 of VCRD01000489.1, forward strand.
CATCAGTAATATGTTGTTAATTTAAAATTACAAAGTATCTGAATATTTTCCATAAACTTCATGAAACAAATACAAAATCATATAAATGGTGAATTAATTTTTTATTATTCATTATCAATATCTATGATATTGCAAAATATTTTTAGGGTGTTATGCCTGCAGTACAGGAGCCATTGCTTACATGTAAGAATATATAAACTAAAAAGAAAATGACTATTGCATAGATTTATGGTTTAGTGGTGATGTTTTTGCTTGATTTAATCCTTCATAAACCTCAAAAATTTAAAGTAAATAGTCAAAATCATACTAAATGCTCTAAAACTTCAGTACAACAAAAGCCCCAAAGAGGTAGAGATAGATATAATTGTAATATAACCCCACCAAGATAGAGATAAATATAATTGTAATATAACCCCACAGAGGCAGAGATAAATATAATTGTAATATAACCTCACAGAGGTAGAGATAAATATAATTGTAATATAACCTCACAGAGGTAGAGATAAATATAATTGTAATGTGTTTTGGTTTGATAGGTAAATGAAATTCAAATGAGACTGAATTAATAAATTTAATTGTCATTTGCTTATATCTAATTTCTCAACAGAGATGACTTATACATTATTAGATCACATTTTATTTTACATAACTAGAACAAGTGTTTAATAAATTTTATTGTCATTTGCTTATATCTAATTTCTCAATAGAGATGGCTTTTACATTATTAGATCAAATTGTGAACACATAATTTTGTATTGTTTGTTCCATCTTGCTCATAGCCCTGTCATGACTACAGTAAATAGCATTGCTGGCAGAAGTGTCTGATAGACTTAGTTTACATGCCTTGGACAGTAAAAAATACAATAATATTCTACATATGCTGAAGTACTTTATCTTTATGATGGTGGATCAAAAAATTGGCAAATGTTTCTAGAAAATAATTTATTTAAAATACAATGATTTATTGTTGCTTTATCTTTCAACATAGTTGCCATCTCCAGTGAGAATTTTTGCCCAGAAATGGTTTTTATCATTTTCAATTTTGTTCAGTATTGTCAAAGATGTAACGTTGAGGGATCAGGTCACAACACTTTTGGGACCCATCACCCTTTAGCTTGCTTAATACTGAATTATTTTGTAGAATAGAATTTACTGAGCCACAAGAAATGTCTAAGGACATAGCTAACTTATAAATATAAACTGATGCTCTTTGTTCTTCTTTAATTAAATTTTGAACTTCAAAAAGTTTTGATAATCATTGATATTAATTAAAGTGATTTATTTTACAGAATATACAGAAATCAGCATTGACTATGTCTTCTGAAAACAATTCTAGTTCTCACTCATCTCCTGTAAACACTCCCGTGGATCCTGATTCAGCCAAGTCATTATCAGGAGATGCAGAGTCTGTACAGGAGACTGAGTCTGTGCCTGCTAACCAATCAACTGAGACAGTCTTGGACCCCAGCAATGTCCAGCCAGCTCACTCGGGCTCCACACAAACTCTTGAGTCTAGTTCTGCTAAATTGGACCCCTCTGGCTCCTTACAACCAACAAGTACTAATGCTCCTTCTTCTATAAAGGTTACTAAAGCTGTTGATGAAAAAAGTGAGTAAAATTTAGCTTGTATTGTTACAATATTGCCTTATTGCAGCAGCTGCTCCACCAAGGACATACCTGGTCTTATTTTCTAATTACTACTCAAGAATTATAATGTAGCACTGAAATGCATTATTTCCACTTGAAACAATGTGATTTATACTCCCTTAAGTATTTGTGTCCCAAATGTTGTGAATCATTATTAAAGTTTTCAAAATATTAGGAAAGTGTAATTAGAGTGTTAACTTCATTTCAAATGTTCAATGTTTTGTATATGTCAGCTAGCACAAATGAAAAAGTTGCCTGCTAGCCATAGTCATATATTCCAAATTAAAATTTTTTCTTGATTGAATAATTTTTGTCTTAGTTCAATGTATCTTCATGTAAATATAAATCAAACTAAATTTTGAGCATAGCTAAATGTTATTATTGTCAAAGAAGGCTTGTATATTCAACAAGCTCTTTGGTAGTGTTTCTAAAAAATTCCTCTTGTTTTGTGCTCTCAATTGGGCTTTTCATTAATCATTTATTTTTTTCAGTTGAAATCATTTTGAAGGCTACTGGGGATGCACCTATAATGAAGAAAACTAAATGGAATGTCGTGCGCAGTCGCACTGTTGGCTGGGTTGCTATGTTCATCAAGAAATACTCGCATTTACAAGAAACAGACTCACTGGTGAGCATTAATTGTAATGCATAGATTTAATGCCTTAGAAATTTCAAAGCTAATTTACTAAATTTACTCTACTCTGCTTTTGGTTACATCTTTGCAGGAACATTCAATCTTTTGCTTCACTAAATGTGCAGAGATTTGAATGAACTATGAACCAAAATAGAAAACTTTCAATTGTCAAAATATCAAAAAGACTGGAAATTATTTTGGGTTGTTTATTCTTTTGCTATGAATCACACTTTGAGGGTGAATAGGAAACGTATATAAGATGTACATGTTCTTTTAACTGTTTTGTTCTATAATATTTAACAATATTATAAAATGGTAAAAGCTCATTACATACTTTAGAAATAATAATTATATGAATTCAAAACTAATTATGCAAATAATTTTATATTACCTTTTGATGACATTGAAATGTTGTTTATCTTTTCGGACATGGGCTTTATCACCGTGAGTGAATTTGAAGTAACTAATTAGGTTTCAAGAATAGATTTCTCTATATAGTTTATAAACCAGGAGGATTCATAGTTTTTTATTTCTACTGTTAAACTATTGAAATACGGCAGTAATAAGTAGCAGTTCAGACGTACAGTATTGAATAATTTGATACTTTTAGGGAGAATTAACTTGGATATCCAATATTTCACTGGTCATTTACTAATATTACAAGACTTCTTAATTGATCATGATTATCCAAAATATTTTATAGAGTTTTTATTTTAAATGAGCAATAAATGTAGTGCCACAGTCGAAGGTTTATCCATCATACATCAAAGAGGCATGCGCACTATTAACCTGAATTTTGAATTCATTATAACATAAGCCTTGACGCATTTCGTTGTTGGCAGTTCCTGTACGTAAATCAGAGCTATGCACCTGCACCAGACGAGCTGCTGGACAACCTTTACTGCTGCTTCGGGGCTGAGAATAAACTTGTTCTACATTACAGCAGAGCACAAGCTTGGGGCTGAGCTGTGTTTTCGGTCTCACCTATAATCTGCATCAGGTGAGTCAAAATATACTGTATGTGACGAAGTTCAATTCGCTTAAGCCGGCACAATGGCTAGAGCCAGGTAGTCAGTGCCCAGTGATATGTTGAAAGTGAAATAGCTGAAAAAAATTTCTCTGTAGTGGAATGCTCTCATCGAACAGCTATCTTGATTATAGAATAGAATAGAATAAGGCAATGGGAACGAGCCGTTTGGCCCATTCTTGGTTCAATACTGAAGTCCCATGCCGTCTAAAGTAAATCCATCAGTCATGCACGTACACCTTAACCACGTAAGTCAATTTAGTCATGTGCACACATATCACTCACGCACAGGCGTTTATGTCACGAGCATTTATTTCAATCATACATTAGCCTTAAGGAGTTAGGGACATAGAGTTAGTAGGATGTAATACTGGGGGGGTTCGTAATCCAAAATTTATGGAGACGATTTTTGAATGTGTTCACAGTGCCAGTAGAAACTATGTTTTCTGGCAGCTGGTTCCAAGTTGCGGCAATTTTAACGGGAAAAAAGTTCATAGCTTGAAAAGTCTTGAAGTTTCTCAGTAATAGTTTTTGACCGTTATTTCTGGTTCGTACGTTACCGTCTCTTTCGAAAAGCCCTTCCAGGGTAACATTGTTAAGGCCATTGAGATACTTAAAGGTCTCAATAAGTTGTCCTCGCAGTCTTTTTTGTTCTAGGGATATAAGTTCAAGGCGTTGAAGACGTCTTTCGTAGTGAGATTGCGGAGTTCTGGAATCATCTTCGTTGCTTTCTGTTGTATTTTTTCCATTTGATTAATATCTTTTCGTAAGGTAGGAGACCAGAGTTGCACTGCATATTCTAAATGAGGCCGGACCAGCGCTTTATAGAGCGGAAATATTATGTTCTTTGACATATTCAAAGTTTCGTGCAATGAAACCAAGAATCTTGCTCGCATTTTTGACGCTTTTTTCCACTTGCTTGTCATGTTTGAGATTTTTAGTGACAATGACACCTAGATCTCTTTGTTGCTGGACGGTTTCAATAGGTATGTTATACATCGTGTGTTGGAAATGCCGGTGATTTGCACCAACGTGCATTACTGAACATTTTTCAATGTTGAAGCTCATTTGCCAGGTTTCAGTCCATAGTAGAAGACGGTTGAGGTCTGATTGGATAGTTGCTCTGTCCATTTCGGTGAATGCTCTGTGACAGAGTTTCGTGTCATCGGCGAATTTGTTGATTTTACTGATGATTCCGACATCAAGATCGTTGATGTAGATAATGAAGAGGAGCGGACCTAAAACGCTCCCTTGAGGGACTCCTGATGTTACAAGCGCTGGATCACTTGTTTCATCGTGAATCACTACGCGTTGAGTTCGACCTGTGAGCCAGTTTCGTATCCATCGGGAGTAGTTGCCTCGTATTCCTAGCGCTTCCACTTTGGCCATGAGTCTTTCGTGGGGGACTTTGTCGAAGGCTTTTTGAAAGTCTAGATATACAAGGTCTACGGCTTTCATACTGTCGTATATACGGTTAACTTCTCCAAAGAAGTCAAGGAGATTTGTGAGGCAGCTACGTTTTTCTCTGAAACCGTGCTGGGTGTCATTAATAAGATTTTGGTCATTAAGGTGCTTTGTTATACGGACTTTAAGTAGTCTTTCTATTGTTTTGCTGATGACTGATGTTAGACTGATTGGACGATAATTATTAGGGATTTGTTTGTTCCCCTTCTTGAAAATAGGAGTGACATTTGCGCGCTTCCAATCATCTGGAACTATCCCAGTTTCAAGAGATCGATTGAAGATGTTTACTAGAGGTTCGCTTATTACTTCGGTTGTTTCTTTGAGTATCTGGGGACCAAGGCCATCGGGTCCGGTTGACTTATATGGGTTTAAAATGCTGAGCTGTTCCTCTACCTCTTCTACTGTAAATACGCCATCTGACAGGATATCCTGAGTGTTTAAAACATGAGGTTGCGGGATTTCAGTTAAGTCTTTGTGAGTGAATACAGAAGTAAAGTATGTATTAAGAATTTTGTCTTTGCTTTTGTTGTTCGTTTCCGTGGAGCCTTCAGAATCAATCAGTGGTCCAATAGTGTCTCTTTTGAGTCGTCTGTCGTTCACATATTTGTAGAAGCTTTTCGGGTTAGTTTTAGCTTGTGCTGCAACTGGAATTTCTTTATTTCGTTTGGTAGTTTTTATCGTTCGCTTAACAGCCCTGCAGGCGTGGATATGTTCTTCACGGTGGGGTTCTATTTGGTATCGTTCGAGTCTTCTGTACGAATGTTATCTTGCATTGATGAGGCGTTTAATCTCTTGTGAGAACCAAGAAGGGTTATTAGTTGGCCTGATTCGCTTTCTTGGGATATGGTGGTCTGTAGCGGTTGCAATCTTATCTTTGAGTATCATGTAGCACTCTTCGGCGTTTTTGTTGTTCATGAGTACTTCATAGTTATAGCTGCCAAGCTCTTCTTTTATTACTTCGAAGTTTGCTCGTTTGTAGTCGAGGACTTGTTTATGTTGAGTCCTTGTGTTAGGGTCTTGTACTTCGAGAGAGAAGTCTATCATCTGGTGGTCACCGATCTTGTCCGTAACTTCTAGACCGTTTATACTGAGGTCAGTAGTCGTCATGACGAGGTCAAGAATGTTGTTTCCTCTAGTTGGTTCGTTGACATGCTGCTGCAAGGAATTGGTATTCATCAGATCAATAAGTTTTTAGCCTGGTGCTTGACTTTGGCGAGTAGTCCAGTTTATGTGGGGCAAGTTGAAATCTCCCATGATTAGTGTTTCGTGAGGAGTACTAAGAATATTATCTAGGCAATCATAGAATTCGTCATCTTCAATTGCCGTGCACGTTGGGTTCCTATACACGAGCACAATTTTGATAGTTTGTCCTGGATGCGGTTGGATGTTGAGATGTAGTATTTCCGATTTTTCTGTTGCTCACTTGGTTTTGATTTGTGGTTGCAACCTTTCTTTGACGTAGATAAGGGAACCACTACCTCTGTTGCTGTGTAACGGTTTGTCGACGTTGTGCAAAACGTATCCTTTTATTGAGACTTCCGCTGGGAGATGTCTTCCATTGAGATCTAGCCATGTTTCATTGATAGCTATGATGTCGTGTGACAACGTTGACGCAATGGCTTCAAGTTCCGACATTCTTGGTAGGAGGCTTTGTACGTTGCCAACCAGTATCTTCAGTTGTCTTAGTTTATTATCGTGTTTTGATAATGCGGTTTTATTCAGGGGAATTTTATCTAGGGGAAAAAGCTCCAGGTATAACTACCCCGCAAAAATATTATCGAATAAACTTAGTTTTAAACCTCGTTATATTATTATGAAGTTGAATTGCTAATTTCTTCTGTAATATCATCTATGTTTAGAGAGCATCTTTTATTTCACGTACGTTTGTTAATCATCTCAGAAATGCGATGAAACTATGTTGGAGGTAGATCAAGGAATGAATGATCGGATCACTAGAGTAAGAAATGTTGGCCGTAAGAGTGTGTTATAGATGTTAGGACCAAAGGCATGACCACCACACACTGTAATTAAAATTCCAAACGTAAGTAACGTAAAATATATGAACCAATTTTTTTATTGCAGTACGTCGAATATTTATTGGGAGTTCATAGAGTGAATGTACATGTCAATAATACGGGAAACTGGGGAGTGTATCTTTCTGGGTGACTTGGCAGAGTTCTATTGACAAATTTTCCTCTGTCTTTAGTATCCTCACAAAAATGTATTGTTTGATCATTAATATATATTCTGTATTATTTGAATGATAAAAAGTTTCTATATATCTGAATATTAATGAAAAGGAAATGACTTTCCATGATAGTTTTTATTGTTATGTTTTAAAGCGTTACTAGATTTGATTGATATTTTTAGTGTTAGACGCTAGTGACCTCCAGTAGAGTGAACTCGCGTCCAGTATTTCTCAACAGAACGTGAACATTTCAATGCGAGATTTCAGAATTAACCGTAACGTTAGAAACTGCCTTTTTGAGTACAGAATATAGTTGGGACGCTGATTTCTTATCAGTGCTCGGATTAGACGTGATTGAGCACCCTAGCTGGTTGCAGTGATTAAACTAGGCATATAATAATAATAATCGTAATAATGATCTGGCATCCTAGCTTCATTTCATTTCTTCAATATATCCTGGTGCTTTCTCATTGGTAAGTTGGGGTAATTTTTTAAAAGGAGTTTCGTTATTGCAGAAGAAGGGGTTTCTAGTCTCTGGATAAGACTGAGTATACAGTACTAGGTTCATGAGCGTGACAAGAGGAGGCTATGATAGAATTCCAGTCTTGAACGTACGAGTTGTATGTGTGTGTGGGATGGCAGAGGTACACCGGTTACAATTGCTCAGTCATACAACATAAACGTACAAAGTCGTTTCCTAACCAAACAATCAAGGTATATATGGGGCCCAGTGTTTAGAGGTTGAACGAATTATCTGTCTGATCCGTCTTTGACATATTCTCCATATCTTTCGATGACGGGGGAGGGTGGTAGTGCGAAGGTATATTATTTATCCATAGTGTAGTAATATACATAATTTTCATAAAGTATAATTTTTTATAATTCATATAGAATTTAGGTTCTTTACAATTTTTAGTAGTTGGTACTCCTTCCGTTCCAAAATTGTTGGTGCATATCAATTTTCAAGTTGGGTCGGAATTGTTCGTAGTATAAACCAATACGAAAGGTTTGATTAAAATAAAATGCATGTTAACTTAATCATATACTTCACATATGACAGGATTACATTGAATTGACAGTGTATTCCAGTAATATGTGGAGGAAACTTAGGAACTGTTTTCGGCTTGTGCACCAACAATTTCGGACCGGAGGGAGTATTTTATTGTAGATTACTGCTTTTGTATTTCGTGTCAATTGAAATTCTGTTTTAATTTCAGGTAATCTACGTCACAGGAACTGGAATCCTGCATTGAGCTTTACTCTGGCAACCTTCGTTAATTTGAGGCTGACGAGTGCTGTGATATACTGATGGATTCTTCTACTGAAGATTCGCTTTAAAAAAGCCTTTTGTCTTCTCCTGGTGAGTGTTAATACTCTTTGTTACATGTTACCTGATCATACAGCTTTGCGCTCTAAAATGAAGTTCCATTTAATTCTATTGAGTTCATTAACATGACCTGGGTCGCTCGGAGTATTTGTTCAGAGTGAAAGGCTTAAAATCTTTATGTAATATGTGTGGCTACCAAACCACTTCTCTCATCTCCCTACTTGGAATCCTTTGATTTTTATGTTTATGACATGTTATTTAGGGGCAATCAGTATCGATTGTTCACACCTAAATGATAGTAGTAGCTTTACATTCAGCAAAAATAATTCCGATTCTAGTGAATCACTTCTATCGAAGAAATATTTGGTTCGTATCCCCATACAAGATTTGTAGTGTTACTATTCTTTAAAACATATCTTGAAATATTTTATAAACTTTCTGTCGGAATCTGAGAAACTCGCGCCAACTTCACCCAACTATTCCTCCTGTTCCTGTTTTCACTGTGTCTTTACGCCTACATTGAGTAGGACAGCTACCACTCTATCGGTTTAGCTTCAAGTTGTTCTACAATAAAATTTTTTTAGTTTTGTGTGCGAACTGTTCAGTTGTGGCGCTTTTTAAGAATGCGTGTAGCTGTTTTGGGAATGGGTAGTGTTGAGCCTGATTTCTTACCATTTATGACAGTGATGAGTCGATAACTAGACTAACTGGGAACCTTTCCGCCTTGCATGTCGGGTAGACACTGGGTAAAATTATTATGCATTGACTTCGTCGGCGAGTTGTTACTCTAGTGTTTGTCTTAATGTTATGGAGAAGCGATGCCGTATGTATATTGTAGAGAGACTGTATTGAAGAATAGCATGAGGCTATAGGAACGAACCTTCTGGCCCATTCTTGGGTCGGATAATTACTTCGATAATTATTCGGTTACCCAAGTCCCATGCCGTAATTCTGGCCGCGTCAACCATGGCGGCAGCGGGATGGTGATTGTGTTGCATATCATTATTAACCCTGGACCACAACATAGGGATGGACTCGAGTCACTGGCCTCGGGCAAACTATGCCCATCTTTTTGTGCTCCAGGGTTAAATGACGGAAAGTCTGTTCTCTATTTTCTATTTGAAATGGTAAGCTCTGTTAAAATTAATATGAATTATTGGTACCTATTATTTACTACTCTTAAGCAACTGAATCAGTACTTCATATTGTTTTCATACCTGAATCTTATTGTGTCGTTTGCGTACACAAGTGAGAGTTTTCGTGTACCCACAGCGTGTACGAGACATACAATGATGTGAAACAAGTATTTGAACCGTTTCCAAATTTTATTTGAATTCATTTTCAGTTATAATACAATTGTAAGGCTCATTGTAATTTATAATTTTCAAATATATTGTCAAACAATGAACTGTCTCAATTATAGATTATGTACAGGGTGTGAGGGCTGTTTGATGACGTTTTTGGTATGTTATATGAACAATAATGTTCTGGAAAAATATATATCGAAATCAAATTTATACAAATATTTTTGATGATACTTTTTCATCAAATTACTTTATGAAGCCAACTTTGACTGCTTCTATACGGGTCCGAAACCGTTGATAAGCTGAAATTAAGTTGTCCTTATTCATTTCGGGCTATAGTTTTATAGAATGGTGCTATAGTTCTATGAGGATGTCGATTATTCTTGCTTTCAAGAACGCTGTACACGTAATAGTTTACAGGATTCAAATCTGGCGAGTTTGGGGGTAGTAAAAAGTCTCTGATCACCAATCTTGAATTACTATGGCGTCGTGAGAAGATGCTGAGTCTTGTTGAAAGACGTATGGCCTTCCAATGGATATTTTACGTATCCAGCGCTGAACAAGCGTTTTTAGAACAGTAATGTATCCAGCAGTATTTAATTCTAATACCCTGTGGAACAATGTAAAGTGGCATGACATGACCTTCACTACTCAAAACTCCCAAACCATCACAGCAGCCTGATATTTGGTGTGCGTCATAAGGATAAAGAAGCCCTGGGTGCTTCATAAGGATCTGTATTAATAATTTAAAGGGGGTATTTGAAATAAAAATAATATTATACAGGGTGTGCAAGCGTTACGGGACCCGAAAACCAACTGACGCAACTCTAAAATTGGGCTTTGAATTTTTGTTGTGGTATCCACAATACAAAGCTTGAAATTCAAGTAATACATGCATTGTATTGTAGATACCACGATACAAACTCAAAGCCCAATTTTTGAGTTGTGTCAGTTGGGTTTCTTGTCTCGTAACGCTTGGACACACTATAGGATTCGAGGGCGGAATTGACCTAAAATGTTATCTTTAAAATAACGCTTGCACCCTAGATATGCAAGCGAAAAATAGGCGATAAACATTGTGTATTTAGATTGAGAAAATCTATTTATATGAAGTTGGACAGTCTCCATTCGTTACTACTTTTAAACGCTTCGTATATGCTTTGATTAAATCTTAACGTAATTTCCCCGGAATCTCTCCCCATTTCTTTGTAGGCAGCTTTCAATTCATAAAACTTTGTCACCCTCAGAATTGGTACTAAAAAAGTTCACCTATAAACACCCCCAAAAACATACTGTGTTGATTTTAGTTTTAAATTTTAAAATGTTAGTTTTTATTATCAAAGCAGAATAATACACTTGAAGTTACTGAAGAAATGCATTACACGACTTTTCAGCCAATTATTTCTTCAATAATAAAATTACAGAAATACAAAATACAGAAGATATCAGAATTTATAACTTACATTCAAAGATTTGCTATTAAGCTAAATAAAATATTAAATAATTTGAACCATACAAAATGGCAAATGTGTGAATTAACTAGCTTCAAAGTAACTTTTATTACCGAAATTAGGAATCCATTCTTGATCTTAGATACCTGTAAATTTTCGCAAGCTTTTGAGCTTCGTTTGCCTCTATATTATTTCGCACAATGCTCCTCACAACACCAAATGTTCAAGCCAAGGACTACTATAATAGTAGTCCAAGCCAGTTCCATCCAATCGGACCTTGCTGGGCACACCTGGAGCTTGGACATGAAGGTGCATGTAAACCTGTTGCCAACTGTATTTTTGGTTACTATCCTTGTTTTATTCAATTGGTTTCTGCCATCTTTCTGGTGTTGTACATGATACCAGTAGACCCACACGTGAAAATTCACGTATTTTACTACTTTTTTTCGTTTAATTTGCCAGTAGACGCGGGCTTTGCGAAGGAGTTTCCATCTAATCTAATACTAAGAATGACCGTCTTGTGTTTACACATTTATTTAGTTATTTATATATTTATTTATTTATTTATTCATTCATATGTTTCGTGTCACTTTCAAAAAAATTAGAGAGATCCAGAGCCTTATATACGCTAGTCCGTATCGTGGATACCGAGTTCGGCGGGGTATTGCCCTATGATTCGGGTACATTGTACCCGAATATGACACGAATTGAAGAGTCTATTGCAGCAGTAGAAAACTAAGTGTCTTAGTTTTTACTAGGAATGTTGTCATTGAAGAAATACTGAATTAAAACGTTTGTCCTTTGTAAATATATATAAAACTAAATATATTGCATTACGTTCTTATATGTAATTTTATTTAATATCTTTCCAACAGTATTTGCCATTATTTCTGATGGCACGGGTATTATCACAAAATCTCTGCCGTCATTTTTGACGGCTGTGTACACTAGTGTTGAAGAATGTGCCTTTGGTGTCCACAATACAATGCTTACAATATATGTATACCCTACCGAATTTTTTTCCTTTCTAAATCTTTAAGAGCGTGTCAGAGAGACGGACCAAGCAAGCAACAAACTGTGTATTATTATACTAGTGTACCCGTGCCATCAAAAATGATGTCAAATACTGTTGGAAAGATGTTAAATAAAATTACATATAAAAACGCAATGCAATATATTTAGTTTTATATATACTAGTGTAATACCCGTTAATAATTTGTTCCCAAACGAATTAGTTTTGGGCTTGGGAAGAGAATCAGTTTTCTATCGGACGAACAACGTCTTTCTTACTGTCGAAGTCTTGCTGCTTCTCTCTTACGGTTGGACACGTTTCTATCCATGTTGGCCTTTTTGCCGGAATTTTATTCTGAAATATCCTCTATTATCTCTTTGAAGCTTTTCAAGAAAATCACAATTCCGAAAACAATAACTCAATTTCCAAAATCTTCAGCCTTATACTAAGTGCTAGCCAGGTTACTGGTCAAACTAATTTAAAACATTTCTTTTCGCATTATAATTTAAAAGAGAGCGTCCACTCACTGTTATCATCATAGCATGCATTTCGGTGTGTCTCAATTTTTCGCGGAAGTGTACCCGTGCCATCAAAAATGACGGCAAAAAATATTTATAATTTTTCTTGAGGTAATCTTTCTCTTGCTCTTCTTTTTCGCTCTCGATTCAGTCTTTTTTTCGTTTGAGTGGAGTTTCCATGCTTAAGCTTATTTCAAAGGTAACTTATTTTTCTTGTGACAGTAATAAACATTTTGAATACAGTATTTTTGAGCCACAATATACCGCCGAACTCTGTATCTACGATACGGACTCGAGTATATAAGGTTCTGGATCTCTCTAATTTTTTTGAAAGGGACTTATTATAGTGCACTTATATAGCGAAAATGAGTGTATTAATTTACCAGTGAACTGAAACCAAGACCGCCAGTGTTAATCTATTCTTGAGAGCGTGACACGAAATCAATTTCCAAAATCTTTGGCCTTATACTAAGTGGTAGCCAGGCTACTGGTCAAACTAATTTAAAACATTTCTTTTCGCATTATTGATTAAAAATATCAAAGCATCATAATGAATTTCAACAGAAAAAGGTCCAAAGAAAATTTCTATCCGTAAAAATAAACCGATTGTGTATTCTGGATACCATAATGCAAGTGAAAGGGAATTAAATTACCACAGAAAAATAATGCAATAGAAGGATTTCTTGTATTTCTTACGCTTTATCCTTGGTATCAAAGCTATCGATTAGAACAGTGTGACACAGGGACAGACGGATGCGGCTCTTATTATAGTATAGATTTACAAAGGACAAACGTTATAATTGAGTATTTCTTTAATGACAACATTCCTAGTGAAAACAAATCAAACAACAAATCATTTCTTCTTTGATTTGCCTCTTCTTCAGTTTCATTGGCAATCCTTTGCTGCACTCTCTGCCTGATATCTTTTCTCCTTTGACTTGATTCCGCCTCAGTTTCAGCAGCGATTTTTTCTTGCGCTGCTATTCTGAGATTCCTTCTACGAACATAACGCTGGTGATCATCCTCCTGTTCACGCCTCTGCGCCTGCCTTAGTCTTGCTGCTGAGCGTATGGCTTCTAGTCGTTCTTGTGAACTACTTGCATACAGATCCCGCCTCTGTTGCCTTAAAACAGCTTGTTGTTATTGTTCTTGAGATAATCTTTCTCTCGCTCTTCTTTTTCGCTCTCGATTCAGTCTTTTTTTTTCGTTTGAGTGGAGTTTCCATGCTTAAGCTTATATCAAAGGTAACTTATTTTCCTTATGAAAGTAATAAACACTAAGAATACAGTATTTCTGAGCCGCAATATACCGCCGAACTCGGTATCCACGATACGGACTCGAGTATATAGGGCTCTGGATCTCTCTAATTTTTTTGAAAGGGACTTATAATAGTGCATTTATACAACGAAAATGAGTATTAATTTACCAGTGAACTGAAAGCAAAACCGCCAGTGCTAATCTATTCTTAAGATCGTGACACGAAATATATAAATTAATAAATAAATATATAAATAAATAAATATGTAAATAAATAAATATGTACATAAATAAATATATAAACACACGACGGTCATTCTTAGCATTAGATTAGATAGTGGAATAACTGAATGACTGAACATGTGAAGGGGAAAGATTGACGGTTCTCTCGAACTGAAATGCACGAGACCTGTGAGGTATGATGGATTTTTTTGTGAAGCCACTCTTCAGTTGCGTTTACATCTTTTCCATTGAAATTTTTTGCTCTTTGTAATTTTTACCCTTTACTGTTCCCATATAAACAAGAACGTTGTACATTATTTTTCAAATTCAACTCTATAATAATACACAGTTTGTTGCTTGCTTGCTTGGTCCGTCTCTCTGTCGCGCTCTTAAGGATTTAGATGGAGGAAATTCGGTAGGGTATAATGTATTGTAAGCATTGTATTGTGGATACCAAAGGCACATCCTTCAATGTGGAAACTCCGTCGCAAAGCCCGCGTCCACTGGCAGACCAATCTAAAAAAATCAGTAAAAAACAAGTATATTTTCATGTGTGGGTGTACTAGTCTACTTATTATATAATTGACAGTGTATATCCATCTCTCTCTCTCTCCCTATCTATTACCAAAGGAAAATCATTGAACTGACAGCAAAATGGGTGTATCGTATATGTATACCTTCTTCTCCTACACGGCCATGTTATCGTCGATAGGATACAGAATGGAAGTTCTGTATATTTTCACGAAAAATATTCAAGTTCTGGTAGCACCACGGGTAAAGCTGAAAAATATATTTTATTTCATAGATCTTTAATTTTATCACTTTTAAACTGTGGAATTTCCATGGATACTCTCTAGGCCAGTGAGCTCCAAATAGGGAGAAATTTCCCCCTGGAGGAAAATTTGAAGCTACCATGGGGGAAATAATTACACTGCCTACTATCAATGAGAAAATCATAAAATTAATGAAGGGGCAATGTGATACACGTTGCGTGCTTGCCAAAACTGACCATGGTATTGATACACTGGTGTACAAGAAGCAACTTCCCACTAAAGTAGTTCTAAAGTAGAAGACCTAATAGAAGTCCTCTTAGTTGTTACTTACCGCTCCATATGGTTGTGCAGTTTGCTGTTTCTACCCGATCTCTATCCGCTTTACTATGTAACTATATCTTTATTAGTATATTTGTACATTTTAGAAATAAATTAGTAAATAGTCAGTGTGTTATGACTACTCTTTCCCTCGTATACATGAAGAGGGAAATCTAGATGGCTGAACTGGGGTCAGGATGAAATGACAGATAAAGATTGGAGACCACTGGTCTGTAGGCAAATATTTGTGTAGATCACGAAAAATATACTAGTTTTTTGCTATCATCTTGAGTTATTTACTGAAAAATTCAAAATTTTGCTGGTAAAAAAGTATGCTGAGGTAAACTAAAAAATGTTGCGTTTCTGATTGTTATAAATGTAAATTTATGATCTAAGGCGCTTAATAATGCACTCCTGATCACTTTCTCTGCAAATAATTCCGTCTGTCTGTATATATTCGTGCGTAAATCACGAAAAACGCATCAGTTTTTGCACAACTGTCTAGGATTTTTTGCTAGCGAATCAGAAATGCAACATTTCTGATTGGACTTTGGTTGGTAAAAAGTACGGTGTGGTAAACTGGAAAATGTTACATTTGTGATTGTTTTAAACGCAAATCTATAATCTAACGTGTTTCCTAATGCACTTCTGATCACTTTCCGTGCAAATAAAACCATAGTTTTTTGTAAATTATCGAAACAAACGGAAGGGTATAGCCTTACGTTTTTTTTCATAAAAAATTAAAATTGGACGAAACTCTGCCTGCATGCATATATTCGTGCGTAAATCACGAAAAACGCATCAATTTTTTCACAACTCTGATATTTTTTGCTAGCGAATATCAAACTTTGGTTGGTAAAAAGTACGGTGTGGTAAACTGAAAGATGTTGCATTTCTGATTGTTTTAAACGCAAATCTATGATCTAACGTGTTTCTTAATGCACTTCTGATCACTTTCCGTGCAAATAAAACCATGTTTTTTTGTAAATTATCGAAAAAAACGTAAGGGTATAGCCTTACGTTTTTTTTTCATAAAAAATTAAAATTGGACGAAACTCTGCCTGCATGCATATATTCGTGCGTAAATAACGAAAAACGCATCAGTTTATGCGGAACTGTCAAGGATTTTTTTTGCTAGCGAATCAGAAATGCAACATTTCTGATA
>VCRD01000489.1:230254-250090 GCA_006783055.1 Trinorchestia longiramus
GGGTGTCAAAAAAACACTATCACCAGCCCTTGTGCAAATTTTCATATGGGGCTCTCCAATAAAATCACAAATTATTGCAAATAATTCCAGGTGAGCCGAAAAAAACTGAACACACTTTTAATAAAAAATCTCAACTGCTTGGCTACTCTGTCCCTGCCGCATATCATCCGAAAGCCTGTTAACTTGACCTTTAAAATAAATGTTTTTTACTGTTGTGTACTGTAAAATGGCTTCCCAGTGAGATAAACAAGTAGAGTTGTCTGCATGTCTTCGCGCGGGAATCTAGGTGAGTGGGTTTGCAAATTTGGTCGGGATGTCCCGTACAACAGTCTACGCCAGTGATTCTAGAAACACGGTGCCGCGGCAGACTAGTGTGCCGCGAAACCAAATTTAGTGTGCTGCGAAACAAGAAGACGTCACAAAAACCTACGTATACCTTTCACAGAGTTTAAAACTAATTTCTCTCAAATCCCGAAGAATGTAAATTATTATTTAAAATGTTGAATTTTAGTGAGTTAAAAGTTCAGGTTAAGCACCGCAAGCAGTGCCACGAACACAATTGTACCGTAGTTATTGCAAAACATTGTGGATCTCAGTATGGCACTTTATTATCATAATTATATGAAACACATTCAATTATAACCTTTATCTAGGGAACAAATAGAGAACTTCATTTACTTCAATGTACGAGCTTTTCGTTCATGTCATGCCAATAATTTTCCTTTAACTTTCATTAATTCAGATTACTTGCTTGCTATCATTTTACCTTCACTATCGAGGGGCATTAGACGATAAATCAAGTCAACGGAGTGTTTTTATCTGCATATAAGCCATACATCATGAATATTGCAAGCACGAAAAATTTTCAATGTTTCTTCTACCATATTTAAAGCTGAACAAAACAATTTGAGAGCTAGCACAGCGGCGTGACTGCCACCTCTGTACTGCTACCTAATTAGTTTATCACTGCCTGTTATAGAATACGTGAGTGACAGTGTGTGTTAACAGTTTTATAATATAACTCCCCCTCTCAATGACAATGGATAGGTTCATAAGAAGAAAAGTACTAAGTGACGATTGTGAGTCCACTAACGCAAGCGAATGACAAAACCCGTTAACTCTAGCGCAAAAAAAGTTAAAGTTCACCAAGACCGAAGACACAAGGATTAATATTTGAAGTTAGGATTTTCTTGGACTGGATCAGTTGAGCGGCCAAGTCCATGTCTTGTTTGTGGTGATACGTTGTCCAATGAATCGATGGTGCCAAGTTAATTAGAAAGACATTTCACTACTAAACATTCCTATCTCAAAAATAAAGATGTTAGCTATTTTTAAAGATTATTAGATCAGCAAACAAAGCAACAAAATCTTTTTCAAAAAACTTTAAACATATCAGAAAGAGCTCAACTTGCTTTCATCGAAGTGGCAGAACTGATGGCAGTGAAATCTAAACCTCATACTCTTGTTGAGTCAATTATTTTGCTCGCTTGTAGGAAGATGGTTAAATGCATGTTAGGAGAAAAAGCTAAAAACGAAATAAACAAAATACCCCTATCAAAGGATACAATAAGAAGGAGAATTTCAAATTTATCAACGAATATTGAAACTAAAGTACAGAGCTTAATGAAAGTTTCAGAATTTGCCTTACTTGTTATTGAATCGTCGGACATAAGTAACAGTGCTCAGCTGCTTTTATTTGTGCGTTTCATTCATGGAGATGAAATCATCAATCAGTTTTGTGCTGTAAGGAGATGCAAACAACTTGTAAAGGTCAGGATACTTTTGATGTTGTGACAAGTTATCTTGAAAAAATTAATTTGAGCTGGAAGTCTTGCTTTGGCATTTGCACTGATGGAGCACCATGTATGGTTGGCAGTATTAAAGGCTTCGTTTCACTGGTACAGAAAGAAAATCCAGAAGTCATTCGTACACATAGCTTTTTACAACGAGAAGTTCTAGTGTCAAAAGTATCACAGGGAGATTTGAAGGAGGTGTTGCATCAAGTTATTGAAATAGTCAATTACAGTAAAAGTAAGCTATTGAAGTTGAGGGTGTTTGAAGCATTGTGCAAAGACATAGATTCTAATCATGTTCGCTTACTTATGCATACCGGAGTTCGATGGCTATCAAAAGGTAAAGTCTTAGCTTGTATTCATGATTTACACAAGGAATTGATTGCATTTTTTGAAAAATAAAAGATTGAACAATTTTGTAATTATCTAAAATGTGATTTTTCGATGTCTAAAATGGAGTATGTGACAGATATATTCTGTCATCTTAATACTGTTAACAGTAGCATGCAAGGCCAAAGTTAAAATATCCTCATCTGAACGGATAAATTGGTATCTCTCAAAAATAAAATTGATATTTGGAAAGTCAAAGTCGAAAAAGGTGAAACTGATGTGTTCCCTACAATGCGTAGCTGCTGCAAAAAGAAAATGATCCCTATTATAGTAAAACATTTGTCAGCACTCGGAGAAAGCATTACCATTATTTTCCGTCATTGAACACAGAGAAGTACGACTGGATTGGAAATCCGTTCATTGATTTTACTCATAACGAAAAACTTCAATGAAATGAAGAAGAAGAATTTGCAAGTATTTCAAGTGACCGCAGATTGAAAATAAAACATTCTGCGGTCCCTATCGGCAATTTTTGGATTTCCACAAAAAAAGAATATCCACCCTTATCAAATAAAGCTCTGACAGTCCTCTTGCAATTTTCCACTTCTCATCTGTGTGAATTAGGGTTCTCTACATTGCACAATATATAAATAAAAAAGAGAGAAAGACTACGCTCTACTAAAGAAGAAATGCGAGTGTGCTTATACCATGTACGCCCAAGCATTAGAGAGGTTGCAAAACAGCACCAAGCACGCGTTCCACGCTAATAATGGCAAGTAGAAACAACCAGCACTAAAAATTTTGAAGCAAATTATAAGGTAAGTTTTGTTGTCCGCATTTAAAAATTTTCCCTTTGAGGCTTAGATCATTTAAAAAATCTAGCTGTAGAATATGTGTGCTGCGACATTTTCTATGGTTGATAAATGTGACGCGAGTTACAAAAGTCTGAGAAACACTGGTATAACCGAAAGTAATCGATTAAACCCTATACAGTGCGTGCCGGAATTATATGCAACTCTATTTTTTGATTCTCACTCCCATAGTTGTTTATAAAAATTAGCGACACTTGGTACATTATATGGCAATGCTAAAACATGCTCAGATCAAAAATTGTAAGATCTTAATGAACACAGACTTTGATCACAGGTTTGATCACGACAGCTGGAGGGCTTGAATCACAGACAAGCGGCAGCCGTGATGCCGTTTCTACCCCATCTGAGTAAAGCTACGTAGCGTATGGCATAAATTAAGCAGTCAATTACTGTGAACTCGCTATTCAACTGCTCATATTTCATAATCTATCGCAAATAACGCTTTAAAAATCGCTTTTTGAATTTATTAATTCTTGTTTTTACGTTTAGATAATGACGTAGTGCGAAGAGAAGTACGGAATAAATGATCCAGAAGTACGGAAAAAGCTTCCTTGATGCAATTTTGGAGGCGAATGTGTGAAAAAGTATTTGAAAATCGACAATGAAACATGTTTTTACACATATTAGTATAAGGTTATATAAAACATAAACAAAAATCAAGCTTTGCTGTACTGGGTTCGAAGAAACTTGACATCAAAGTCAGGTGAGGCGAAGAATTAAACGCTTACAGATGTTCTCACGTAACAACTTTGACGACTCATTGTGTCCAAAGTATTCAATCAGCAAACCTGATTGTTAAAGTATCGGTAAAGGGACATATGGTGTTTACGTTAATAATACAGAAAACTTGAAAAAAATTGACAAAGTTGTGACAAGCCAAACTTAGGCAAAATGTAATAAATACTGTAAATTACAATTATTAGGTTCTTAAAAGAAAAGTTTTTGTTTGAAATGCATGCAAATCATACCTATGGGTATTCTCGAGGATTGTTTTCATTTAAAATTGAATTTCTTCCTCTAGGTCAGGGGTCACCAAACTTTTTTCACAGTGGGCCGGATAACTGAAAGAATGACGAGCGCGGGCCGCTTCTCAAAAAGGTCTTAAAGCGATGGAAACCATGGTGACGTCAGAGCGTAGGCGGAGCTACCACGAGCCGAGGAAGCGACGTCAGTTCAACATCGACGGGCCTGGTGAACTGACGTCGCAGGCCGGATTCGGCCCGCGGGCCGTAGTTTGGTGACCCCTGCTCTAGGTGGAAAAAAACGAAGAAATACGATTACTCTGATATTTTAAATGACAAATATTTCGAAATATTACGTTTGAAAACTTGAGGATAAGTTTTCTGGACTTGATCTGATGATACTCTTCAACTTGAAATCAATTTTATGTGCCTAGAATGCAAAGAAGTAAAATAATTTACTTGAAACAAGATTACAAATTTGAATATTTTGAAATCATTTAAAAGATCTTTCACAACACTAAAAAAGTGTCCAAGACTACCCGGTCACATAAACGTAAGTAAATATTTTTAAACGATTCGAAAATATTTTTTTCGGACGAAAGCTTTGGTTTTTGAATTTTCGCACGATCAAAGAAAGTCTTAAACCTTTTTGAAAGATTCATCAGAAAGGTTTTTGAAGTATCTAAAAGTTCAAAAGTGCACAACAGTTACCGATAAGTTTGGGCGATATTATTTAATGAAGAGTGATTTTTTTTTCTATTTATCAGTGAAAAATGCCTTCTTTTTCTTCAAAGAAAGGAATGTATGCCTTATCTTGGCAACGATAACGAAGCTGGTAGTGAATCTTTAAGGTTTTGAGAGACAGATAGGCAGGGAAAAATTTTTCTTCAGAGATAAAAAAATTGTGTTCGTAGGTATACAAACTGTTGCATTTTGGAGGGAAGGGTACTATATTTTCTTTAAACGAATAATAATTCGTTTCAACAACAGAAGCATGCAACTCTACGTGATACTACTTCTATCTTTCATTTCCTTTCCTGCAGCTGGCCAAAACTAATTTTGTTATGACTGTTTCCCTGGTTTTTCCTTTCATAGCTACAACTCCCGTCACTTCGTCTCATGCATTAGTCTTTTCTTGGAACAAAGACCGTATTAACAAGGTCTACTCCTCAGGAATGGCTGAGATAATACATAGATTTGCATGATTCTATATAATAGATATTTACTGGTATTGGTGATAATTACATTTATAGTTTTAAATGCAAAACGCACTACGAAGAAAACATAAGAAAACTTATAATTCACTTACGTTTTTAACCATTCAATGACTTCTCTGCGATTGCTTCTGTCGAATCAGCAGTGGAGAACTTGGTTTTAGCGTCGATGTTTTGAGCTTCAACTGGCTTTTGAGATGTTCATCTGTTATTTGAATCCTCTAACCATTTTGATTTTTCTTATGTAAGAAAATGATTTTTCACAGAGAAATGTCGTAGATAAACACGAATTTAATCGATGTGCAAGTTTATGAAGGTGTGGTAATCTAACTCATTCAATATTTTTACTGGTTTTCCTTATTATCGAATGGCAATTTGATAACGCCATCATCGAATAACTCAATAAGCTTTATTTGAAACTTTTCTGGTGCTTCATAGAAGTCGAGATTGAGAGGTTAGAAAGCTTGCCTTAAAGTAATTTCATGCTTTCCAAAATTCTTGAATTTTTCATCTTATTCCTTGATCAGTCAATCTGAATCTCTTTGGTATCTCTCAAATGGCTCATCAGTATTATCTTTTTTCATGCATTACCTCTATTAATTTGAAAAGATTATTCCCCAAAACCTTGACTTTTCATGTAAGGATCGAAGGGAAGGCAGCTTTTTCCTACATGCCAAAAATGTTTGCAACGCGTGGTAAATAATTTTTTTTATCTTGCAGCAAAACATTTAACTCATTCTGCTTTGACAAACTATCACAGAAAAGACAGTATCTTGAAGGAAATTAGCCTATGGTAATTCGCAATTTTGATCGTTTTCGCAGTACAGATTATTCTCCCGTAGCGACAACATTTTCCCTAAGACTTGCCTTTGTGACAACCAACGTACCTTTGGACGGTAAGGTAAATCTACACTGATGATCTCAACATCCAACATGAGCAGGTGTTGAAACTGACTGTTTCTCAAAGCATAGGATAAAGTTTACCATACCCACAACATTATTCAGTGTCATCGCGAGTGATAGATTTAGCACAAAGATTGTGCTGATGTAAAATGCAAGGGAAGGTAATAAAAGCTTTTTGATTTATGAGTTATTTTTTGAGATATGCTACGATCTCTTGATGCTTTCCATTCATTGATTGAGCACTCTTTGTGTACACGCTCACCATATATGTAAAACTTAGACCTTTTACACAAAATTTCTCTTTGAAATTGTTAAAGACATCAATCCCCGTTTCCATACCTTCAGAGGTGCCTAAAGTATGCAGTTCTTCACATAGATCAAATTCTTCAGCTACAGAGCAAACAAAATACAATACTTGTGCGAGATCAGTAGCATCTGTTTATTTATCCTAGGCTACGGAATAATAGGTAGCGTCTCTCCAAACTATATTTTTTAACTGACCTGTTATGCTTTATGCTAATTCATGCTGACGATTTGTATTGGTTTTTCTTGACAGCGGTGCCTCTATTTATTTCTGTTAACCTTATCTATATGAAACAAAAACAAACAAACAAAAACGTAATATCCAATAAAGTTGGTACGTTAGAAATTTAACAGCATTGGGTTTTATAGATGTCTTATCATAAAATCCTCATGTGGTAGATGTTCTGTGCATAGTAGATGATATAACAGCGGTACCTACGGGTATACGTAAACTTTCACATCCCACAATGAACGTTAAATATGCATGAAGAAGCAAATGAAACTTCACTTTTCCAAAAATATGAAGGAACAGCAAAGAGCATTTTAGTGGTGTTGGTTGGTATAGGAACATATTGCCCTCTTCTAGCCGAGTTAGCTCTTACTTCATGGTACAACAATTTAGTGAAGACTAAAAGCTGTGCGTTTTTATTGCTCAGTAAACTCCATGATAAAATCAAGTAATTTTGCAGAATTTAATATTCATATGACAGGTATTTTATGTAACTTTTGTATCGAATTTACCTCGTTTAATTCATGGAATTTCCTCAGTAATTAATTTCCAAACATTTTCCATACAATTCACGAGATTTAATTGTTATTACAGATAACAAAAAACTTCATTGCGTTTTAGTAAAATTGGATCCTACGAATCAGAAAAAACTAAGAAATGAGAACAAAAAGGTAGAACATGTCCCAGATAATTGACGATTTATATATCGATATATTTCGACCTGTAGTAGACACAATTTTGAGGTTTCACATTAACTTATTGTAACAAACTATTTATGAGCAATTCAATTTTTAATAATACTATGAAGTGAAACCTAACATAAAATAAAGGCCTAAATTTCGTGATTAAATGCTTGAAAGAGGATGAAATATTTGGAAGAACTTCAATGTATTAATAATATCAAATATAATCATACCCAAAGCATCGTACAGTTTCGATAATGCAGTCCGTCAATAGCTCTGCATCACTAAAAGGCTTACTTTTTCCAAGCAAATGTGCAACTCTGTAACTAACCTCAGTCGTAGGATTTTCTTGATGTATCCCTTTATGAAAAAATTGTTTCTGTTTTTGCTTTCCCCCTTTTAACTTCTTCAATACACTAATTTGAGACTCACCTTCTAACTTGGCATACTTATTGTCGTTATGATTACTATTATGTTGATGTGCAGTGTATTTCTTTAGTGTTGAAATTACTGTATGAAATAACGGGCACTCCTTTTTATCATTATATGAAACAAAGAAGTATTTTGATTCCCATCATTTATTGAAGGCTCAATTTTTATCTTACAGTGTTGTTTTTAATTTCTTCGACATGACAGGGGCTGAAACGAAACTTTCATTCAGTTAAAAATGTACCGACATGTTATTTCTTCGACATTTTCTGATATAGTCAGTTAATCATACCTTGACTAATGATTTAATGCGAATACGTCAATAACTGAGTGTGCTTACAATATAAATTACAACTGAACGATATAAGGAAACTGATGACATACGGAAACAAAACTGCACTACAGCCGAGGTGCCAACAACCACGTGCCAACAACCACACTGATGTCATTCATGTATTGCCGTACACTAAGTGATAATTAACTCTAACAGAACAGAAACAGAACAAGTTTCAAACAAGTCATGTTTTCCTAAAGACGTTAAAGACGTGCGCTAATAGGTTACGTTAGAAACAATAAAAAATTGTACGATAGAAATGCACTGAGGAAATTCTAGACAGCATCCATTGTACAATATTTGACCTCACCTAACCTGACCAAACATAACCAAACATAACGTGACCTAACACAACCTTACCTAACCTAATCTAACTTGTCATTCTAGACAGCATCTGCGGCGATATCTGGTAACTACCCCTTACTGCGTCTTTACCATCTAAATCTGATAATATTTCTCATATATGCAAATTAGTTTTTGAGCGTCTCATAAACGATATCTTATGTAGTTTCTTAATGAACTTTTTTATTCCTCGCCTTGTCTTGTACATTTTAATATTTTGCTCAGCAGGAAACAGAAAAGCCACTTCATGACTTAACCCTTTCGATCCTGTTGGGACATATATGTCCCAAAAGAGAAAAAAAAACGATCGAAAGGGTTAAGAGGGCACTTGCAAGTTTGAAGCCCCACGTTGCCCACCCATGGACTAGACAAAATAGCATCCTAGATCTTGCCATGACGATCATAAGATCAAAACAATTCTATTAGAAGTTACGGAGAAGATTACTAATCATCGTATGATAAACTTTGCCTTCCAAGTCCACGGCTCTAACGATACGACCCAACGTAAAATGCCCAACTATAAGTGGGCAAGTTCGAACTAAAGAAAAATGATCTTAGTAGTGTTAACCACGAAGTGTTAATGGGGGACAAAAATGGCTGAAAATGTTTCTGTATACTCGAAGAAAAATTGCAACTCCTGCAAAGCACCACATACCAACAAAGCGAATGAGATCAATCAATAACTCTCTTCAAACAAAATATATGACATACGAGGTGAAATAAAAAAATTGTAGTAGCAGCGCAAGTTAAAACCAAACCGAAAAACTCCTAAAAAATCATAAATGACAGTGACTCAAAAGAGATACTATCGGACCACTGGTTGACCATGATGACTCAACTCAGATAGACAACAAAAGCATAGTCATAATTGTAAATTCATACTCTACTAATGTGTACACTCGTAAATACATCGAATACTCCATTGTTTAAAATTTGAGAATCATACTTTTTAGTTTGGAATGCTAAAATAATACATTGAGGTCTGTGAAGTCCAGAACTTTTCTTTAGTGTCCAATCTAAGAATTTCTAACTAGAATTGATTATGGTTTGTTCTAATTGTTGATTTAGATAGGTAATCAGTGTAGTGATTTTATCCTTTATTTGATGATAAAGCTCGATCTTATATTCATCGGACAGTTTATAAGTTGGCATCTTCCAAATCAGTTTCTTTAATAGTAATTTTTCCATCAACTACTCTATCATCATTATTTGCATCTTTCTCATTAGTTTTCAATAGTGCATTAGAATCATCACCTCTTTTTAGAGTCAGATTATGCCTCACTCCATAGAGCAGCTTTGAATAATTTTCATAAAATCCTAACTCGTGTTTTAAAGGGAGAACAACATTAAATTTAACATCAGCTGAACTGCAATAATCAATACACTCATTAAACCCATCGTCTGATTTTCAGTTTTTTAGTATCCATACTCAAAAAACCTCATATTTTCTTTCGAATTTCGTTGACATGTTACTAACCTTTTCAAAATTGTTACAATTGATGGGTGGACAGCACTAGTGGACTACTTGCATTTTTTCCCGCGGTAAATATAATATATTTTCCACGGGAAAAAATGCAAATAGTCCACTCCTGTGCTGTCGCTAACACAGCGCTGACATAGGCGATTACGATCCAGTAGTTTACTATATGAAGGGTGGACAGCACTAGTGGACTACTTGCATTTTTTCCCGTGGGAAAAAATGCAAGTAGTCCACTAGTGCTGTCCACCCTTCAATTCCAGGATTAATGTATCCTTCAATTTCTTCATTTCTAATTCTACAGTATGAACCACAAAAAAGTAAACCCAACTTTATATGTTAATTACTTCACAGTGAATGAAGATATTTTAAGTCTATTATTTACATTAAGTGCAGAGAAATGTTCTCCATAAATATTAATATGTCAAGTCACATCAAATTGGTTCCTCTTCTATCTTTCACCACCGAGATAAATAATAGCTGTAAAAATGTGAGTAAAAAATTAAAATGGCATTGTAATATTATTCTAAAAAAGTTTAGATTAAAATTATTTTAAAACAAGTTATAACGATTCACTTAATAAAGCATTATAGAAATGGATTATTAGATAGACAACCGAAATGTATATTTTTATTGCAAATGGAGGCCAGCTGCGTTGATACATTTTCACAACTTACTCTCATTAATTTCATAGCACGTTTAATTACATCAGGATTGTCTTTCAAATGTCTATTTCACTTCTAATTCGATTCTGCAATTCCTCCAAATCCTGAAGCGGGGAAAAATACGTTTGTTCTTCAAATAGCCCCACAGAAAAAATTACAAGGTGTAAGATCAGGGCTCCTGAGTGGCCATTCAATGTCATGGCCAAGCGCTATTATTTTCCTTCCAAACATGTCCTGCAAATAATTCTTAACGATTAGAGTTCTGTGTGCAGGAGCACCATCTTGCATCCACCAAATACGATTAAAATTTCTTCCGTAAGCAATCTGAAGTGGTGGAATAATTTCTGTGTTTAACATTTGCAAATACTTGTCACTATTTATCGTTGTAGCATAAAAAATGGTCCAATTACCGATCCGGTGCCGCACAAACCCAACCAAAGAGATACCTTTTCTCTACTCATGCTGATTTCATAAGTATTTTCTTCAGAAGGATGGTTTTTCAGCGCATAATGCCTACAGTCTACTTATTTACTGCTTCATTTATTTGACATGTGCATTCATCTCCCACCACTAACCATTTAATAAAAATTTCTGGACGTTCAGCGAAACAGTGAGCAAATCTTAAGCAACGAGGATAATCTCCTTCGAGAAGTTGTTGCTTGACTTTGGCTCTGTAAGGATAATATTGCAAATCATTACGAACAATTCTTTGGAACGATACGATATCACGATACGTATCTCTGTGTGTATGTATCTCTGTGTGTAAAATGCATCGTTTGTAAATTAGGCAAGTTCTTAAGAGAAGCTAATAAACGTACGTCGAGAAACGAAGGGCTTTGTTCATGAGCAGAGTCAACAGCGTAACATGAGCTGTCTGTGAGGAAGTGAAAAGCGAATGCTCTAAACAAAGAAAGACAGAGTGAGTTGGAAAATAGGCAAGAGCTTGGTTTAGATCTGTAAAAGGGAGCTCGACTGCTTCAATCCAAGTTAA
This sequence comes from Trinorchestia longiramus, assembly GCA_006783055.1. Classification (NCBI taxonomy): domain Eukaryota; kingdom Metazoa; phylum Arthropoda; class Malacostraca; order Amphipoda; family Talitridae; genus Trinorchestia; species Trinorchestia longiramus. Next base: position 241,782 of record VCRD01000489.1, read on the forward strand.
CTCTTTAGCTAAGACGCGATTATGCACAACTCAGTAGGAACAATATCCATATTTACGAACATTAGCATCAATGTTAAGGAAAACTTGAGCATACCCGTGCGGAGACGGAGCTCGTGAAGTTAATGAGGGTGAGCGCGGTCGTTAGAATGAGCCGCTTTTATGGCCGGGAATTCGATACAGTTAGCGCTCCCCACGTATTCGAGATTTATGAACTGAACTGCATGGACGACGTTTGTCAGGTTCCTTCTTCGGAACGAAGACAGTGTGAAGTCTCAGGGTAACTGAAGTACTAGATGATACCAGCATTAATAAAAAGTGAAGTGCAACTTTAATTGCCTTGAGTTTAATATCAATGAACGTTTCAGTTTTAAAATGCATGATTAATTGATTTCCTCAAAAATTGTGGCGGATTCCTCTATGACGGGTTTCAGATTTTTAGGCAGCAGTCAGTCTCTGAAATTTACAGCGTATGGCTGCACGTGCGATATGAACGTGCGCCATCAGTATGAACAAATGGAATAATCATTATCAGACGTCATAATCATTATCAAAAAGTATAGTCATCATGAGTCAGGTTATGAAATTCGTGAAACGAAATTAAATTAAATATGAACAATAGGCGAACTAGCCACAATAAAGAATGATGGGGAGAGGAAAAAAATATAGCTCAATATAAAGAAGGGTAAATAGAGCAACAGGGAGAAAATAAAGCACAGAAAATAGACACAAACACAGCACGGTAAAAAAATGTTTACGATTAGTTTACTTCCCTAACGTTCGTTGGAAGTCCGGCGGAGTTTGTTGTAGAGTCTGATCAGAGGCTAATTGAAGTCAGCCTGACTGAGGCTGAGCTGGAGCAGTGGTGCAGTCACGGTTTCTGCGGTTGCCTGCTCTGTAGAGCGGATGTCTGGCTTCGAAGGAATTTCTCGATCGTTTTATGACTTTCGGCCGTTGGCTGGAGGAGAATCGAGTTTCACAGGGAAGTGTTCGTCAATGGGGTTGTTGTTCTTCGCTGGGGCTGTTTCTTGAGCTTGATATGAACTTTTTTGCTGGAAAATGTATCTTCACTGGGAATGTTTCTTCACTGGAGTTGTTTTTTGAGCTTCATATGAATGTTTTGAAGGAGGGTATTTCTTCACAGGGGTCACCACTTTAGAGAACGTGTTACTTTTCTGTAGTAATTATTTTGTGAGTGAAGTTCTTCGAAGGAAGTGATACGATCGTCTCCGTAGCTTGCAGATTTATTCATGAACACGATCAAAATTAGAACAGAAATCGGGGCCGAAATCAAAGACCAAAACTGAGAACTTGAAATCCGTAAAACCGAAGCTGGAACTGATACTGAATTGAAACCGAAACTGAAACCTGAAACTGAAACCCGTCTGAGAGACTGAAAGCGCGAATAAAATTGCTGTTCACTGGGTAACAGTTACCAGGAAACTGACGGGCACTTAACCTATAGGCTCGTGGTTGACTATGATGTTCTATAAACGAGGGTTACAATTTGAGGTTGTAACTACAATTAAAATTTTCACTTTAAAATACTAGCTTCTAATGACGTGAAATATGTATAAAAATTAACTCCAAAATATTACTAAAATACCTTATATTTTGTATCGGCTCCCTGATAATTCTAAATTAATTACGATATTTCCGGGGCACTACAAAAGAACCGAGCAGTATCTGATGTGTTTTTACGATATCATTAATATTAGAAGGTAACACGATTCCAGATCCATGAACATCAGAATCTGAAGAATCTTCAGAGTACTGTACAGTAGTTTACATTAAATGTCTTTTTGATGGACCAGGTGAATACATGGGTTAGGAGTAGGTCAATAAGAAGGTCTTGGAGCAGAATTAAAACAATAAGTTCTTGTTAGACCTGATGTAGGACTGGATCCACATCATGCTTTACTATTTGATACTGGACTTGCTGATTTAGTGTTAGAAGGTTAGAAAAATCACTGGAGCGTGATTACGCTAACCAGGTTTATTTCAGTGAACACAGTTTTGGTTATAGTTCAGATAACAATGCACAATGGGAACCAGAGAACACGCTGAGAAAATGGTTTCTCTACCACTAGCTAACTCTGAACGCATTTCGTTAGAAGAGTATTCATCACAGCTTTACGCAGTAACCTTGAACATACAAGAGTCGAACACACTCAAGGTGGAACATTTAAGCATTCAATACTCCTTCTCACATTGAATGTGTTTCTCAAAGAAAACTACACCTAGCATCCTTCTCGGATCGCCAAGTTATTACCGAGTTACTCAAAGTAAAACAGTAACCCGAGGTCGACTTTCTATCACTTCTGTCACCAGCCCAATCTGCATCTGAATAACCAACCCGTTTATCAGAGCAATTACTGTATAAGATACCTAACTCAGAAGTACCTTTCAAATATCTAAATATTCGCTTCACACCTGTTCTCCAAATCTATCCAGAGCAGCTCTGTTCCTAGTTGAACGACGGAGCTCCAACTTTCCTTCTGAATCCTCATGGTTTTCTTCTTGAGGGAAGGAGCAAGGAACACACTCAATTTCTTTTGAAGGCTCCTTCTTAAATGACATAAACTGAGATTCATTAAATACCACATTTGATCTTTTCTTTGATCTACTTTCTACTAGGAAGTCTATGGCTCTTGCCATCACAACAGTTTTCACAGAAAACATTCTCATTTCATAGAGAACAATCAAAACTTCTAACAAGATAAAGAGACTTCAGTTTCTTAAGATTATCAAATCCTAGATGACAAAATCTCTTGTGCCACAACAGATCATGCGAGGAGACACTCGAAAATTTTGCGGCTACATGTTGGGAACAATCTAGTCTATAAAGTTTTCCTACCTTACGACCAGCAACTATCATCTCATTATTTTCATCTACAATCTCACATGTGCTTTTATTGAAATGGGTTTCCTTACCACATTTTGCTTTCTGGGCAACATATCAAATTGCAAGCTAGTTCTGGCATAAACAACACATTTTTTTACAACACAATTCTTTACCTGCATATTAGGTAGTGTTATTTTAAGACGCACATCTCCAACTCCAACATCCTTCAAAGCTCTACCATCACCAATTTCAATTCTTACAGAAGATAGATCAGATTAAGATGAAAATTGACTTTTGTGGTTTCACATATGCTGAGTAGCACCTGAGTCAACTATCCAAGAATCACAGTCAGCATTATCTATAGAAAAAGTAATAGTAATCATAATAGTTTCACCTGTAGATGCGCTTCGTGCATCTACTGCTCTGTTTGCTTGGAATGTTCGATTTTCTTTTCTCAGTCTTTCTTCATAGACTCTACACTGTCTCTTAATGTGGCCCTCTTTACCACACTCAAAACACTTGATGAGCTTTTTGTTCCTTTTGAAACTCACTAACAATTTTTACCGGAGCCTGAAGTACCAACGCCGCCTCGCTGTCTTCTTTCTTCATTTAGAAGACGCTCAGTTACAACTTCCCACGCTCGTATCTTTTCATTGGCTTCAAAAGCAAATACCAGAGTAGAAAACCTATCTGGTAGTGGTGATAGCAGGATTATAACAAGCTCTTCTTTTTCCATAGCATCACTAATGATGGCCAGCTCCTCAAAGAGTTCAACAAACACTTTTAGATGATCTTGCAGATTTTGACCATCTTCCAACTTCATGTTGAACAGCTTTTTCACCAGCCTGAATTTGTTTGCCCAAGATTTCTTCTGAAATGTGTTCTGAAGTTTCCTCCAAACTTCAACAGGGTCAGTCGGATCCCCCAGCAAGTAGATTTGACTTTGATCCACTCCCAGGACAATTGTTGCCAAGGCTAAATCTCGGCGAGATTCAAACTTCCTCCGAGCTGCCTCATCTGCCGTTGAGGATGTAGTTTCAGTGCCTTGAACTATATCCCACAGTTTATCCTTCACGAGACACATCCTCATATGTATCTTCCATGTTGGACAATTTCTTTCATTGAGTGGTTTGATGCAACTTTTACCACTGTTAGAGTCTGCCATGTTCTTCACACTTGCTGCACTGTGTTAAGTCAACAAACTTCTATGATTCCTTGTAGTCACCACAGTTTGCTTCGAGACTTACTGTGTTCACTGAAGTTTTATCCTTGGAGCGTTTTCTGGACCCATAACCTTTGTTAGAAGGTTAGAAAAATCACAGGAGCGTGATTACGCTAACCAGGTTTATTTCAGTGAACACAGTTTTGGTTATAGTACAGACACCAATGTTTACATGGCAACGGCAGGCACAAGAATGGGACCAGAACCTGAGAACGCGCTGAGAAAATGGTTTCTCTACCACTAGCTAACTCTAAACGCATTCCGTTACAAGACTATTCATCACAGCGTTACGCAGTAACCTTAAACATACGAGAGTCGAACACATTCAAGGTGGAACATTTAAACATTCAACATTTAGAACACGATTCTCGTCTTAAACTTGCCTCTTGTATCTTTTCTACTGCAGATCGTACTTCATGCCCCTTCTCTGCTTTATATAAGAGTTCAATAAATTTGTTTTATTTTACTTTTTCCCTTTGTTTGCCTTTATTGTTCCATCCGCTCTGAGATGAGCTTTAGTTAGATGCAACATACAAAAATACTTCATTTGATCATTTTCATCAAAATATTTAGGTTTTGCTTTGTCAATAGTTGTCCTAATTCATTTTCAACTTAAAAAAATTATTGCCAATTTTTAGGTGATCCCCTTGTATTTCAATTTTTTCATTATCAAGCATACCGTGTTTTCCATCAAATTTGAAACCATATGCTCTGTCATACTCATTTCCAGGGTTAAAAATATACCTAAGGAATTATTTAGCGATGGGACTTACTAAAGATATAGATTCAGAAGAAGTCAGTGCCAATGTTTCTACAAGTTTATATTTTATAGATTTATTTATCTCATGAGGTATATCCTAATTGCCAATCTTGTTCCATTAGTTTTATCAACAATTTTCAACAAAGGTCCAATAAGTGGTTTGTAAAATCTTTTAACATCACGATATAAATCTTGTTCTATAGTCTTCTCTTCTGTTAATTCCTTTTTTTGAAGCTTTCTTAATCTTTAATAAATCTTTTTCAGTTTTGAAATCAATCCACGCCATTTTTGAGATAAAAATTGAAATTCCTCTAACTTAATGTGAGTTCATTTTGTTTGTGATGTGAGTTTATTGTGAACTTAATATGAGTTCAATTTTTGATATCCATGAAGGATCATCATATCTTTTCCATTTAACTAAGATATTTCCTTTACTATTCATGAAAATTTTCTTCTACTTCATAAACATCACTGCTATATTTGGAGAGTTCTTGTTCAAAAAAAAAAAACTTCCAGTTAATTCTTCACTCCTCATATTTTTCAATATATGTCACTGGTTCTATTCCTAATATTTTGCAGATGATGAATAGCTCACTTGTGAAATTTGGTAGGTATTCTTTATGAAAGTCTTCATGTTTTCTGCCTATCCTCACTCGATCTCTAAAGTTGAATTTTGGTTCCGTCAGAATATCCTGTGTTTGTGGAAATAAATTATTATAGAAGCTTTTGCTGTTTTGTTTCAATGACAGTTCATGAGGTGTCATTTGTAGGGATCTTTGAAGCCTATTATTGTATTTGTGAATTAAATCTTGGATAATACTGACTCAGTTTTTAGTGTAGGTGTGTGTAAAATATTGCCACATTCTAGTTTTTTTGAAACGCCCAAAACCTAGGGCTTTCATTTTCTGTTCTGAACTTTTGAATTTCATGCTTCTTGAATTATTTTGGTGCAAGCTTGTTTATAATTTATAAGTTTTTCAATTCTAATCCCCTTTCAGTTAGAATTTTAATGGGAATTTAGAGTGATCTCTCTTATAATCACTCTTCAGTCCCAACCCTCAGACATCTCTTATCTCCGAGCAGACATTGGCTATCTTTATCTTACTTGGAGTGAGTCCTTGAGGGGAGTAAGGGGCCGTTGAAGAACCCAAAAGGAGAAAAGGCAATTAAAAGCAGGATGAGTTTAACAGTTTGTATTTAGACATTTGAATATGTTACTTCTTGGTTCTTCGTTCTTTGCTGCGTACGTCTTAACGTTGAGTACTGGCGTATTCAAATCTTGTCGGCAGAGCGCAGGAACGTATAGAGCGGGAGTGCGTGGCGGGTGCTTGTGCACTTCTTGTTAGTGCGTTTGTTGTTTGAGGTCCATCCTGTCCGCAGACAGGATGGCTGGTTACTACTTCCTTTGCTCTGCTGTTGGCTATGAGTTGAGTTCTTCATGTGAGGAGAGTTCTTGTTGGAGATGCTGACGTTGGAAGTGCTTCGTAGAGAGTTCGTGACGCAGAGCGTTGCAGCCTAGTTATATAGGGCGGTTGGCTGAGCTCTGCTGCCTGATCGTGACCGCTCATTGGTTAACGTCGTGCTTCTGGTGGTAACGGAGCCTAGCCTCGTGGCTGGATTCACTTCTTCTGTCTTGTTTACTCATTGGTTGATGAAAGCTAGCCTCGTCGGAGTATTCATTTGTAGTGGAGTCATGTGATTTACTACAGATTCATTCTTTAAAAAATTTTTTGAAAGATCCTACGATTTCCTCACCAGGCTTTTCCCGAATAGGAAAAGCCGAAACATATTTACTAAAGATATCAATCACAGTTGCAACGCATGTTTTCTTAGTCTCTGTATTTTTGCATGTCAACAAAATCAGCTTGTCATTCATCATCAATTTCTGATGCTTTAATCCTTTTAGCGGTAAAACAGTGTATCATTGATTTGTGAAGAATGTATGTTTCTTGGAATGTAGCCAATGTTGTATTCGATTTTGAGACTGTCTACTCTTACGAACAAGCTCATTAATTCCAACCAAACATCTCATAGGCTTATGATATATTTCATTCAAGATTTGATCAGTTAATTCTGAGAGCGCACTTATACGTTTTTTGGTGTGTCAAGGACAGTCCAGCTTTTCCCAGCCTTTATAACATTTATATATTTAGCATGTTGTCATACATAATCAGGTTCATTAAGATCAATTGCAATTTCAGCAGCACTTTTTGCTAAAATATAATTAATATAGTTTTCATATTTCGTTTTGAGATATTGGGAATCGAAAATATCCTGTTTTTTATCAGCTTGATCAAATAAATTGATCCCTTGATAATTTTCTTGAATTCATTTTAGAACCTTAGTACCAGAACTGCATATGAGTAGTTCTAATAATCGGACTGAATGATAGAAAGTGATTTTAAATGCATCTCAGGTAAAGGAAGTTTCCTAAGCACTGTATTTGCAAAACCTTTGCCTGTTTGATCATTATTAAAAAGTGATTTTAACTCATTCAAATAGTTTTGATTTTCAATAGATAACATATACGGGTAATTTGTAGCTGGGTTTTTATAGATTATCATTTTTATAAGAATATTTTGCAAGCCTTTTACCCAATGATTTAATACTAATGTATTAGCTCAACTTAGTAATACATGCAGAGTGTTATCACTACCATTCAGTGCAATCATATTTTTCTGTAAGATACAGTTGATGAATATTATCATACTTTGAATATTATGCATTTCTTCAAAGATAGTATTTCTATTCAATGCTTTTTTATATTCATCCATTGTGATACAATTTTCGTCAAATTTTTCTTTACTCCCATTACTTTTTATCTCCATAATTTTTCGTTTTAGGATAATGTAGTTTTGAGCTAAGACCAATTAATTCTACAAGTAGTAATTCACCAGTTTCATCTTTCATTTCGCCGAATTTTTTGTTGGCATCTGAGTGCAGAAAATCCTCTTTTGGATAGTTTGATATATGAATCGATATTTTTTTCCATTATTTTGTAGAAATTTTTCATTTTGATATCATAACAATGAATCTGTATCAATAAACAATGAATCTATTTTATTTTCATAATTTCTCTCAATATGATTATAATGGATATCACACATTAATGTTTTGGTTGTACCTAATGTAGAAAGTCCTACTTAGATTGGTTTATCAAATTTTAATGTTTTTTTGTAAATGACAAAAAATTAAATATTTTGGGAACATTTTGGAGCCTATAAATTTTGTTTATTCGCTAATCTGTTTAATTCCTTATTTTTTCCCCTTTCACTCTATTTGTTATGTTTTCCCTAGTCATTTCAAATACTTAAGTATTTTTTTAGCTTATAGAAATCTCGTTCAAATTGAGATTTTACTTGTTTTCCTATGTATGTCAGTGTAACGTTTTATCCATGTATTTGCCTCAAATTTTAATATTCTGTGGATTTTTTCTACCTTTAGTTCTAAATTAAATAGTGTTTCAGAGCTTCATGATGTACAAC
>VCRD01000490.1:0-57171 GCA_006783055.1 Trinorchestia longiramus
ACCATCAGCGTAGGCACAGTGCTCTAGAGGCCTACCACGAACTGAATACATGGAAGAAAATAAAGACTTAGGGGTAACTATTCAAAAATGGGGCTCGACAACACATGCGCTGCCTGACAATTAGTTTACTAGATGCAATGATAATTTATTTTTGTTCGTACACTTTCAACATTATCAGTTATTGTGTTGTCATTAATTAAATTAGCCGTGTAGTACACAAGCACCTTTCGACTGCATGCACACAAAAGGTAGAATAGAATAGAATAGAATGAGGCTATAGGAACGAACCTTCGGGCCCATTGATGGGTCGGATAATTACTTCGATAATTATTCGGTTGTTTACCCAAGTCCCATGCCGTATTTCTAGCCGCGTCAACCATGTCGGCAGCGGGATTCGAACTCGGGTCTTTCCGCTCGCAAGCAGATTCGTTCACCAGTCGACCAAGCTGGTGATAATAGAATGAGGCTATAGGAACAAACCTTCTGGCCCATTCTTGGGTCGGATAATTACTTCGATAATTATTCGGTTGTTTACCTAAGTCCCATATTTCTAGCCGCGTCAACCATGTCGGCAGCGGGATAGGTAGTTCAAATAGCGATTCGACTTTTTTTGTCACACTCACACCTGCACATTAGAAATTATTTTCACACATGCAATGATAATCTATTTTCCAATTGTTAGGCTCAGAATAAAATCGGCTACTGTTTTTGTCGAACCTCAAATGTGAATCATCATGCAAGATGCAACCTCCAATACCTTTGTTTCTAACGACTCATTGGTGTTATTTCTGTCACCAGAATTTCTGAGTTGGTTTAAACCCAGAACCTTAAAGTAACGTCAGAGTATACATTTTAAAGTTTTTCTTGATCATTGTATTACTCATCATAATAGATGTACTCAAAAATACTTTAATATTCAGGAATTTCAAAATTTAATCGGGTTGTATTACATTCTGTATGTATCAACATTTTTGGAAACGAATGGATTCAGTATTCGTTTTCCTTTAGCTGAGATCCCAGTGTCAACATTGCTATAGTTACTATCTAAGAAGTTTTTTTGGCTTAAAAATACTATCACTGAAATTTACGACGGTAAGACAGTACTTAAAGGTATCAGACAAAATTAAATAAACAATAGAACTACCTTGTCTATAAAAATTGTTGCTTCATTACACAGAAGTAACAAACCCTATTTAATTGAGTAGGACATTGAAACCCTCACATTTTCTGCTGAGAAAATTTTTTCTTGCATATACTCGTATGAACGAGCGTATTTTTTAAAACTGCGTTTTAAAATTAAAATAAGTGTTGGCATTCCTATATTTAATATTTAAAGTACACAGAGATATTCAAAGCATACCAAATTATTCATTGAGCTGCAAAATAATTAATTTATTTAGACTAAAATAATTACACTAGAAGGAGGAGGGGCGGGACCTAGCCCTCTCAAGCAGCTAATCGCAGAGCAGCTTTAAAAGACGCCTAGGTAGAGCTGTGCTCGCAAAGCAGGACAAAAATACGCGGTCGCCGGGAAATCTAAAGGAGACTACTGTCGAGTAGTCTACTTTAGCTGTCACGTGCTGTCGCTGACACAGCGATGACAGAGGTGACTACGATCCAGTAGTCTACTTTATATTTTCCACGGGAAAAAATGCAAGTAGTTCACTAATGATTTCCACCCATCAATTAAAGTTGCACTTTGCTGTTTATTAATGCTGATATCATCCAATATTCGAGCTACCATCCATGCGGCTCAGCTCATATTTCTCGAATACGTCGAGAGGGCTACCTGTATCGAATTCCCTGTCATGAAAGCAGCTTATTCCAACGACCGCGCTCATCCTCATCAACTTCATGAGCTCCGTCGTCGCACGGGCATGCTCAAGTTCTCCTTAACATTTATGCCTATGTTCGTATATATTGATACTGTTCTTACTATCCTGTGCTTAATCCCGTCGTAGTTAAAAAGTTGAATTGGATTGAAGCAGCTGAGCTCACTTTTAAAGATCCAAAAAAGCTTTTGTCTACTTTCCAACTCACTCTGTCTTTCTTTGTTCAGAGCATTCGCTTTTCACTTACTCTCAGAAAACTCATGTCGCGCTGCAGACTCTGCTCTTGGACAAGGCCTTTCGTTTCTCGACGTACGTTTATCGTATTCTCTTAAGACCATACCTAACCTACAAACGATGCATTTTTTTATGACGGAAAGTTACTTACTGCATTTCAAGTGGCTCGTTGGTTATATTTGCTTCTATTCGCAATGAATACTTACATAATACGATCGTCAAAAGCGACAACAATTTGCTTTCTCTTTTTGGTATATCACCGCAGTTGAGCATATTTAAGACCACAATAAGATTATTGTCCCCTACTGTACGTCTCAATCAGTGTGTACTAAATCTGTTTACATTTTTATGTATATTTTAATCAATGTTTGCATAATAATTTAATTTTTAATTTCATAATTTTGTAGCCACCGTGGTCGAGTGGTCTACGGCTTGTGTTGGGTATCAGGTCTCTGCTTCGTGCGGAAAGACTGCGGGTTCGAAACCCGGCCGTGAACACGAGATGTTTCTCGTTGCTTCTTCATGCCGTGAGCTCGCACATATCGGTAAGGCTTACTGGGTAAGCAGTCATGGCCCATGGACACGCCCATCAAACCTCCCGGGATCAGGGAGCTTCATCATCACCCCTACTCTAAGAATGTTAACCTTAAGAATTTGAAAAACCAATGTACTAAATGTCTATGTACTGTGTACTTGATTGGAAATAAAGATTGTTTGTTTTTTGTTTAATCTTGCATCTGTGCGAGCTGACGATGACGCACTAACGTCTTATCAGGAGTGGCTCGTTAATTCAGAGATTGCTCCAAGTTTAAACTAAGTTAGGCTAAGCTGTACCTTTTGTCAACAGCACTGCCTCATTGGTTACTATTATGTTCATGTTCGTACGAATATCTCGCTTCTGGTTCCTTAGGAGTAGTGACTGACAAGGAGTATTTCGAATTCAACGGTATTTGCGTAAGACTAGTTATTATTCTAGTCTTCTTTGACACTCCGCTTCTATTGGGGGTACTCCTGTGCTGTGGTGTTTTGGAAATATCGTAATTAATTTAGAATGATCTAGTAGTCGATACAAGAAAAATATGAATAATTCTAGTAATATTTTAGAGTTAATTTTCGTACTTATTTCACGTCATTTGCAACTAGTATTTTAAAGTGAAAAATATAATCGTAGTTGCAACTTCCAATTGTAACTCTCGTCGATAGAAGATCATAGTCAACCCCACGTCTTAAGGCTTAGTGCCCAGTAGTTCAGTCTCAGCTATCGCTCAGTTAAGAGCAATTCTATTCATGCTTTCAGTCTCTCTCTGGCGGGTAAGTTTCTATTGAGAATTTGTTAGGGAGTTTTGCATTTTACTCAAGTACTAGATATTCCGTGAACTTGTCATTTTTACTGAGCCTAAATGTTCCCCCGTAGGTTTAAGATTTCCAGTTTTCCTTTTTGAAGCAGTTTTGATACCATGTGTATTTGACAGATTGTATTGCAAAATCTCATTTCAGTGTGGCCACGTTTTCGTTCAGATGATTTAAATTGTGTTTGAAGAAGTTGTTGTGTTTCGTTTCGCGTTACTCTAAGATTTATAATTAATCCAATGATCGAATATTTTGAACAATAACTATTGTCAGCCCTCAAATTCATTGTCTAAGTTCGTTTCACTCAAGTCTCTACGTTCGAGTATTTATAACGAGCATAATAAAAGATCGACCAACCACTTTGATATGGTTATTAAATTTCATGGCCTCGAGGAGAAGCTGCCTATCAACATCTCGTTTTGTGTTCTCTGTAGCAGCCAGATAATTAGGTATGATGCTTTAGTGTTTTACTCAACAGTTGTCTTATAAAATTGCCTTGTGATATTGATTCTTCTTGCTGAATTCTATATTTATTTCGAGTTACTTATAAGTCCTTATCTGGACCGGTTTCGGTTTCAGTTTCGCTTCTACGGATCTCAACTTCTCAGTTTTAGTCCTCGATCTTGGCCCCAACTTCTGCTCCGATTTTGATCGTGTACAATAATAAACCTGAAATCTACGAAGACGATCGTATCACTTCCCTCGAAGAACACTCCCTCTAAACAACGACTACGGAAAAATACCCGTTTCCAAAGATTCACTACAGCGCTCTCTGGATGGTTTATTTCCCTTTACGACGTCGTGGTGTATACACTGTGTTCCCCCTCTCTTGTGCTACCTTCTGTTTCAATCTGCCTCTGACGTTGATGAATAAAACTCAAACCTACGAAGACGATCTTATCTTTGCCCTCAAAGCACCCCCAAAGTAACAATAACGGAAAAATTCTCCGTACCCTAAAGATGTATCTCTACACAATGTCACAGTAATCAAAGCATTATTACACTAAAAATTGGATGGCTAATAATCTAGTTTTCTTGTCAAATATGTTCTTTACGCGGTGAAAAAACTTTACTGTACTGTTAATTTTGTTGCATGTGTTTTGCACATGGGATGTGAACATGTTTTGATGGAACCAGAAGCCCAAATTCTTAAATTTTTCTATTTGTTCAATAATGTCATTTGCTAAAGTTAATGTTAAATTCGCGAGGTTTTTATCGTGTTCTTAGAACCAAAAATGATGCACAGTGTTTTGTTTGCGTTAAGCTTAAAACTATTTTAGTCATGTCATGATTTCAGGCGTTTTAAAAGGCGTTTATTTTCGTGTGACGTAGTTTGGCTGAGCTCGTGTCACTGCAATTTGTACATCATCTGCATACATATAAATTCTTGTGTTTGAGGGTTTGGGGGAACGGGTAGTTTTCCGTTGTAGTTGTTTTGTGGGTGTTAGTCGAGGGTAGGGATAAGATCGTTTTCCTTCGAGTGTAGGTTTATTATTGAACACCGTCAAAATCAGAGCGAATGTTGGGGCCAAGATTGAGAACCAAAACTTGAGAACAGTGATCGAGAACTTGAGATCTGTAAAACCGTAACCTGTCCAGATAAGGACTTATAAGTAACTAGAAATTAATACAAAAATTTAGCAAAAGCATCAAAATCACGAGAGAACATTATAAGGAAATTGTTGAGTAAAGCCCTAATGCAACGTACCTAATTGGCTGACTGCTACAGAAATACAAACCGAGATGCCGATAGGCAGCTTCTTCCCGAGGCTATGAAATTTAATAACCCTAGGAAAATGGCTGGTCGATCTTTTAGTATGCCCGTCATAAATACTCGAACGCAAAGACTTGAGTGACACGAAAATAGACAATGAATTTGCTGCCTGACGCAATAGTTATTATTCAGAATATGCTATCATTGTTTCAATTATAAATTTTAGAGTAACGTCAATCAAAGCACAACAACTTCTTCAAACACAATTTAAATCATTTGAATGAAAAACGTGACTACACTGATATGAGATTTTACAATACAATCTAACAGTCAAATGCACATAGTATCAAAACTGCCTCAAAAAAGAAAATCTTAAACCTACAGGGGAACATCTAGGCTAAGCAAAAATGACAAGTTCATGGAATATCTGGTACGTAAGTGAAACGTAAAACTCCCTAACACATTGTCAATAGAAAACTTCGCGTCAGAGAGAGACTGAAAGCGTGAATATTATAGAATTGGTGCTTACTGGGTAATGCTTGCAAGAGAACTGCCGGGGACTTAGCCTTAAGGCTTATGGTTGACTATGATCTTCTATAGACGAGAGTGACAATTTAACGTTACAACTACGATTAAAATTTGACCTTCAGTTACTAGTCGCAAACGGTGTGAAATAGGCACGAAATTAACTATAAAATATTCCTAAAATTAATTGTATTTTTTAGTTATTGTCTCCAAGAAACTACGAAATCAATTACAATATTTCCGATGCACCACAAGGGCATGGAAGGAAATCATTGATGAAAATATAAAACAAAAGTGGGCTGAGAATAGAACCACGTGGAAAGCCGAAATTGCTTTGTATGGGTGGTGATATCTTGTTTTCTGGGCGGACTGCGTGAGAACAGTTTGATAGATCGCTCTGTAACCATTGTGTGCGATTCCTAAGTTAGAGATTTCCTGTAAAAGCCGTTTGTTTTCGACACTGTCGAAAGCTATGGAAAACTCAAGCGGAAACAAAACAGTGATATTCCTTTTGCCTATGTCACTGTTACTGTAGATTTTTTGGTGATAATAAGCAGAGGGTCTTCAGTGCTGGTATGTTTCCTGTAAGCAAACTGGTTTTGATGAAGTAAGTTAGATTTGTCCAAATGTGTTTACAGTTGATTTGATATTACTTTGTCTGGTATTTTGGATAAGATTGGTAAAAGGCTAATTTACCTGTAATTTGATGCAGTATTGATGTCACCAGCTTTATGTAAAGGTTTGATTGTGGAATGTTTCCACTGACCAGATAATTTGTTTGTAGCAATAAACGTATTGATTGATTATCAAACAGTATGGCCTAATATACTCGAGTCCGTATCGTGGAGACTGAGTTAGGCGGTATATTGCGGCTCAAAAATAATGTATTCTAAGTGTTTATTACAGTCAGAAGAAAAATAAGTTACCTTTGAAATAAGCTCAAGCATGGAAACTCCACTCGAACGAAAAAAAGACTGAATCGAGAGCGAAAAAGAAGAGCGAGAGAAAGATTATCTCAAGAAAGATTTATAGATATTTTTTGCCATCATTTTTGATGGCACGGGTACACTGCTGCGAAAAATTGAGACACACCGAAATGCATGCTAGGATAATGACCGTAAGTGGACGCTCTCTTTTACCTGATAATACGAAAAGAAATGTTTTAAATTAGTTTGACCAGTAACCTGGCTACCACTTAGTATAAGGCCAAAGATTTTGGAAATTGAGTTATTGTTTTCGGAATTGTGATTTTTTTCAAAAGCTTCAAAGAGATAATAGAGGACATTTCAGAATAAAATTCAGGCAAAAAAGGCTAACATGGATAGAAACGTGTCCAACCGTAAGAGAGAAGCAGCAAGACTTCGACAGCAAGAAAGGCGTTGTTCGTCCGATAGAAAACTGATTCTCTTCCCAAGCCCAAAACTGATTCGTTTGGGAACAAATTATTAACGGGCATTGCACTGGTAACCATAAAAAGGATACTCACATAAAGAATCGATGAATCATACTACAGTGATATGATAAGCGCCCCAATACTCACCAAATTAGGTAAAATTGAAATTTCAACAGCATCCGTTCCGTTCAGAATAGGATATATGCATTACCCAGATATTTATTCACTATTTAACAACAGCTATCCGGTAGATTTCATTGGCGATCTCAATGTTCGACACACCAGACTGGATTCAGGCAAGAACAATGTAATATGTGAGCAGCTCATAACATTAATGGACAGAGGACATATCATTAAAGACGATCCACACTTTCCTACATACGTAACCCATCGATCAAAAACATCCCCTGACATCATTCTTACCAACACAAAAACATATCTTAACACACATGCACAAATAGGCCCAAACACACCTAGCGACCACTACCCTATCATTTACACCATCAATTCGCATCCTTTACAAATCCCCATACGACCACGAAGAGCATTCGATAGAGCAGACTGGACAAGACAAAAAGATGACCTGAAAGATTTACCTGCGCTTGACTTGCGAGCAACTACTCCAAGCCAACTAGATGAACACGTAGAAGAATGGACCACACAAATTCACACAGCAAGCAGCAACAAAATCCTATAGTCACACACCGCACTTTACTACATGGTTTAAGATCTCATAAAATACCGCATTAACGAGGGTTCACGATGATCTATTTAAAGAAATTCAGGAGCACGGGCCATCACCGGAAAGAATGCGTAGACTCAATAGACTAAGACAGGAGATAGTGGAAGAGTTTAGAGAGAGAAAGAAAGAAGCCTGGGATAACTTAATAAGTAAACTTGACATCGAAAAGAATGACTGCGATTTCTGGAAAACCATCAAACGAATAACGGGGCAAAGCACTGAAAAAAGTAAAAATTCCTAATGAATGACCAAAATGAAGAAGTGTACGAGGACAAAGGCAAAGAACAACTTTTTTGTCATTATTGGAGCGGTATTTTTAGGAAACATACAGATAAAAATAAGTTTGACAGGCAAAATGACATAAGATTAAAACAATATTTGGAGAACAAAGAATCACAATTAACACATCATGGCATAAATCATTTTAATAGACTTGGACGACAGACATCATTACCAACATCGAAAGAAATGAAAAGATATATTGTAAATTTGAAACATAAAGCCGCAGGAGAAGACGATATAACCAAACACCAACGGATTAATCTACCAAAAAACACGATTACAACCTAATTACAATCATGAATGCTTCCCTGTCATTGGGATATTTTCCCCAGCAATGGAGAATATCCATAGGGATTTTTTTTACCAAAACCTAATGTCACCTACCCAACACGTATACTATAGGCCTATATCCTTACTTAGCATCCCAGGACAAATTTTAGTAAGCGATATTAATGCAAAGTTCACCGATTACCTGGAGAAACATAACATTCAAAATAATCATCAGCACGGGTTTAGAAGCGGCAGTGAGACAAACACAGCAGTAGCATTAATGTACGAAACAATAGTTGTCAAACATGGAAATATAGAAAGAATCAACATTAAGCTATTGGATATCAGTAAGGAATTTGACAGGGTGTGGCACTTAAGACTTAAATAAAAGTTACTTATCAACAACATCCCAGATTAACTAGTCCGTTTCATAAATAGTTATCTCACAAATAGAACTGCAAAAATTAGGATAAATAATTGCACAGGACCTAGTTTCGAAATAGGCATCGGGCAAGGACTACTATCTATAGGACGTGCACGGCCATATAGTGAATTACGCTAGCGGAGGCCATCGCATTCTTAGTAAACAAACAATCTTTATTTCCAATCAAGTACACAGTACATAGACATTTAGTACATTGGTTTTTAAATTCTTAAGGTTAACATTCTTAGATTAAGGATGATGGTGAGCTCCATGCGACGATCCTGGGATGTGTCCATGGGCGATGAGTTGAGGTCTTACCGATAAGTGCGAGCTCACGGCGTGAAACGAGAAACAGCTCGTATTCATTGCCGGGTTTCGAACCCGCACGCAGTCTTTCTGCACAAGCAGAGACCCGATACAGAACACGGGCCGCATACCACTCGACTACGGTGGCTGTAACATATTTTCTATTGGAAAAATTGATCATAAATTACTTCTTTCAAGCGATTTGAAGGGATAATAAGGTTTTACAGTGAATTTTAAATCGTTTAAAGCACTGTAATGCTTTGAAATACCAATTTTACCCGGACTTAACATGTATTATTGTATGAGCTTAGTGGCCACTTAATAGAAAGCCGAGTTGCTGCAGTTTTAGATTTTACAAAATGGATTATAGTGAAACCTTTTCCAGTGCAAACAAACAAACATACAAACATTCAAGCAAATAAATAAACAGACATAGAAGCAAAAACCTACAAAACTGCAGCGATTAGTCAGCCAACCGGGCCTTCTTTACAGAGGTCTGAAGAAGGATTGCATTCTTCTGCATTCAGGTGAATCTGTACTTCATCTACCAATAGAAACACATTCTTCTGCTGCAGTGTCTGGATTTTGTCAAATGTTTCCCTCAGCACCTAGTCCTTGTCAGTAGTTGAAGTGATGTACTGCAGCTTGCATTTGCATGGGAATACCAAAAAGTCTCTGAGCTGTTCATAATTACACTTTGGGTATGATTGAAGAGCAAAACAATAATCATTCATGGAAAGCTGCTTCTGTGATAAAAGTTCCAAATGACATGTCAAAAATACTAACTTTTTCTCCTTCTCGATGTCGACACAGGCTGATAAGTGTGCTTGAAGGGTGACAACATTTTGGATCGTTTTGTCAAACGGGATGCCATACATAGTTCATTGCCAAGCGCACAGTTTCGTCGGACTGCGTATACCATCTCAAACCATTCTTGGGATGAAGTATCTTAAACAGTGGTACACTAATACCGTTCTTGAACGAACTGAGCGTTAGTGGGGAAAACAAAGTGCGGTTGTTTTCGAAAATTACAGACAGGCTGCATTCACTGAAGTTGTCGGTCATGAACAAACACACAAGCCTTTCTTTCGATTTTGAAATAATCAAGTTCTTATACTGCTTCTGCAGGTTACGTTCAGGTTTGAAAGCATCAAATGAAGTAATCTTATCCTTCTGAAGAAAATATCTCAGTTGTTGGTGCTCCACTTTAGCCGGGTGAAGTACTGGTTTTGGAGAGGGCAGACATGAAGCAGGCACATTGAAGATACTAGGAGGGATTCCAGGTCGCATAGATCCACCAAGCTATTTGATCAAAGGTGGGTCAGCACCCCAGGGTATCTCACAAATGAAAAACTTGTCTGGATTAACAACAAAGTTTTCACGAGGTGGAAGAACATCAAGCCACTTCTGTCTCTCAGACTGCTCTTTCGGCAGGCGAAACACGCGGCGCCTGTTCTCCTTATTGTAATTACCCCAACAGTTCACAACCCCACACTTGTTCGGCATTTTTGATACATATAATTAGCAATAAGCTTTGTATTCAAACAGTATCCATTTAGAAATACAGCCATGTGCCTCGAAACAAACCACAATGTCCGATTCAAACCGAACGACAGACTACGACCATGCTCGCACTGTGACAGTTGGTGACTAACTGAGCTCACTCAGCTCAGTGAACTGGCCTCCGCTAGCATAGTCCACTATATGACCGTGCATGTCCTGTTTATAGTAGTTCTTGGCAGCGGGGTACCCCAGGGCGGATGCCTCAGCCCAACACTGCTTACATTTTACACACATGATTTACCAGATCCCTTAAGAAACAACATTAACATAGCGTATGCAGATGATATTACTCAGATTATTTCAGAAAGAGGTTAGGGAACCAGTAATTTTCCGTAGTAGTTGTTTTGTGGGTGTTCTTCGAGGGTAGTGAAACGATCGTTTTCGTAGATTGTAAGTTTATTATTGAACACGATCAAAATCGGAGCAGAAGTTGGGACCAAGGTCGAGGACCAAAATTGAGAACTTGAAATCCGTAAAACCAAAACCGAAGCCAAAACCGAAACTGGAACTGAAACTGAAACCCGTCAGAGAGAGAATGAAGCGCGAATAGAATTGTTCCTAACTGAGCGATAGCTGTGACTGAACTGCTGGGCACTTATCCTTAAGACTCGTGGTTAACTATGATCTTCTATAAATGAGAGTTACAATTTGAAGCTGCAACTACGAATAAAATTTTTACTTCAAAATACTAGTCGTAAATGACGTGAAATAAGTTTAAAAATTACCTGTAAAATATTACTAAAATAAATTGTATTTTTTAGTTATCGTCTCAAAGAACATACTAAATAAATTACGACATTTCCGATGCACCACAGAGGCACTGAAGGCAGAGTGAGAAGGACAACAGAAAGAGAAATAGAAAACATTTACAACTCCGAAGACAAATGGAGAATCAAAACTAATCAAACTAAATTCCAAATAATACCTTTACTAAAGAAAAAGAATGAGCCTGTAAGAGTTGGAAACACTGTCTACAGTTACGATATATCAGGCAAAATACTTGGAGCTCTTATTAACACTCGGATTTTCCACCTACGAAAGACAAAGAATTAAATTAGCTAGGTATAAATTGAGAAGCTTAAATAGATTAAATGATTTAAATAGTAACAATAAAAGAAAGATATATAATGCTTATAGTGTAAAATCAGTTCTAACTTACCGTGCCATTCCCCTCCACATACCGTGAGGAGCAAAATAATACAACACGTTGATTAAATTGGCAGATTACACATCTATAGACCAGGTACAAATACGAAAATTGAACTATATACAAACAATGGTATAAAAAAGTTAATATCATATTTAAAACCCACAAATATTTAATGGAAAAAAATATATAGGAACATGTAAAGTAAATACGTGAACAAAGGTTTACAATACCCGAGTTTTTCTCGATATTATACATGAAAATTATTGTAGGATTATTCCAGAATATTCTAATACATTCTACTATTTAGCAACCGAACTTTCGTCAGCATTCATCTCCGATAACGGGTCATTGGTACAGCAGCGCTTGTTCTGAAACGTCGTAAGCATGGATAAACAATCTTTATTTCCAATCGAGTACACAGTACATAGACATTAGTACATTGGTTTTTCAAATTCTTAAGGTTAACATTCTAAGAGTAAGGGTGATGGTGAGCTCCATGCGACGATTCCGGGAGGTTGTTGGGCGTCTTCATGGGCGGGGAGTTGAGTGCTTAGTGGGTTGAGCGCACGGAGCGGCGTACGAGAAATAACTCGTGTCCTTGGCCGGGTTCGAACCCGCAGTCTTTGTACATGAAGCAGAGACCCGATACAGAACACGGGCCGCAGACCACTCGACTAAGAATGAGGACATCAGTCAAGATCTTTGCGAACGTATTGTGGATCTCCGTAATGAAGGTTTAGGATATCGGAAGATAAGTGCACAACCGTGTTTTCTTATAGCCTCGGTTGGAACCATAATACGTGAGCGGAAATGCCGGAATACTATTCTGAGCAAGCCTCGAACTGGCCGTCCTCGGAAGATTAACGACTGTCCTGCTCGAAAATTGGTCCGAACAGTAGTGCAGAGGCCTCAAACTACTGCTGAAGAATTGAAGGATGATCTTAAGGCATATGGGATCGAAGCCAGCAAACACACAATCAGCAGGGCACTACACAGTGAAGGTTTTCGCTCCCGCACCCTTTATAGGACACCTTTTCTCCAGAAACATCACGTCAAGGTCAGGCTGAAGTATGCCAACGACCATTTGAACAAGCCAACAGCGTTTTGGAACTCAGTACTGTGGTCAGATGAAACTAAAATCGAACTATCAGGGAGAAACAGCACAAACCATGTTTGGAAGCAACAAAACGAAGAGTATAAACCAAAGTGCACCATACCCACTGTTAAGTTTGGAGGTGGCTCAATCATGGTGTGGGGATGTTTCAGCTCATCAGGAGTAGGTAAACTTCACATCATTGAAGGAACCACGAATGGCAGGAAATATCGTGAAATATTGAAAGAGCAACTCCTACCTTCAGATCGTTTTGATAAAATTGAAACGTGGATGGAACTTCCTACAAGACAACAATCCAAAGCATACTGAAAACGAAACCAAGGAATGGTTGAGGATGAAGGAGATAAACATTTAAGAATGGCCAAGTCAATCACCGGACATGAATCCGATCGAAAACTTGAAGAGGGACTTGAAATTGAAGATTCAGATGAGAGGTCCCAATAACATCACTGAACTCAAAGAAATTTTCATTGAAGAATGGAATAAGATTACGCCCGAAACTTGTAAAAGGCTGATAGTGAACTACTATAAACGTCTCGAAGCCGTAATTAATGATAAGGGCTATGCAACGAAGTATTAATGTATATACCTATATCTTGAAATGTGTTGTAATCGTTTGTTCACGTATTTATTATACATGTTCTTGTCTATTTTTTTACTGAATATTTGTGGGTTTTAGATACATTATTATCCTTTTTATACTATTATTTATATATAGTCCAATTTTCGTAATTGTATGTGGTCTATAAATGTACAATCTGGCGATTTAATCAACGTGTTGTATTATTTTGCTCCTCACGGTAGCTCCAAAAACATTACGTAACACTCAAATAGAACAAAATAACGCCTGGCGATTTATACTAGGAGTCAGAAAAATAGATCAAGTACCGTCAAGGGATATCCAGCGACTGACTGGCATTACACCAATTAATATATTTCTACACAACCAATCAAAGAACATATGGCAAAAAGTGAACAGTTTTATCGGCACACGGACAGAAAATTTGATTGATCTGGGTGACAATCCAACCAGAAAATTTTTTCCCTCTAGCAGAACAACAGCGCGTGGAGTAGTTCCACAGGCCATAGTATAAACACACCTGAAATCCGTGCCGGGAACGTCCTACTCCGCCGGGCCGGCCAGTGGGGGAAAACAACACACACATTACAAACTATAGATTACATGTTCCCACATTTCTTTTGTGGCCACAACGGTCTGTATTGGGCGTGGACCGGCGACCACGCAGGGAGGAATTAACACAAACATTCACTTCAAGTGGACCCAGGAGACGACTCACAGTCACTGGGTACTAAGAATTATATGAAATCAATACCCAATTTTTTCAAACAGCATCATAAATGACCACGGAACAACAAACTTTAGATTAAAACACTCGATAGCAAACTGAATAAAACACATTACACAACCAACAGATTCGAGTACACTTGAGACTTAGTTGGAAGTGCCGGCTCTTCATTTTTCCTTTTTCTCCTTCTCTTGTCTTCTTCCTTTATCTTTTTTCCACTTCTCGATCTGTTTTTCTCCTACTATACTCTACCCCCTTCGCTCTAAGGCTATCCAATCACCGATATATACCATAGGATATGAATAATGCGGTAAGGACTTGAATGACATAAATAGATGCTCTACTTAAAATTGCGAAACGGTCGCGTTCAATGTGTTTCGTTGAGTCTAGAGCGAGGAAACGTCACACTACTGTGTAGTGCTGCATTGCATGCTCTAGTGTTGGATAACAGAAGTAAGCGTGATTGACTAACCTTACGCAGCGAGACCACAAAGAAAATGGGAAAATTAAGAAGGGTTTACAGCCCAACGTAGTCTGTAGGAAAAGCCCAAGTAACGAAGGAGCCCCAAGAAGCGAAGATAAAGCTGTTCACGATAGCTGGTAATGGTTCGGCACTGTTTCCTTAGATTTTTTCAGCATTTAGGGGCCATCGATCCTGATGCCAGTGTTAGCTGGTTCGTTTTGAGGGCGAGTAATCTAAGCCATATCCTGAGTGTACCCAAATTGATATACGTCCTAAACCTAATTTGGAGCTCATCCTACATTTTCTGGCGAAAATCTTGGAACCGGCAATAGAAAAAAGCCTTCTTTCGAAACGGACTGTCAAAAATACATATGTACTTTTTTAAACAAAAATGTAATATTTTTGGTGATCTGTTTCAAGTACAATAATTTATTTTGTCGTTTTCTGCCGCCAGATTCATAATTCAAAATGAATTAAGATTTTAAGTATCACGTTTGAATGCTCTACAGTTCTTCATTCAAATTACCTTCATTATTAACACCCTTACGCGCAAAACAAATGTCCTGAAAGGTTTTCGTAAAGCTGTTGTGTGTGGCTTAAATTTGCAATCGCATCACTATTGAGAATCATATTCAAAATGAGACCGACATTAAGAGGTTAGGAATCAGCACATAAATCAACTACAACAGATTTTAAAGTGACGAGCCAATCAATTCATTAAATCTCTCCAAGTACCTTTCTTCCATCAGGCTTAGATGTTTCATAAGGTCATTCGCATACAACGTTACTAAATACACTGAAAATACAATTTATATTTGTATGTATAAGTACTAGAGCCTTACTGGGGAGCATTGATGTTTGAAGTAGTTTGCAGACGTATGGTGATGCACATGAACAATATTTTTCAGTTACCGTTTGAAAGTCGAGTGCAGCTTTTGATCTTGTTAAGATACACTGCTTGAGTACTATTCCTTAAAATGTAGTACTGGAATAAAGATGTATTTTGATGGTTTCTTCTGATGGCATTAGTAGTTATACGTTCAAGCTGACTCAAGTATATTGTTTATTGGTATTTAAGGAACAATTTAATGTTAAAACAGATCAGTCTTCAAAACTTACTCACTCCCAGTCACTCTCAGCTTGGCGGACTGGTAAGAGTACCCGCCTAGCTAGAAAGAACATGTCCAATAGCTGTTCACTGGACGCTTGGCGTAAACCACCCATCGACACGTCATTAAGAGTCTCAGCTTCAAACTGCAACGCAGAGGACAGGGATCTCGCTTGAAGCATCACTACTTCTCTGAAGACCTTATCGATACGCACTGTCACTATTCATTAGATGTTAGCATTAAGAAGTCATTGATTTATCAATTAGAATCAAAAACCTAATTTTCATCGTACACCAAAATTTAAATTTCAGGTACCTAGAAAACGATACGGTAACGCTATCCAGAAAGATGCATTATTTGAAAGAATAGCAGTCAGTTTTTCAGCTGGGCTTATCCCATCCATTTTGTTTTAGTATTACTTCGTTTCTTTACCTTTTCGGCCTTTTCGAGGGTAAGAATAATTAATTATTGTTGTGTTCATTTCTAGATAATGTGTTCAGTCAGCTTTGTGTCCAAAATACTTTTGTCCAAGTTATACGCTGTGTTTCGGTTAATACAGAAGAAAAACTTTTATTGAGTTCAAGATAAATTAATCTTTAGGGTCACAGATTATCAGTGTACCCCAGCGGTTACAGTGAATTCATCATTCTGGTAATCACGTTCGGTTAACTTACTTTTTTATCTTGATATATGTGGAATTTCTGTGTTTTGTTATCTTCGGTAGTTTGTATAAATTCTACATCATGAAATTCTCGGCTATTTATTAATTCACCAATATCGTAATTCAATGGGAATAAGAAGAATTGCGTAATATAATCACATCATTTCCTAGTTGTATTTAAAAAAATTCTTCAAGTTAAATTATTCATATTTATTCGTCCATACACTGGTACACCGAGGCTCCAATACGAGATTTGTTATGGCGTTAAATTATAAAAAAATTATAGCCTCTTATCCTTCGGTATCGTTGCTTTTTTATTTTTTGCTAGCGTCATTCTCACCTGTACCTGTTTTAATTATGATATAATCATGAAGCTCATTTACCAATGTTAGTAAATGTTTTGTAATAATTAGTAGATGTTAAAACTTAGAGCTTTCGATTCGTAGCAACTCGACTTTACCCCTACCGGTTCATCACTCCTGGCAATTCAGAACATATTTAAATTTCTCGTTCCATCTGTCATGTTTATCTTACATCTATCGTTTGTTTCTCGTTTCACGCCATGAGCTCGCACTTATCGGCAAGACCTCAACTCCCCGCCCATGGACACATCCCAGGATCGTTGCATGGAGCTCACCATCATCCTTACTCTAAGAATATTAACCTTAAGAATTTGAAAAACCAATGTACTAAATGTCTATGTACTGTGTACTTGATTGGAAATAAAGATTGTTTTTTTGTTTTTGATTTTATCAAACGTGTGGAAGTTCTCAGCTAAAAATGATAATAATTTCCCTTTCATAGACTATAAACACATCACTATGAGCGATCAATCAGTAAAGTAGAAATTCCAATCTAAACATTTCACAATTCCTCGCTTACTTAATAACACAATTTTAACCTCACTGTCGAAAACTGAAAAAGTAACGTTATGCTGTATGCAACGTTTTTCGTAACCAACGTTTTTATGCAATTTTTGGCACTTTTATTTTAATATTTTGTCTCAATTGTGAGGACAAACCACAATTTGGGGTGTAATCAATCAGTGCACTTCTATCTCTAAAGGATCTTAACGATAGGATATTTTATTTAGATAAATACTCAGTATGTGAGCTTATATTCCAGCAATTCTAACAATGAGACAAGTGAACCCTATGTAACATTAATTCCGGATGAACGAGCTCGCTGAGGCTCTTTTGGAAAAAAAGAGGATTTGATACTCAGATATTTTAGCTAAAGCATTATCCGCATTCCACTATTTTTGAGGCATTTGTCTTGCCAGCATTATCTATGTTTCAATGTATTTTAATTTTCTTTTGTTTTTTGAACACATGAAGTTTTTGCATTATCAATAAATGCATTTTCTCCACATTAGGACTTTTTATAGAGGATTTGAACACACAATGTTAATGCATACGTCATGTATCAAATTTATTACAATAAAAGATTTTTCTTTTCTTTTCTCTTTCTTTTGAAGCTAGCCCGGATAGCACCCGTAGTCCCGAACATTCATCTGCTTGCTTGTGTTACGAAGCTTTTCATCTGATGCTCGCATTGAATATTGTGATTTCTTTTCATTCATATATAGTGTTCCCTCACTTATCGCTGGTGCTACGTTCCAGGACCTCCACAATAAGTGAAAATCCGCAATTTAGGGACACTATTTTAATTTTAATATCATGCACATAATAATTATATAAAATAATTTTATGAAAACGCACACGTGATAGCCCGATGCTAGCGTGAAAAGGAAAAGCGTTGAGGATATGTTCTGCTCGAACGAAAGCAAACAAGATGCGACGGTCAGTGAGCCAATCAGCGAATGGGATATAGAGTAGCATTCTCTAGTTGGTCGCTTTTCACCAGTCAACCAATCGTGTGCTGTTCACAATCTCACGTCGGCAAATAGCGTCTCAAGTGGCCGCTGCACAAATCCTACTGTCGTTTTTGGTGTATTCATCCGCTGAGTAAACACGATATTAACTGTAAATTTTATTTTTTTATGATTTCTCTTTTAGTGTCAGAATTAATGTTTTCAATGTACTTCTATACATTTTGTTATTTTTTAATGCAAAATTCATCAAATATATGCATTACTGCATATATTTGAACGAGTACTGCAATGGCAGAACGAGTATGGGCAGAACGTGTACCGCAAAAACGCTCAAAACAGTGAAGATACCGTGATATATATTTCACATTCATATTTTTTGAAAACCCGCGAAATACCGGGTCTGCGATGAGCGAAATGTGAAGTAGCAAGAGAACACCGTATTGTCTTCGAAAGCAGACAAATCGTCTAGTGTAATTACCGAATCGAAGCCGTAATTAGTTTTGAAAACCCATTGCTGTATTTGGGCACCTATATTTGCAACTTTCATTCTGTAACGTCCTCCTTTTGTATTTTATTTCTTATATCATATAATTACTTTCTTTCCATGTTATTTATTGCATGCCATTTGTGCATGTCTTTATCAAAAGCTCAAGTTTTGGTTCTAATCTAATTTTGTACTCTAGTGTTGATAAATCACCCAACAAAGAAAAAGCCTTATCTTTCTTCCTAAAAATCAATCGTGGGAGTCAACCGACACCCCATATGTTCAATAATGTTTTCGAAAATCGATTAGGTTGTTTCTAAATATTAACCAATTTATTAACGAATTTTCTGTTGGTAGTTGTAGGGTTTGTTATTTTTCACTTTATTTAAAGGTATTAGAGTAGAGTGTTTTATCACAGTGCCATTTTTTCAAATTTGGATACTATTTACAATTATTTTTCCACTGAATCTACTACCAGTAACGCTTATCAGCAAAATTGATTGATTCATTACTCATGCCCTATAACTCTCACGTCGCTATAACGCTCAAGTTTTTCACAGAAAAACTCATCACTGTACTCAGCAACCTTTTGCCTTCTCCATCTAAAGCATATTATTCTAGAATTATATCCTTTTCAGATTTATCACACTTTCTCTGGACATCTATAAAAGCTTAGAAACTGATGTCTCTTCATAAAAATCTTTACTCGTATAAATCAAACGTATAAATTCTTACTCGTATAAACTACTGACTTCCATACCCTCTATACTCCAAAAAGGCACTTTTTCCTTTTTGTACTTAACCTACAATCCACTAAAAAAACAAAAAAATACAACCAAACTATTAAAACAGTACCAACTCGTCCCTCTCTCTTACGGTCAAGTACAGTTTTCAGATACAAACGTACGTCTGGCTTGACGCTGACACTACCACAACATCACTGCTAGCTGAAACTTTCCGTCTGATCTGGTAAAAGTGGTGGCCTTTGGGTAAAGTGTGGGTCTCTAATTACTACACTTTTCAGTTACTCAAACGACACGTAATAAAACAACATCAACTACACACGCCTGACTATTAGTTTCTAATGTCTAAATCCCAACATATCCGCATTTAAAATAATGAATCTGTGCACGCTGTACACCTATTGATCGGTATCATAATTGCAACAAAAGAAACAATGAACAGTCTAAGTAAACACCTTAACAGACACAGCATCGTTTTTTGGTATTTCTGTGAAATTTTCCAACCTTTATCCATAACCTCATTTCTTACACACCTACCTGATTTTAACTTTTAATTATTGCACCTCTATGACCTCGCCCAGCATATCTGTCATCTTTCACAGCTGCCATTGTTACTTTTGTAACATTTCTCACATTCAATTGCTCAAATTATGTATCAAAATTATTCAGATCACATATTTCGTACTGCTGAGCTTTCCAACAAGATCCCACAATCCGTATCTTTTCCAGATTTTACCCTCCACAAATCGTTTTCCTCCTTATCACAAACTTTCAGAGCATTATTTTACAGTATTTTGAATTTCTAGAAGCTCAGTCCCCTTCTGATCAGTCCTTATTTTCACATCCTGGAAATTCATTACCTTTCATACAATGTGACTTTTGTTTGCATGACTTCTTTCAGCAAAGTGCTTGTTACCTCAATTCCTTTTTAATAAAAAAACAAGTATTTATGCAATTTAGTTCTGATACGCTCCGCGTGCATAACGTTAAATTTCCTAACAGCGCTAGCAACGTTGTCTCTCTGTTTGCTTCAATACTTCCTCCATACTTGAATTGTAATTTTTCGCATGACAAGCCATTAATCTGAAGGGTGCACAACATATCACTGACGAAAACTAAAGTAAGGGGTAGAATAACATATTTCCATCATTGTCCTACTTGAGTATTCTGGCTCATAATAACGTAGTCTTTTTAAGGAGTGAAAGCAGGGTAATTTAATATCATTTACTCTTGAAGACTTTGTGGTTTATGATAAAGTACAACAATAGTCTACTTTCGTATGATAATGGCGAGAATGATAAAACTCTGGTATGGCGATGCGTCAACTGATGACTAGTTAATCGAGAATATATCAAGATGCATCCATTGTACAGTACAATGCAAATCACAAACACCATAAATAATCTATTTGTGTACTTGTATATTCCTCCATAAAATGCATGCTTATTAGCTTCGAATTCCCTAAAACTGCCAACAGGATGTAAGAACGCCATGATGACGAGGAACACAAGAAACATGAACACAAGAATTAAGCGAGTTCAACTAACACCAACACCTCATACTAACTATAGAAAATTGACAAAATGCGACTTTTATTCTAAGTAACAAATGCACGACAAAGTTTCAAAACAGTGCAAAAAATGAAACTTAAATCACACTAACAAAATATAGGACAATATGATACTAATTAGACTTGTTTCACACGGGTATTAAGACCTAAAAGTGCAGGGAACAAAGTTACAATTCGATAACATAAGAGTTAGTCCTACTAACAAACAACCCTGAGAAACGCAGAGGCTTAAAACACCAGGAACCACATTGCAAAAGTACACTATGACATACAACCTAGGCAGACTGAAAATTTGTAGCGTACATACAATCCCTTTTCATTTTTTTTGAGCACGATCGCACACAAATTTCTGCGTATTCATTACTGATCCAAAGAAGAACTTTTTCACGGTCTATAAGAGATCAATGATGTGGATAGTCATCCATGCGTTGTCAATGCAAAAACATGTGTTTACCGAAGATCATCTGAAGGCTTCTCCCAACATTGCAGGCGATTTATAAAATAATTTATAGTGGGAAATGCAAACATGACATATTTACACACGCAAGCCAGCTGGTACATGAATTGGAATTAATACTTTCAAAATATTCACTAATTGCAGTCGTTGCATAATCCATCTCAGCTTTTGATCGCTTAAAACCTTGCAGTGCAATCATTAGAACACTAATTTAATTCGAAAGAGTAACGATAGAAGTACTTCACTTTCGGGCCACACTAACAATACAAACTTACATTCATAAAAACTACACATGACAAAGGATACTGCTCAGTTAGTAAGAAGTTTTCACTGCACGGAAAGAAAGATCACGACATACTTGGGAATTTTATCAGAGTGACGCAGAGTCTAGGAAAAATATTTCAAAGGATTAATCACACGAGAGATGAGCACGTTCATCCATCTGCACTCTTAGTTCAGAGCAACAGAATTTCGCCACTGATAAACTTTTAAGTGAAATCGTAGCAGATGCATCCTTAAATACGTTCAAACATTCAAGCAAAAGAAAAAATTGGCAACCATTGGCACAACGTGCAAGACGAAAATGTTCCTGGTACATGTGCAACCAGACTATCATTTTTACAACGACGTTCCTACCACTCATAACTTTTAACGAACATTGCAACAAAAACAAGGAGAAAGAATGATTGAAAAAATAAATTATCTAGAAGTCAGTTTTCCCTCTGGAGTGTGAATAAAATCAGAGATCATATATCCTTCGTCTATAATATTACGCCATAATTTCGCGCACAGACACGCGTCAGGACGTACGTGTTCTCACTGCTGCCAGTTACATAAAACCCAAATTAACGTAGCAATAAATTCACCTCGGGTAATCGTTGAGCGTGAGTGCGTATTTTTTGAAGCACACATCAACAATCTATTTTCAGTTTCATTTTGATTGATTAAAAAGCGGAGATGACGCAATAGCTTCTGAAGGTTACTTCACTTAGAAAAAATGTGGAGCGAGAGGCACGAAAACTGAACGAAACAATCATGAGGGAAGATACTTGCCCGCAGGTAACCTCACTAGAAAGGGTCATAAAGAACGTGAAGAAGAAAAAATAAATAACAGTCTAAGCCAGATTCTTAGCTCTTGTATTCTATCTGTGATGGAGCAATAAAGCTTAGCTCATAGGGCATGGCCCTACCAACGAATATTGTTCTTTGATAGACTGTAAAGAAGAATATCAAAACCTTCAAGAGCATGTATCCGATTTTTTAAAGCGCTACTTGTCTGGAATCATCTTCTTGCGTTTCAGCACATTCTATAAAAACAACGTACTGGCGTGCGTCGACGTGGCACACAAACTAGCTTAAGGGAGAGTACAGAGACGTACTTCTTGTTGAAACATCACAGGCTACACACACATGTCGGTGGAAGATGCTGAGCAGCCCGGCGTGTGCCTGTCCGTGGAACCACTAACAATGAGGTTACGAAAGTTAACCAGTAGATATTTACTATTCACATATATGTACAGGTTACTAAAGGAGAGATATGGCACGACTGTCCATTATTATTTACATTCACATGGTCTATAACCCGAAAGATTCGCGAAGAAGTCTAAGCAACCTGAAGGACAGGGGAATTATTCTGTACCGAATAATACAGGATTTAATCAGATAATATTGGCAGTCGATCCATAAATATCAAGTGTGACAGCATTCTAAAGTCTTACACTAAATGTTTTACAAATTTTAGTTTATATAAAATGTTAATGTTACCCAAAGAGACATGATTGACGGAAACAACTTTTTCAACGGCTAGAGTAAAGATAAGTTAAAAAATAGGATAACCATGCACTAATAAAGGTATCAACTCAGAATTAAACAAGATACATAGCACCCAAACACACTTCCAGGGAAAAAAATATATTCTTGAAAACTATCAGATCATCGATTCACGATCCTTGTTTGGTAAAGAGAATCTTAAATTTACAGAGCTAGTTCTTGTTATGCTTTGCGATCATAAAACGTAGACATTTCTTTCATCACTACTTACACTATGTCAGAAAAGCCATCATTTTAAATTCAAATGAGACAGTTGTACTCAGAACTCGCAGCAGCATACATATCACTGTGAGTGTTCGGGGGAGGAGGATAGCTTGTAGTGCGTAACTGACTCCAGAAAATAACTACATCGCTTTACAATTGTACATTGCGTTTTCTGCTGGACTCACGGTGAGCAGAGGGGGAAAGAATTCAAAAAATAGTTTTCAAAGACATGTCTCTGTAAACGAATATAGGGAGTGTGATAAAGGAATAAATCTTTTAGGTCAATTAGAAATACTTTGTTTCGTTGTAATGTGTAATATTTTACGAGCTATTATTTTTTCAGTCATTAATGTAACCTGACATTTCGACCATCACTGTCCTTTAGCGCTGTATTTCCTTTGACGCTCTCACGATTGTGGGTGCACGTAAAAGGTCACTTGAAGGTCTATGCGAAAATTTCTCGTTACAAACGACTTTACGATATGGCACAGAGACTTCGATATAAAATTTCATGTCATGAATAAAAAAATGCAAGCTCAGTAGACGAGAAAGGATTGCAACTTAAAAATTAAGATTGAGGAAGTTAATAGATATTAGAGATTTGTTATTTTCCTATGCACACTTATAGGATGTTGAAAATGTTGCGTATCAGAAAACGAGAAGTGAGCAATTAACTTCAAAATGCTCGTTCATACTCAGATATTAATATGAAAATATTCAACTACTTTATTTATAAAGTGAATTTCATTTCATGAGTTATTTTAATTTAATCGTTCTGAGTGAGATATTTTAATCGGTCGTGTTTTGATGAGCAGCAACTGGCACGAAGAGCTCGACGGTAGACTCGACCAGCTAACCTGGCAGAGGTTTTGTACATCTTCCGTCACATTTCTGTGAATGACATACATGATGCTTCATGAAAAGCCGCAGAACATTATTTTGGTACAGATTTTGATCTCACAGGGGCTATTTATTTTCCCAATGCTGCATTATTTCGTCTAAGCGTGCGTGTAATGGCAATGGTTGAATTTTGTTAACCTCAATTTACTGAGGGACGGAAATTTAAAGTGTACTCAACATTTTTTCATCGCTCAAGATTTGTATTGAACATGGGTGTACGTATGTTCATCAAATTTAATACACAGGATGAAGTAAGTTCACTCAAAATGAGACATGTTTCATACTTTCTGCATGTATGGTGAGTGAAAGAATGACATTGCTCTTATTATGTAGAAACAACAATAGAAAAAATACACAATGAAATGAAAGAAAGAATTTGATATTAATCACATAAAACGAATACATTGTAGATGCAGTTTTTTCATAAAATAGTTCGAATTCTGACATTAGATTCCGTAGATTTTAACATTTGTAGCAGTTGGAAAAGTATTTCTTCAGTAGCTAGGAGGTTCCCGAAAAGACCGCAAAGTAAAGAATGAAGTACTGATACATACCTAGAACCAAGTTCAAAGACGTGCAGTAAGTCGGTCGCACGGATTTTTCAACTCCCTCACGAGAAAGAAAAACGTACGAAAATGAACTTTCCTAACATCTAAGCAATAAACTTAGATGAATGTACAATAGGCAATTAGAGATGCCTTTGAGGAATGCCAAATCCACAAGGTATGCTATCAAAGGAAGACAATCTCACCACACCACACAAGACGAGCTCTTAAATTGTATCAACTACAGAGGAACGCTGAGTCCCAAAGATAATCTGAAAGACAATTCCCTTCAGGGAAGTCCTAGATGAAATTAAAATCTAATTAAACTGGATAAGTTTTGAAAAGTACATCAAAAATGAAAGAAGAGTAGGATTAAAGTTGGAAAAAGTGCATTCGTTAACAACAATCGTCCATTGAAGTTGAAAGCGTACAGTCGCTCGTTTGCAGCACAACACTGCATCGTTTATTTCAGAGGTACAAGAAGCGGTGCAAGACTTAGATGTAACAGCAGTTAGCGACATAGTGTTTTCGTCACAGAATAAAAGGAACATTTGTTAAGAATGACTGTGTAAAATACAATAATACTTCACGTTATATGCATTGAGCGACTCTTCAGAGCCAATTTTGACACAGTCTTTATGACATACCGTTCTATGACATAGCGTTTTTATGACATTATGTTCTATGACATAGCGCATACGTTGAAAATTGATGTTAAAACTCAGTACGAAACCTATGGCTCAAAATTAGACTTCTAGCAGACTTCAACCAGTAGAGCAGTTACTCTCCGAAACTTTGATCCAAGTAGGTAGTCATGGTGGCGTTACATGGATGCAAACCACACCTTCCATCATAGCATTTCTAAACACATAAGTAGAAATCTAATCTCCGTCGTTAAGATGTGTTTTTAAACAGTGTGACTAAGAGTATTATTTCTAATGAACATCCATGAACCACAAATAATCAAGCGTATACTTCTGACACTGTGTGAAGTCTGTGCCGCCACTATTTTACGGAAGTACAACTGCAAAACGAGTGTGCTGGAACACGAGCCAAAATTCAGGATTTTTTTCCCTTTGTACGAACCAGTCCCACCTAAAAATGAGTGCCCAATTAAAATATAAGAAATACAGCCTTGTAGTATGTGACCGAAAACAAATTAATTTTTGTAAATTTAAGAAGTAATTTTGTCTTGTTTAAAAAAAGAAGAGCAAGCGTGTACATACTTTGGGTTTGACCAGCTTTTGACACTTGGGTCGGTCAAATTGCCATTTGAAGTTTTCAGTTGTGCACATGGCCGTATTCATTAACAAAATGATGTCCCTAGTCATTTTCCACAACTCATTTATCTAAATTTTAATCATACAAAACTAGCTAAAGACAGCTGAAACGGCAAAATTTCAACGGATGAATTACTGAACTAAAAGCGCTGTAGTTAGATCGTCAATAAAAACGAAACTATTTTCCCTAAAATATGACGATTGGGAATAAACGTTACAGAAGAGCAGGCGGCGTACCCATATCACGAAGGACATGAGGAAGGGCGTGAGATGCAATGGTAATAATTTAATAAGAAAAACCAATGAATATGAGCAAAATATGAGATCATGTCTTAGTATCAATACTTTATCTGGACTAAAAAATTAAGTTATACCCCTTCAAAATTTTTTGCTTCAAACCAATGCTGAGATCAAATTAAATTAAAAATTCTCTCAAATTCACAAATGGAAGTAACTGACGCAGATAAGATAGAAATCTGGCCATAACAAGCACGTAAGAAATAAGAGACAACTTGATGATCGAGAGCCACAAAGCTAACTTGAGCTTTAAAGAAACATACGGACCTTCGTGCAATTAAGAAAACGACGGTACACATTGATCTTTCTTTTGGAATAGTATACCGCCCTTTCATTTATACTTGTATTGAATTCTTTTGTCGAAAATGTTAATATTACTGGTCACATTCATGAGCCGAACGTTCTCGCAGAAGTCAACTCTCCAAGTTTGCTGAGTAAAAGTTGAACAGCATTAACATTTAAGCTTAAGACCATAAATAATATTAATTTCCCTATGATATCGGCTGACAAAATACTATATCCCGATAGGTCTGGAATCACCGTAGTGGCTATCTCAATTGCAAACTGCTGGTCAAAAAATAGTACCTCTCTTCTACGCTATAAAAAGGCAAAACTTGAAATTATTACGAGGGTTTAGAAGCAATCTTTGATTACTGAAACGGTCACTCTTTGAAAAGAAATTCAGAGTAGACATGACATTCTAAAACAAGGTCATGCACGTAATAAAAAACAGGAGTATTCGTATTATACCACGCGTTTTTCGTTCACTAATGGGAAATAGGTTTGGTACAAAGTGACCTCTCTTCAAAACCATATTGTTGGGAATTAATCGCTTTGACAAACCATACACCAAAGTATAGGACAAGTTTTAAAACTTTGGTGCCATTTTTTAAGGGTTGTAAAGACCAGAACAGAGATTTGTTTTGTAGATATGGCACACTTAGAAACTTTTGTTCGACATTCACATTTTAGTAATGCAACGGGTATGGCTTTTCAATCACTATTTATACAGGTTAAAAATGATTACTAAAATAATGACAACAGTTGTTCATAACAGATGTGAAAACTAAGAAGATCGGTAAGCGGTAAGCTTCCGTATAAATCAAAGGTTGTAATCGTTCACTGGAAATGCATAATATCGATTAAATTAACAATCGAAGCCATTCGAGATTCTTTTTCTACTACTCTTTGGAAGTTTCTTAGAATTTTAAAGAAAATATTGGAGCCAAAGTTCCGAAAATCAGCATATGTGTGATCATTCAATCGAACACTGCGTACTGGAACCAATCGGCCATTCCGAACACAGATATTGGCAAACAGTTGGACATAGAATGAATGTTTAATTATGAAAAACCATGACAGTTTGTCTAAAAAGCACAATATCATGAATGAGAACTCCCAGTTACAAGTTTTCTTAGTCCTCTGTGACGCGCCCCTGGTTTTCACTGGACATCGCCCATCTCAATCAGCCCCTTCAATTCAAAACAGGATAATATTGACAGTTTGTATCACCTACATGAATTTAACTCATGAATGACAATTTGCTAACTTTTGAACATTTATGTCTATGATAAAATGTGCATAAATCCATAATTTCAGCAAAGAATCATTTCAACGGCTAGTATAATTAACGTTAAGGAAAGAAAAGAGATTCGAGAGATCAATTTCAAGACACAATCCGCTATTTTCATTTAATTCTGAGTCTTAGATTTTACATCCAGCAACTTTACAACTGTTAGATAAAATATAACCAGTAGTAACAGGATAGGCATGAAAAAAATATGCTTGGAGTACATTCGAAATTTTAAACTCAAGTATTGTACGGGCAAAAATTCCTTTTATATCCATAACATAGCACACGCATTATGCTCGGAACAAAACATGGGTATTCAGAATCAAATTAGGTGAAGTGTGATGACGCTGTCAGCAGGACCACGGATGTATGCAGAATTAGACAATAAAATCACTGGCTTAGCTAACCCGAGGGCGTTGAACAACCTACAATACAACAATAAAGAATATGAAGAACACAGAAAACAGCATTCATGAGAAGAAAACAAACGTTTATTGAGAAGTGTGGTTTTAGCGTTTTGCTCATTATTCGAGTGGTATAGAAATAGCCTTAGAAAAATACGCTCGTCATGAAAATTTACTATTCTGACTAGTTGCTGGAGAGGAAGCTTCTTGACGAAACTTGTGTCTCCTCCAGCTCCTGAGTATCTAAGGAACATGACGCACTCATACTCGAGACTCTGCTTCAGAGTCTCATTCATATTATATATCTATGTGTGTTAAACTCTAACTTCCCTAAGATAAGTCAACATCGATGGTAGATATCTTAATAAACGTTCAGGAAATGTTAATAAACATCAATGGGTTGCGTACATACTAACCGTGACTCCATTTTGAAATAACGCCTAGCCAGTCTCAGGACATTGACATTTGGTCATGCCGCTCCAAATGGCGACCAGGAATAAACCTGAGATGTTCAAATTCACTTCCAGAAAGAGGCAGAGCGTCATCCCTAAATGTCATTATGCACACACAAATAAGCCAGACGATTATACTCGCTCGGCGATCAGCTTTTCAGCATCAAAGCGAAGAACATTACTGGAACAGACGCTGACTTAAAAAAAATTATGCTCGCCTTGAAAAGTATATTTTACTCTAAAAGGAGAACAAACTGTTAAATTCGTCAAATCGGCGGAGCTTCCAGTAATGTTTTTGACGTCATGTAAGGAGCAAAACAGTTCGTCTAGCCAAGTAAAAAGTACTGACTGGAGTGTGTGAGCAGCCGGGTACTATGTGTCAGGACTCTTCTACTGACGTAACAAGTTTCAAGGGTGAACATCAGGGAACTACTCACTAATAATTCTTTGCAACAAAACCAATACTGCATATAATAAACCTAAGTAGATTTTCGCTTCGACTATTACCTACAATCATAGAGATAATCATTATATGAATAATGATAACTATAATAAAGAGACAAATAGACAGAGAGAGAGAGATAGAATACATCACTTTGCACATACATAGAGCAGAAGAAATTTGGCTGTCTCTGAATAAACTGCTTTTTGAATAAGTTACCCAACACGTAAGTTTATCATACATTTCAGAGGTCAATCAAACAGTAGGTGGTTTTCTCAAAAACGTAGGATGACTTAAGAACAAAGCCACTCATCAACGAACAGCCAAAGTCCTTCCTCTTTGAGCGGACGCACTCAGGGCAGTGTATTTTATGAAGTATCAAGTGTTGCTCGGATGTCTGGGACCATCACCACTATGTCATACAGAGGGTCAACGGCACAATTGCACACCTACGGGACTTCACCTCACAATTAGAAATAAAGTATTAGTTAAGCAAAACCCCCCTTCAACAGTTGAAGCAGAACACTGCAAACACTGCTAATTAATGAAGGGTAATTTCAATGAATGCAAAACAACCGATAAGTGAGCCTTGAACTGGTAATCTGACCAGACCCAAAATGTAACTTCCGGTAGATACATCAGTTGAGTGACTAGATAACAAAAAAATAACGTATGAAACTGTCAACAAAATAAATTTCTCTCAAAAATAAATTAGAAAGTTATCGTACAGTAGAAAATAAGTTCATTATCCAAACTAGCGATACTTTTTTTGGAGATGTTACGAATTGCTGGTCACAGCAATAAAGCAGTTCAACATTCGATTGTTCATCATGTCAAAGGTCTTTCTGTTTACAGTGAATCAAAACACGGACTGTAACGACGTGCTTGAATGCGCTAGCACGCAAGTGCCGCATGCTGGCGTGGGTCCACTAAATGTCCTCTTAAATGCCATTCCCGAGACGCTTAACAACTCGTTTTAATCACCGTTTTATCAACAGCACACGTGAGCGCGTCGTTGCTATTCCCAAACTTGATGAGTGCACTAAATCAGGGGGCAATTCTCAAAACGCAACCATATGAGCTAACACATTTGAAAAGCTTGTATAACTATAGTTGAAACCCAAGAACACATTTTTTGATGAGCTAAGTTGCACTATCTTTTCTAGAACTGCTTTCCTTTCTGCCGCCACTACTGCCATTACTGGTCAACTGAGCAAGTTCTTTATAATTGGAAGAGTTAATGAAGCGTGGGTACGAGTCCCGATGCATTAGAGTGTAGATCTGCGACTGCGCCTCGTCGAACGTGCGGGGTGTGGGAGTCCTCATGTTTCTGTGCACGATGTCACGCACGCGAGAATCCAATGACACCTGCAAAACAGCGGAAAGTTACATTGAGGAAAACCAATGCTAAACAGCTCTGCGTATTACAATGAGTTACAACATACTCGACAGTACACAGATACCACTAAAATTTTAGCACGTTACACATCCGGTTCAATCCTGTGAGAGCGGTTATTTTCCAGTAGTGTTAAAATTCCTGGAAAAGAAGCGCTCCAGTAACCTCAACAAGAAACGGTATACTTCTGAGAAAGTCCGATGCGTACTTCTAAATGAATTGTATCCTAATTTTTTCACAGGTTTTGTAAATATAAAACGTAACCATCAACTTATCAGGAGAATGTTCATTTCTCCTCTCTGTTCACATTTCTGTAAAAGGCATTTACATCATGATTTGGGCTGAAACAAATGAGAACAAGAATGTTTTTTTAGAATCCATGATGGAGTCACGTTGATATCTGAATATCTTTTAGGCTCTCTAATTTCCTTATACGTTTGTTCTGACAGGTCACGATATAGAATAAATGTAACTAAATTAGAACTTATATTAGAGAAGACAGAGGGATATTTGCTGGCTGGCTATATCGAGACGCCAGCAGCTTTAGCGACACGTGTGCCAGCGCCGCTTTGTCGTTTTCCCGCCACAGCCGAAGCTAGACGTAGTCAGTATCATTCTTAAAACCGGTGTTAAGTCCCCACCAAATCAAAAATGTAAGATATTGAGTGTAAAATATAATCGTGAGTATACTTTGATCTATAAGTCCGTTGATATCAGCATTATCATAACTATGCATCATCATAACTGTGAAAATGCAGCCATAGCCTGTACAGATAGGAGGCCAACTGTGATATCCATATGACACTGAGGAATGCTCAACGTGCTAGAGTCATTTAATATAATATTCTATTGCCAGTCATAGCTGCAGAATTTATGTGTGATACTGACAAGTATCAGTATATGTATTTCATGTGAGCCAGGAAGTTATCTCATCAGTGTGTTTGTGATAAATTGTGTTCATTCCTTCCTGTTCAATATGTAGAGTCCTGGTTGTACAGTAAGACACCAAAAAACATTCTACATGCATAGTCACTTTTTCATTTAGTCAACTGGTACCTATTCACAGGAAATGCAACATTCAGTGTAGAATGTAGAAAAATGATTTCTGGTCTACAGCAGCATTTTAATGTGTTCAATGTAGGTGTAAAAGGTTTTCACACCACCCAGCATTGTAAAGAAAAGTTCCTAAGACAATTTTTGTATTCTTAATTCAGTGTTATCTAAGTGTATGATTTTTCTGCATAACAGACAGTGCCTGTTGCTAAATACAGTTAGCCTTTTCTTTTTCATCAGTGATGCTGAATTGCAGCAGCTATGTATGTTTCAAAGCAATACTCGTGCATTGATGTATCAATCATGGTAGTTCACTGTATTTTTGGGTAAGTTTGCAGTGCAATTCCCTCTTGTGTAGAGGCACTCAGGCATTTCTAACTGTGATGTACAAGATATTTTTCTTTAACACTGAGGTTGGCAAACCTTAAGTCATTTATATCTGCACTTTCAGTTATATGCCTTCCTTTCTAAAGGAATTATCTTTAAGCTAGTACTGTTTAAAAAGGAAATTAAATTTCTGTCTATATGTGGCAGCATCTTGTTATTTAAGCTGCAACTGTGAGGTTAATGCCATTACTTTAGTTCAGCGTAGCTGTCAGTGTTTTCAGTCAGCCTTAATGGCCAGTATTATGTTCGAACTGTATTCTAGTGTAGGCCATTTCGGATGCCAGTACTATGTCAAATAGTATTTTAATTTTAAGTTAAATAATCAGTTCTGTGAACTTAATTTGTGATTTGTTCTCAGATCACGGCTTCAATAAACTCAACTTCCAACAACCTTGTCATTTATTCTACGGGACACGCTTGAGTCCCGGAACGTTGGACGGGTAACCATCAATTCGTAGGCCTCCGTAAGATCGTGTTTACAAACGATAATGCACCATCTCATTTGGTAAAGGCAAAAGTAGTAATATAAAAGAGCCTTATGGCATACTTTTCATTTAGACGTAAATTTTTCACAAGAGATTGATTTTTTAATGAATATAGGTATAAAGTTTCCCATTATTCTGTTTGGGATTACTAAATGATTACATTGCTATATTCAATTCCATTTATTTGTTTTGGGATCATTTAATCCTATTTGAATTTTGCCATGAGGCTCTTTTATTTTACTACTGTTTTTTTTACAATAGATATTATTACCAGTATATTGTAATAACACGTTAGCTCTGAATTTGAAGGACACACGCTGAAGCGTCTACTCTTGATTGAGTTCTTTAAAATATTCAAAGAAAACGGTCTCTTTGACGGTGCATACCTACAGACGCAAGTTTTAAAACCCTACTGATAACAAGGTGACACACTTGCAAACTATAGACCAAGGTCATACCTGGCGTGACTTGCATAGCCAGATTTTACAGCAATGCCCCCTCAATTCAGACACGAGTTCGATCCTAAGTCTGCACTCGCATTTTTTCTTCAATACCTTAAAAATTAGCTATGTTAACATCGCATCAACAATAACAGTTTTTTTGAGGGGATCAATTCATTTAAACTCTGAAGGCTTTAGGTAATTCTTAGGCATATAAAGTTGGTTAAAATTACAGAAATATTTTCCTAATATATGTTGTACATCTTTGTTAATCACTATAAAACTGTACGGTACTTTATACATTTCGTTACACAGTTCTTCGAACTCAAGGAGAGACATGTCACAAGCAATATAATTAGTATGAATGCTTTTCATATAAATAAGAGGTCACTCAAACAGAATTAACGTTTGAATTTGTCTAAATTGTCTCTCTAGCCAATGCATGATGGTTCTATGATAAGTAAATTGAACTACAATTGTTATGTCTTTTTCGTGTCTAGAAACAATTTAAGGATTTTGATTTTTTTAGTTTCAATGTCGTCAAAAATGAACAGATTTTTTGATCTATTTCACTTGGATCAGACACTGAAGCTATTTATTCAAAATATTCTAGTGGTTATTCAGATTAGCGTTTCATGTGTAAATTATCAAGGAATTCATCATCATTACTTTTCCCATTCTTAAATAGTTGAATCACCTCAAATTAGTTACAGCCTTTATCAAACGAACCTTTTAATAGTTTGTATTCTGTTTAATGAATTGACTTACTATTAAGAAAAATATTGTTAAAAATGAATTTTTCCAATAGGAATTACAATAACAACGACGTTTTTATAAAGTTAGATCTGCCAATTATACGACATCTTAAACTTGGAGAAGGAAAAATGAAATGATATTTTATTTATCCTCAATACCTTCGTTCCATTTCTAGACCATTTTTTAAAATATAAATTTAAATAGTCTTCCACATTTAATAATCCTGATTGTATGGGAGTCACCCCTTACATTTGCCGTTGGTTTAAAGCTCTGGACATCCAACGTAAACTCACTGAGCTCCCGGTATCATTGCCTACAGGGATCATCGCCGCTTATCCTACCATAGGAAAATGACGATCTGGAAAGTCTATATTCTTATTTAATAGATGCAAAAATCAATTAAAATACCTAAATAATTAAGTTACAAACGCGTGGCGTACCTAATGCCTCTTAGTCTATTTATTAACAAAACCAACAGCGATTGAAGGGGAGCTTCACTCCAGGTGTAAGGAAATTTACAGAGTTTGGTTCTTGATTAAGACTATAGTAATAAGATGGGTCAACCAGCGAGATGGCTTCTTGTCTTCACCCTCAGTGTCGTGAGCTTCGATGGTGTCTAAATGAAACAAAAGAATACTACGATAAGTTCGAAAAGGAAATTGGATATTAGGGATATGTTCTCATATGACAAAATAGTAACTGATAAGATGGTACTACTGATAGCTCTAGCAGTTATTACCTGTAGGCTCCAATCCAGACACACGTCTGATTGAAGGACGGGATTCTACCCCTGTAGACCAATTACTGCTAACGAAACAAGAAGTACGGACATTACGATTTGAGCATTTTTTTACTCATCATCCAAGTTTTTAAATCTAATAGCTGAAGGACCTCATATGAGATGCAGGTTTACTATTTGTTCTTCTACCAAATATATTAACTCCAGACATTTTTTATTAATCAAAATATTAAGTATGTATATTTTTTCGAATTCGCGGGGATAGAAGATTGTTGACGCTTTCGGTAAATATTTTAATATCATATTTCAAGATTACATTCTTATCTGATTCATGCTGTAGTGTTAATGTTAGCTGGCTAACTTAATTTTGGTTTAAGATGATGTCTTATGAAAACTGTTGAAGAATGTCATTTACATCTTTCAAGTCTGAATTAAGATCTTGCATCTTACTTTTTGAAACTGACGTTGCTCGCAACTCTATATTAATTTCTTGAAACTCACTGAATTCTTCTTGATTAGCTGTTGTTATGTTTGCCTTAAGATTCTTTATCATAGTTTCAACTTCAATATTAGGAGCTGCTAATTCTGGTCTTTTCCTCATAACAAGCAACTTTGTGTTAACTTCATGAGTTATACGAGTTTCTAAACCATCAATCTTTTGTTCTATTTCATAAGTTGTTATAGATTCTACTTCTTGAATCTTATGTTCCATTTAATTAGTTATTATAGATTCCGCATTGTTGAGTTTTGACTGCCAATTATCAAATGTTTCAGAAAGTTCGTAAATTAATGGTTCTAAAAATTCAGAAC
This sequence comes from Trinorchestia longiramus, assembly GCA_006783055.1. Lineage (NCBI taxonomy): Eukaryota > Metazoa > Arthropoda > Malacostraca > Amphipoda > Talitridae > Trinorchestia > Trinorchestia longiramus. The sequence goes on from VCRD01000490.1 coordinate 35,521, forward strand.
TGAATCTGCAATAGAAAACTGATCTTGCAAGTCCTTTTTCAAATTATCAGTACCTGAATTGTATTCATTGAATTTTACTTCTAATTCCAAAGTCCGACTAATAGTTGAATTTCTAAGTGTTTCAATCAAACTTTTTAGTCTAAATTACCCTCTACGATTCAATTTTTAATTTCTGTTACATTATTTATGAGATACTAACAATCTATTTCCGAAAATTCGTTCATTTCTTTGCAATATGGTACAAAAAACAATTTAATTGTATTAAGAATAAAGCCAGACATTTTTAAAAGAAAAAATAAAGTGTTTCGCAGATGTTATTAAATAAAAATTAATACTCGTTTTCATAAAGATCTAAAAGAATAGTTTGAAAGCTCCCATGTTCTAAGCGCATCAACATTTCTAAACACATGTGTCTGTAGATAACGTCTCCCACTTTTTGTGTTTTGTAAGTGAATGATTATAAACTGGAATTACTCATACACTTTTTAAACTCCACAGGAAAATTCAATCCACAGCTATCGAAGGAATAACATTTGTATGCATCTTTATACCAACAAGTCTAATGAGTTCCTACCCTTTCCTCGGCATCTAAATTTAAATTCCTTGTTCAGTTTTCAAAGGTCTTTCAGGGAGTGTATCTCTCATAAAGATACCTCTGACTATTGTTTTTTAATACCCATATGTAATTTAGTGAATCACATTGAGTTAATGGTTTGATGGGTAATGTGTTCTTGGTGATTTCAAGTAAAGACCCTAGCCGAAAGTTTTTTGCAGGTGTTAATTTTAAACCTGACCTTTTTATCTTCCCTTGCTTCATGTCTCATGGTTTCTACCAATAATTTGTCATTCGCTTTTTGTATCAACAACAAATGCTAAAGCTGAAGGCTTCTCCGACAAGTGATCCTGCTGCTCTTAACGCTCCAAGTAAAGCAGGAACTGGGACTAAGAAACCTCTTTTTTTGGTGCTTCTTCAGAAACCAAAGTTTTTCCAAAACCATGAAACCAAAGATAATGTTCACTCCTTTAACAATTATTTTATCATTTTTGGTTTATATATATTGCGAATTTTCAATTTCAGTTTTCATTTTGAACTTACGACAATATATAATTATTTAACTTTGAAATGTCAATATACTTTATATTTTAATACTTTAAATGCATTTTATGGCCATCTGATTGTAACTGAAAGATTCTATCAGATAAAATCAGTGCATACGCATAAGTATCATCAAGAATATTAGAATTAAATTTAACATTTTTTAAATATCAATACTACAATCTTTGATCCGCTCATTTTGTCTGCTAATATCAGAATAGAATGGAATAGAATGAGGCTATAGGAACGAACCTTCTGGCCCATTCTTGGGTCGGATAATTACTTAGATAATTATTCGGTTGTTTTAACCAAGTCCCATGCCGTATTTCTAGCCGTGTCAACCATGTCGGCAGCGGGATTCGAACCCGGGTCTTTCCGCTCGCAAGCAGACTCGCTCACCAGTCGACCAAGCTGGTGACAAGTCGATCACTTTAGTTTGTGATCTGATTACAAGAAAAACCTTATATGAATCAATAGTGACCTAAAGTAGAGAAATGCAACATAGAATCGTTTTGATTAAACGACTTAAGTATGTCCATCCAAGATTTAAAAATAGCTGGCTAAAATGCGAAAAAATTACATGTGAGCAGAACATGGTGTAATCAATGAGACCTAAATAATTACATATAAGTTTTATAATGGGAGTATTAAAAATCCTTGTTGATATCTGGCTCAAATAAACTTAATCCTGGAGAGATGATAATTTCTTCATCAATTAGTGGCAATATCGTCCATTGAATTAAACTAATATGAAAAAATAGGTTAGCGAATCTGTTGAAGCATAGCACATAGTGACACCTTAACCTAGCATTACAGACTAGTTCTTGATGAGGCGCTACATGCCATAAGGGTGAAGATGTCAAAAACAGGTTTTGAGTAATCGCCATACAAATTTTACAAAATGGAAATTCCCGTAGCATAATCACTTGTGTACATATCAATGAAGTTCTTGGTCTCGTTTTGCAAGTTAACTGCTAAATTAAGCCGTGAGATTTCGGTACCAGAGGAAACGGTTACTTCAGTTGGTGGCGTTTTCGCCCCTTAGCATGGAGCACCTCATACACTAACGATCATAGCGGTGTGAACTAGTGACCCTTACCCCCTTTTAAATATGAATAGCAAACTGAAAGCATTAATCCTTCTTATTAGCTTTCTTCTTTCAATTTACAAATTCTTCTTATTAGCTATCAAATACGAATATCCAATAGAAGAATTTTCATGAGGTATAAAATCGTTTAGCATATTATCTGCTATAGCATAATATTATTGTTCTGAAAATCAATTTGTAAATTGTGTTCACTTGAATTCTTGAACTTGGTGTTAATGTCCAATCTAAGAATTTCTGACCAGAAGGAATAGAATAGAACAGAATGAGGCTATAGGAACGAACTATCTGGCCCATTCTTAGATCGGATAATTACTTCGATAATTATTCGGTTATCCAAGTCCCATGCCGTAATTCTAGTCGCGTCAACCATGGCGGCAGCGGGATTCGAACCCGGGTCTTCCCGCTCGCAAGCGAATTAGCTCACCAGTCGACCAAGCTGGCGAAAAGAACTATTGATTGTTCTAACTGCCGATTCAAATAAACAACCGATTTCGCGATTTCATAGTTTATTTGATGATAAAGCGTGATTTTATATTCATCTGACAGTTTATAAGCTGGTATTTTCAGAATCCGTTTTTTGATAGTAATTTTTCCATCAACTACTTTATCATCGTTACTTGGATCTTTCTCATTAGTTTTGAATAGAGCATCAGATTTAGCACCTTTTCTTGGAGTTAGATTATGCCTCACTCTATAGAGCGCCTTTGTATAATTTTCGCAAAATCTGAACACGTGTTTGAAAGGAATAACAACACTAAATTTATCATCAGCTAAACTTAAATAATCAATACATTCATTGAACCCATTGTTTAATTTTTCAATATTCATAGTATTCGTATTTCAAAAAATTTCATATTTTCTTTCGAATTATATCTATATGTTACTAGCCCTTTTAAAAATTTAGCAAGACCAGGATAACTATATCCTTCAATTTCTTCATCTCCAATTCTCTAAGAAACTCGATTAAACATTTGCATCAAACCGCTATTGATTGTTGGTATTTTTCGTCTTTAAATTATAATCACCTCCTTTATTTAAGTTCCTTCGATGTAGGTGGAGCTTCTAAAAGGTAGTACAAACTGTTCTTGATTCTGAATAATGATCTTGATATGATAATGTTCACGATTCAAATCAGTTCCGATTTGTGGTTCATAGTCATGAGTTTCAATTTTTTTCAATTGATCTAGCAATTTCAATAGTTGCATTCCACAGAAAGCTATCCATTTTTTTAAAGTATAATTTTTCAAGATGTTTTCAATTACTTGATCCAAAGTGTAATCGAACTGTGACTTCCTCATCTATAGTATTTAAAATATTTTTATTTTGATCTGTAAACCATACTTTTAATATCGTAAATTAAGCGTTGATATAGAGGTAAATAAATCAGTTCATTAGGATTTTTCACGATTTTATATCCCAGGCGACCGTTAGGGAACAATATGTACATAATATTGAGTCAAAAGCTATTGAGGTATGATCCATTAATTGTACTACAATGTACAAGTATTGTGTTAATAGACATTATATTTACTACAGTAGAAGTCTTTTTAACTGGCACCCACGGGACTTTGCATTCGCCGGTCAATATCACCCTAGTAACCACAAACAATTCATAAACACACTAGACATATAAGGAAAACAATATCAATTGGTTAAAGCAGTAAAAGAAGAAAAAAATAATGAATAAATACATAAAGCTTGGCCAGCGAGTGCTGTTTTGAAGGAATTCTACTGTATATTTGTACTTTCATATTCTCCAACACCTTCTAAGGTGATATCTCCAAATCCTATCGAAGTTTTTAAAGTGTTGGATTTATTGAACTATATCTTATTATCAGGGGAGTTCAGAACAATGATACATTTCACAGTATTTGTAGTCGCTTTGATTTCACTAATATTTTGAAGCTTCTTTTGAACAAAATTATTGATGCTTTCTATTTTATAGCAACCTATTAGAATTGTGAAGATATTTTCAACACCATTTAATTATATAATAAAAATTATTATTACTTTCATCGATGTTGGTTATAGAATGATACATATCTAACTCAACTAATGCAATTTCGTTAAATTTGTTTTTATACAACTTTATACGAGGAGTAAAATTTGTTGTAGTCACTCTTTCTACTCGTAATAACTATACTTTGTGATTCCCTTTTTTAAGACAAAATTATTAAACTTCTTGACATAATTTTTTTAATAACTCACGTTTGAGAAATTCATGTGTAAAAATTTGTGTCATTAAAAACTCCTGTGTTTCCACTTTCAAAAGAAGCGAGCAATATCTGATGTCGTTTTACTATATCGTTAATGTTAGGAGGAAAGACAACGATCCCTGATCCATAAACATCAGAATCTGAAGCATCTTCGGAGTACTGTACAGTACTGAACCAGGTGAAGGCATGGGTGTAGGAGTAGGTTTATAAGTAGGTCTTGAAGTAGGGTTAAACTGTACGTATAAGTTGTTGTTGTTGGACCTGGTGTAGGACTGGATCCATGACTTGGTTCACTATTTGGTACTGGACTTGCTGATCTAAACTTCGATTCTGGTCTTGGACTTGCAGCTCGTATCTTTTCTATTGCAGATCGAACTTCCTTCCTGTTCCCTTCGTTGTATAGGGGTTTAATAAGCTTTGAATGCTTTTCTCTTTGTTTGCCTTTATTGTTCCATCCGCTTTGAGATGAGCATTAGTTAGATGCAACATATTTTATACTTTATTCTATAATTTTTATCAAAATTTTCAGGTTGTTGCTGTCAATAGTTCCCATAATGCAGCTGTTTCTTTAAAAAAATTATTACCAATTCTTAGCTTATCCCTTTGTATTTCAATTTTTTCATTACCAAGTGTAGCGTATTTTCCATCAAATTTTATACCATATGCTCTGTCATACTCATTTCCAGGCTTAAAAACATAATTTAAAAATAATTCAGCTATGGGACCATCTAACGATGTAGATTCAGGAGAAGTCAATACCAGTGTTTCTACAGGTTTATAATCAATAGATTTAATTGTCTCACGAGGTACATACATCCTTTATTCCCAATCTTGTTTGCTTAGTTTCATCAATTGTCAACAGGTTCAATAAGTGGTTTGTAAACTCTTTTAACATCATGCATCAAAGCATGTTCTATAGTCTTTTCTTTTGTAATTTGCGTTTTTAGAGCTTGTTTAATGTTTAATAAATCTTCTTTAGTTTTGATATGAATCAACGCTATTTTTTTAAGATAAAAATTCAAATAACTTGTACTTGATGTGAGTTCATTTTGTTCTTAATGTTTTTGGTATCCATGAAGAATCATCATATCTTTTCCACTTAACCAAGATTTTTCTTTTACTTTTCTTTAAAATTTTCTCAATTTCATAAATATCACTGCTATATTTTGAGCGTTCTTGTTCATAAAAACTTCCTATTAATTCTTCACTATTCATATCTTTAAAACAATAAGTCACTGGTTCTTTTGACAATATTTTAGGGATGATGAATAGCTCATTTGTGAAGTTTGGTAAATATCCTTTATGAAAGTCTACATTTTCTACTTATCCTCACTCGACATCCAACGTTAAAATTTGGTTCCTACTAAGTATCCTCTGCTGGTAGAAATAAATTATCGTAGCCATTTTTACTGTTTTGTTTCTATGACGCTTGGAACGTCATTTGTATGGATGTATGAAAGCTATTATTGTAATTATGAATTAGATCTTGTAGAATATCAACACAGCTTTTAGTTTTCATGTGGGTAAAATATTTCTACATTCTCGTTTTTAAAGTACTGTTGAAGCGTTCAACAACTTGGGCTATCGCTTCATTTTCTGTACTAAGCTAATGAATTCCATGCTTCTTGAATAATTCTTGCGTAGGTTTATTAATACATTTTCAATGCTTTATCTTTCAGCTTGAATTTTAACTAGGATTTGCTCTTTGAAAAGGTTTTTAAAAGATGCTTTGATTTCCTCGCCTGTCTTTTTTCGGATAGGACTCACCCAAGCATATTTACTAAAAATATCAATCACAGTTAAAATATAGTTTCTTCCTTTGTCTCTGTATTTTTGCATATCAATTAAATCAGCTCGTCATTGAATAAATTAGCAATCTTTGATACTTTAACCCTTCTAGTGTTAAAACAGTGCCTTGTTGGTTTATGAAGAGTATATGGTTCTTGGGTTTCTCGCCAATGCTTTACTTGATTTCAAGCCTGTACGAACAAGTTCATTTATTACAGCATAGCCTTTTTTAGGATCATAATACAGTAGAACCTCAGTTCTTGACCATAATCCGTTTCAGAAAACTGGTTGAGAATCGGTTTGGTCAAGTTCCGAATCTATTTTTCCCATAAAAAACAATGTAAAAACAAATAATCCGTTCTCGAGCCCAAAATGAACTGTAATATGTCACTAAAACTATATATATATATAATGATAAAAAACATCTATTCTAACAGTAAATAAAGCATTAAAAATTAATCTATATAAGAAAAACATAGGAACATATGAACAGTTAATTTTGAAACGAACTTTACCTTTTAGTGGTGTTGTGATGACATACATAAGTTGGCGGAAGTGAGGAGGGAGGGGATGGGGAAATTAATTAGAAAGGTAGTCACTTCTCAAATAACTTCCTTATCCCCTCAACTAAACATAACAGCTAAATCTTTCCTGGGGGGCGCCGCGCTGGCCCTTTCGGTTTCAGTCGACTGCACTCGAGTCGACTCAGGATGCTCAACTTTGCTCGAATTTTATGGTCGTAAACCGATTGGTAAGAGTACAGAAACGTCCGAGAACCGAGGTTCCACTGTATATACAGTATGGACCACAAAAATGTAAACCCAACTTTAAATGTTTATTACGTCACTGTGAATGAAGATATTTTAGGTCTGTTATTTATTTGTATTAAGGGGATCAGGCGGGTTCATTTAGCCAAAATCTCAAAATTTTCACGAATGCGTATTTTTACAGATAATGAAAGATAAACATCTTGCGTAGAGTCCATAAAATTTTTGGGGTTGTACGAGGACGGGAAAGGGGTGTGGGACGGGTGGGAAGAGGTCTCGTGTGGGGTAGGGAGGCAAAGAACGCAGAACGGCAAAGCAGGCCCCTACTCAGCAACCACTGTTGTGAAGGAAGAATACGTCAACCACGTTTTTAAGAGGATGGGAAGCCGACTACGCCAACTCACGACGTGAATCAAGACCAAGTTTTCCTACCAGTCTTTGCTACGACTGTCACGGTCCTTCAGCAAAACCTGGGGAATGTCCGTGGACACATCCTTGTGGCCATTGGACTCATTCCACGAACTGCTATGAGGGGAAGAAAGAAGAAGGAAACGACTCCGGCGAAGGGACCACCAGCGAAGAAGAAGAGGACCTTCCATGACGAACCTTCCTGAAGCTACAACCCGGGTGAATTCTAATCTTCACAGTACTCCACCTCCAAAAACACATCAAAACTCCCATTCTGCAGTATTGAAGCGTTTCATGATCTATCAGTATCCTAACCCAGTTGATACATAGCACATGACCTCCTAAGGAGGACCCCAGAACCTTCGGGTTCCGAAAGAAAGAAATCATCAAACAAAAATTGGCTCTCCTGAAAAACTTTGTTTTCGGACTCGTTTGAGAGCTCTTTAGAAAGAGCAAAGAGCCTTCTAGAGAACAACATAAAGACCTTTGCAATATCATTATTAGATCAAAAGATATAACCAACGAAAGTAAAGAAAAATGCAAAAAATTCAAAACTAAATTTTTTTTGAGTTAAATATCTATGAAACAAAAACAATTAAAAACTGTCTTTACGTTATTCTGTAGAGGGCTCTAAGCTCTTTCTAAAGAGCCCTCACCCGAGTCCCTACGTCAAATTTTTGAGTAGCGTAAAAAAATGGTCCAATTACCTATCCGGTGTCGCACAAACCCAACCAAAGAGACACCTTTTCTCTACTCATGCTGATTTCATAAGTATTTTCTTCAGGAGGATGATTTTTCGGCGCATAATGCCTACAGATCTGTTTATTTACTCTTCATTCATATGGAATGCGCATTCATTTCCCACCACGAAACATTTAGTAAAAATTTCTGGACGTTCAGCGAACCAGTGAGGAAATCTTAAGCGACGAGGATAATCTCCTTCGAAAAGTTGTTGCTTAACTTTTGGTCTGTAAGAATAATATTGTAAATCATTACGAACAATTCTTTGGAAGGAGGATGATGACAATTCTATGCCATTTCTTCTTTTAGATACCTTAGGATTTTCAGTTGTTACTTGTCGAACACGTCCAATGCTTTCGTTGGTTCTTACAGTTTTCAATCGTCCTGAATTTCCTTTGTTTAGATTTGAAATAGTACCATGTGTTCTAAATTTATTAACAGTATTCCAGACGGTCTTCTTGGTTGGAGTGCTTTTTTCAGGAAATCTCTGTTCGAATTCATTTTGAACTTCCTTTAAACTCTTTCTTTCTGCGTAGACGTTGTCGATGAAAATGCGATGTTCATTCGTGAGTTGCATAACGATGGGCTTCGTCATTTTGAAATTTAGCTTTAAATGTTAATTTTCAGATGATTTGGACTTTATTTATACTCTAACCTAAAGCTTTGTGTCCACGATACGTATCTCTGTGTGTAATGCAGCAAATGAAACTTGAGTATTTTTTTATTGAAAGTTGCTTATGTCTAAAAGCTTCCTATCAATCCTAATTTTAACATACTTCATGTACAACTCACACTTTTATAGCTATTATTTATCTCATTGGTGAGAGATAAAAGTGGAAACAATTTTATGTGACTTGACATTTTTATGGAGAACATTTCTCTGCACTTAATGCAAATAACAGACCTAAAATATCTTCATCCACTGTGAAGTAATTACCATTTAAAGTTGGGTTTACTTTTTTGTGGTCCATACTGTACAGTGTGGGGCAAAATAATACAACACGCTGATTAAATCCCCAGATTACACATTTATAGACCACGTACAATTACGAAAATTGGACTATATATAAACAATAGTATTAAAAGGTCAATAATATATCTAAAACCCAGAAATATTTAAAAGAAAAAACATATAGGAACCTGCATAATAATTACGTGAACAAAAGTTTACAACACATTTCAAGATATATATATATATATATATATATATATATATATATATATATATATATATATATATATATATATATATATATATATATATATATATATACATTAATACTTCGTTGCATAGCCCTTATTTTTAATTACGGCTTCGAGACGTTTATAGTAGTTCACTACCAACCTTTTACAAGTTTCGGGCGTAAACTTATTCCAGTTTTCAATGCAAATTTCTTTGAGTTCAGTGATGTTATTGAGACCTCTCTTCTGAATCTTTAATTTTAATTCCTTCCGCAAGTTTTCGATCGGATTCATGCCCGGGGATTCACTCGGCCATTCCAAAATGTTTATCTTCTTCATCCTCAAACATTCCTTGGTTTCGTTTGCAGTATACTCGTACTTTGGATTGTTGTCTTGTTAGAATTTCCATCCACGTTTCAATTTTAACAAAAGAGCTGAAGGTAGGATTTGCTCTTCCAATATTTCACGATATTTCCTGCCATTCATGGTCCCTTCAATGATGTGAAGTTTACCTACCCCTGATGAGCTGAAACATCCCCACACCATGATTGAGCCTTCTCCAAACTCATCAGTGGGTATGGTGCACTTTGGTTTATACTCTTCGTTTTGTTGCCTCCTAACATGATTTGTGCTGTTTCTGCCAAATAGTTCAATTTTAGTTTTATCTGACCATAGTACTGAATTTCAAAACACTGTTGGTCGTTGGCATACTTCAGCTTGGCCTTGATGTGACGTTTCTAGAGAAGAGGTGTCCTACGAGGGGTGCGGGAGCGAAGGCCTTCACGGCGTAGTGCTCTGCTGATCGTGTGTTTGCTGGTTTCGATCCCAGATGCCTTAAGATCATCCTTCAATTCTTCACGAGTAGTTTGAAGCCTCTGCACTACTGTTCGGACCAATTTTCAACCAGCACGGTCGTTAATCTTTCGTGGGTGGCTAATTCGAGGGTTGCTGAGAGTCGTATTCCGGCAATTCTACTTACACATTATGGTTCTAACCAAGGCTATAGGAACACACAAATGTGCACTTATCTTTCGATATCCCAATCCTTCATTATGGAGCTCCACAATACGTTTGCGAAGATCTTGGCTGATGTCCTTATTCTTACCCATGCTTACGACCTTTCTGAACGAGAGCTGTTGTACCAATGACACGTTATTGGAGATAAATACTGACGAAAGTTCGGTTGCCAAATTAGAACATTCTGGAATAATCCTACAAAAATTTTCATATATAATCTCGAGAAAAAAGTTGGGTATTGGAAACTTTTGCTCACGGATTTATTATACATGTTCTGAGATATTTTTATAAAATATTTGTGGGTTTTAGATATATGATTAACATCTTCATACTATTGTTTATATATAGTTCAATTTTCGTAATTGTACGTGGTCTATAAATGTGCAATTTGGCGATTTCATCAACGATTTGAATTATTTTCACTGTATATAAAATAGAAATTTCCGGATACTTCTAATATTCTGCCTACTTAACTAAACTAAACCTTTTGGCCATTCTTGTAGTGCTCAGATCTAAACACAGGTCTTACTATTAACATTTTTTTTAAATTCAACCAAATAACGAGAAAAAAATAAAATTTCTGAACTGGATGGAGGTTATTCAGGCTTATGCTAGACGACTATCATCTTCCAGTACTGAATGGCTTCCATCGGCGTTCAAAGGGATTCTAAGCAGCATCAGTGTTTATTTGAATGGACTATGCGTGCAAAAATTTCCTAATCAAAAAGTGTATACACCTATTGTTTGTTGCCGACACATTATTATTTGAACGAAAAAGTACGATTTTTATCATATGAAACCGCAGCTAAGACCATAACTCTCTGCAGATTCTAAGTCTCGAATAAAACGTATAAATACCCATGTAAATATCCGTAAGCGCAATTCCGTATTCAGCACAATTCAGTTTGGGCTGAACCTAATTTAAAAGTATTTTCACCAGAGAAATAAAAATTTGGAGATGTAATTGTTCAAATATGCTTACAGTGCTGAAAATTATCTTACAATGATTTATTTTAGTTTCCCTGATGAAAATACAATTTTCAAAGAACCACATACTGTAACTTACTACACCCAGTAGAACCTCAGTTAACGAGCCCCTAGGATAACGAACAAATCGGTAAACGACCAATAATTTTGCTAAAAATTTGTCCCATATAATGAACAAATTTTTTGGATAACGAACAGCAAGACAAAAAACTCACGCGGCATCCCAATCTCACTCTCGCTTGATACGTTGTTGGGGTCAGACGTTCCCTGTTTTTATCGTGTTGCATTCGTGTTTTTGTGTTATTTTAGTGCTTTATTTGCACAATATAGATCTCAAACATGTTTCCAAAGAAGGTTAAAAACGAGAGTAGTAGTGTGATGATAAGGCAAAGCCCAGCAATTGAGGTAAAGATAGAAATTATTTCTAAGTGTGAAAATGGAGTGCGTGCGAAAATCTGTACCGTATTATACTGCATTTCTCATTTAAAACATATACCTATAGGTTATACGTTATTGATAGTAGCGAATCAACTGGGGATGAAAACCAATATTTCTATTTCCATTGTTTCTTATTGGAAAATTGATTCGGTTAACGAACGTTTCAGTTAACAACCAGCTTACAGAAACGGATTGTGGTCGTTAACCGAGGTACTACTGTATCTCCAATCGTCTGAGGAATAATGTCAGGCAACGAACACGATTCATGAACTGTGCAATCTCAGCTACCAGAGGCGTCTCCAGCAGTTTGAGCTCTTCTCCCTAAAACAAAGAAACCTGCGAGGACAATTCATGAAAATATCGTTTCTACTGGCATATCGTTTCTACTGGCACAACATCAACACGTTCAAAATCGTCTAGAGAAATATTAGATAAGGAACCCCTAGTTCTATGAAGTACGGATTCCATAGCCTTCTCAACTCCTAGGGCATGTGCATGATTGCGGTGAGTGTGCATGACTGAAATCCTTGTGTGTATTAGATACCTTCACGTTAAATGGAATGGGACTTGAGTGGCACCCACGAATGGACCAAACTGTTCGTTTCTGTTGCCATATTCCATTCTAAATAATCGTGGGCGAAAGTTTCAAGCTGGAAGGAAGCTGTTTTATTTAGTTGTCTAGTCGATAAAACTTTCAAACTGAACTTGAAATTACCTGCAACAATCGTTGGCTAGGATCCACCAAGATGCAGAGATTATTATTCACATTATTTTAATACTACTTTTATTTTTGTGAGTTTCATTTTTTCCGCTCTTCACTTTGAAATGGCTTTCGAAAAATGCACAATACTATCAAGTATTGCTCAGAATTTAATGAGTTTCCGAAACCAGTTAATGTAGTATTTACAATACAATTAACGACATCTACAGGGTTTAGCAACAGAACTTCCTTGTTTCAAAGCAAAGCACTTTGTTTTTTCAAAACGACCAGTGATATGTCGTTTCCTGGATCTAGCAGTGGTATCGAATATTCAGGTAGAATCGAATAATTTCCAACATGCATTAAATATACACTGACCTAATGAGACATTTGCAAAAAACCCAACACGAACTTCATGTTACAGGTATTCTGACTACTAGTCACATAGTACCTTGACGTTTAGTTTTACTTTGCTATGAACACAAGTTTTATAGCTATTCTGCGATCATAAGGTACGGATCGAGATTAGGAACTTGTCTAATTTCAGAAATAGGGAGACGCAGCGCACGAGTCAGAAACAACACAACACGACTCAAACACTGTAAACAAACGCGCGTTAGTGTCATCAAAAGCACAACAAGCAGCAACATTGACACGCCACGCGAAGACCTTAATTGGATTCTGAAACTCATCTTCCTTCCCAAGCAATTCCATAAACAGTGGACTGGTCAGAGAACTGGTGCGAACTAGCCGTTGGTCAGCTTTCTGGGATGACATTATTTGCAGCAGTACATTCTATAGAGACATTCCTTGTGGCCACAATTTCTGTAGGGACATTCTCCATAGGGACATTTACTGTAGCGACATGCTCTTTTGTGAAATTCGTTGCAGTGACTCCCTTGCAGTAACTTTCCTTGAATAACATTCTTTATAGTGGCATCCTATCTATTGATATTTCTATCAGAAAATTCTCTGTTGTTTTATTTTGACATTCTGTGCTTTGACAATAACAAAGGTGTTCCTGTAGTGACAAAGTAATAACAAATCCAATTAACATATTTTAAAAAAGACGTTTAATTGTTGACCGGGTAGAGACAATTTAACGTAGCTACGCTTTCACTGCTGAAGACTTCTGCAATGACACGCTTTGGAGACTCCTGCCTAGACATTCTTCGCAATATTTTCTCCTGCATGATATATTTACATAGCTCTAAAATTTATGCTCGTGCATCATGCCATCCTCACTGACAGTGTGCCTTAATTTTCTTTTTTCTTTTTTTCTTTATTCGATACCATAACGTATCAAATTGTAACCAAAAGAACTATTTATCCAAAATAGTTTCTTTCTTGATTGCGCAGGTACAGAAACTCCTGTATAAGAATTTCCCAAATTTTGCATCAGCCTTGAATTGCGATACACTGTGAAACAATAGATCGTATTCTTTTCTTCTTTCTCTCGGAGGATTAATGAGGTCGATGCTGTATTGGCCGTAAAAAGGACCCCTTTAAGACGGTGGGAGTGCCAGTGCGTCACTAGAAGCCCCTCATTCGCTCAAGGCAGGGGAGCTTTGGAGGTCGTCCAGAGAAATACGCTCCTGCAGTGACACGAGCGGGAATTCAGGATTCCGTTGTTGAACTATAACTGAACTTGATACGAGTGAGAGAAATTCAGCTTTTCCATAACACTTCATAAAAGTTGTTAACCATAACCAATGTTTGAAAATAAAAAAAGGAAATTTATATGCAGTTACAATATCTTCGGCAAATTTAACCAAGTTACTAGAAAGTCAGCGAAGGACAAAATATACTCGTACTAACGGACTAAAGAACCGACAGCTTAAGAGAAAATGAAAATGGGCAGTTACCAAACAACAAAATGGGGCAATCAAGTCAATGTGACATGGCCAACGCTAGTGATCTGCGATGAGCCTCCGAATTTCCGCAGGTATGAATAGAAAAATAAATGTTAAAGTCATAGGAACAATTCAATTGAATTTTTCAGATGAATTTCAATTCTTTGTAATACTTGTACTGAATTTCTGAGTCCCACTCTACATACTACTCATGTAGGTGAACCATAATATTATTAGACAAGCCACTGTACACTGACGGAGTGAATTAGAACTCAACGGAAGTTAACCCTTTCACCCCCGGATGACACACATATGTACCAGTTGCATTTTACCCTTGCATTTTACTCCAGGCTGAAAGAGTTAAATACTGCTCTCTCCATACTCAATATAATGCTCGTTCGATAAACCTTTCATTTTCGAGACGCTTGTGATGATTAACTGCACAATTTTCATCAAGTTGAGCTTTCTACGTTTTTGAACACTGTTTTACCACTAATGAAAAAGAATTGGCATTAGCAGCTTTGTGTTTCAATACAACATTTGTTAGGCAGGAATGCAATTTAATTATACAACCAAGATTAAAGAAAAATATTCTCGTATTTCCACGAACGTTTATGATCATCCGAAACAACAAGAAAAGGTAAATACTCAAAATACAAATTTGGAAAGAAAAATTTTTTTCAGTCAGAAGCACACAGGTGAAAGTAACTACATGGGTTTTTATCAAAAGATTTCTCTTTAAAATGTACAATTTTTAAACTCATACCGAGGTAAAAACCACAGCACGAGACAAAACTGTCATCTTTGAGATATCGCAGGCAAGAGCGGGTATGTGGACATCAGGAAGATGACGCAGATTGTCGGCAGGAAATTATTCTTTACGTACCTATCGCAAGGAACAGAACTAGCTCTCATTAGGCTTTGAAATAAGCCTAGTGATACTTGAAGTTAGTTACACGTTACATCGAGAATATCACAATAGAATGAGTCACAGTTAGAGTCGTAACTACAGTGTACCAGAGCTGACAAATTCAGCACATCGTATTCCCATATATTATTTCGAGTTGCTTCATATTAGGAGTGTTTGAAACCGGGAAAAGCTTAACAAGAACTTTTAAATATGCATGCTAAATACATATACTTTTGAATATTTCAGCACCTACCAGACCAATACAAACAAAATATATTCGCTAGGAGACCTTGCATGCCCATACATTACTCTCTCTTGAAACACTATAAAGAAATGTGGTGAGAGGTTGTTGTCAGCATCACACATAAGATTCGTACACAAGTGGAGCTTTTCCTCTAGATTCCGAGTGTGATCTAAGATGAGGAATTTACTGATCGAGTCACTTCACACACCAAATATTGTTACGAAGATATAAATAATTCTATGTGACACTGGATTCAAAACAATATTCATTAAAAGGTTGACGAGAAACATAAAACAGAAAAAATGTGACTAGAACCAAGGACAAAATTGGCTTACAGACTTTTGAACGCTTTTGAATGAAGCACTTAAAAAATTTGTTTGAGAAGTACATCCAATTTTCGAAGAGACAATGAAAGAAGAAAAATACGGTTTATAGGAAAGTTTAAAAAGGAGATACCAGTATAAAAAGTCAATTGAAATGTGTACGTTGTGACATATAAGAAATATAAAATAAATTGTAAGCCGCAGAAATCATTTGCTCTCCGAAGCGAGACGTGAGAGAAGACTGGAAAAGACCAAACTACCTGCAGAGACAAGGCCGAAACAAAGGCAAGCTGGCGTGGTGCCAGTTAGGTCTAGGATTATATTTCCACACAAATTCAACACAAACCTTGCAGAGAGAAGAAATCAATGTTTGTTTTCATAGGAAGATTTAATGAATTTTTAAATTCGGCGCTGTATAATACTTTGAACGTTATGTTCTCGTTAGTTGACTACGATTTCCTACTTGACATTGGTGCTTTTCAGAACTAAATTGATTTTAGGTCATTCTTATTTCGTGCAAGATACTACACTGATGTTAGAATAACTAAATTCGATTATAAATTTTTAGCGAAAATGCTATTCATTGCTCAAACTTACTGTTTTTGTACCGTTTCTGGAAGTGAACGATAGAGGTAAACTTTAAAAGGAATTATTAGCGCTAAATTCAAAACAGGGAGGAAAAGGAATCGTCTGGATAACGATGACCAGTGAAGCATTACAGAGTTTATTTTTAACTGCGTGTGATGCACATGCCCTCGTAACAGCTTTCAAAACAGCTGCGACGATATTCCAGGTCGCACTAATTTCAGTACAAATAGCCACTGAAATTTGTAACAAATGTTAAAATTATACAAACGCAACACTCGTAACACTTGTACGTCTTTGCTTTTAGTTTTCATCAGGAGTAACTGTTCTGCCTCCTGTGCATCGAGTTGTCCCCTGTTACACGATGACAAATTAATCACCTTCTGTGGGGAAGCAATAGTAGTAAAAACATTTAAAATATGTAATTTATTCAGTACGTCCTAGGGAGCGTGGAATATTGATGTCTTGTTGATTCTGATTTACACAAAACATTACGTCTGGAACTTATTCCAGGTTTGTACGTGCAGGACATGATGGACAACATTGAACGTCATATTTCCCTGTCAACGAAGGTGGGCTGAACAAAACGTGACCAGCACGATGGTTCTCCAGGCACTCTCACATTCAAAGTAAAATAGGTGGAACTCATATGAGTGAGCAGCCATCCTGGTGCATATTTTATAAAAGAAAGTCATAAGTTCGAACTTCCATTATTTCACGTGTGAACTTATAAAGGAAAAGCCAGAATGATGCAAAATAGAAACAATAAAAACGATAAAAATATGAAGAGCTGAGGAGAAAAAGTTACTTAAATAATTGTGAAGCATAAAAACTAATAACCATTGTATCATCTTGTCTAAATGTTAAACTACAAAGTAAGGGATGCATTTCATGAATGATTTTAATTTTCTAAGACAAAATGTTCATCATAAACCGGGATTGTCTTTTTACATTTGAAATATCTCCTACTCTGAGCTTGAAAATTCACCATCATGGAATTCTCAACCTATAGTTCCAGGATCTATTCTACTGTATTTTTATAGCTCGTCCAAGATAATTATAAAAAATAATAAATATACCTCCTTCAATTGTACAGATTTACCAATGTTAGTGTTTTATTCTAAAAATACATTTTTTAAATGCTGCTTACGCACGTCATCTTATTATGAGTTATGAAAATTTGCACTTAAACTGTAATGATGAATACGTGCAGTAACATGAGCAAAAAATTTAAAGAAAAAACGTTTAGCTTCATTGATACTACTCTTTTCTTGCAACCGGACGAACCAACTGTCCAAATTAATTCATACGTGTTTAAAGACATTATTCCTTAGAATTACGATTTACCGAGTAAAAGCTTATGTAGACATTTGGAAAGCTTTCAGCAAGGATATAATTTTCGTAAAAATTTAGGCTGCAAAGATCGCCTGTATTTAGGACAACTAAAATTAGGAGTAAAGAATAACAAATTATAAGGAGCTTTAAAAATGATTTTCAGAACATTAGTTTAGTAATTATTTTTTCAGCATGGATTAGAGAACAACATAATACGGAACCACAAATATCATACTGGTAATGTCACACCTAAAAACATTCCTGCAGTTCAACAGTCACATGGGAAGCAAATTCAGGTATAAAAATTGATTGAAAAATTTAAACGATAAAACAGAAACGAAGGTACTAAAAGAGAACGACAAGAGGAAACCAAAAACGCAATGACTGACAAATATATCTATTTCTTATTTGGGATATAAAAGTAACTGCTCCTGATATGAACAAAGTAACACTTTAATGGGAAGTCAAACCAGTAAAATATACTGACACTAGCAGGTATCATCATATCAGTCTTCAAGAAAAGCTTAAAAATCCAATGTATTCCCTGGAAAGGCAGTCCTGAATATCCACTGAAAAAACTATCTGATCAGTAGATTATTTCATTGTATCAATGTGTTTAGTTGTGATCAAAGGTTGAAAATATAATTTGGTAAATTTTCGAACTATGTTCCTCACTCCAGTATCGAAATAAATAATAATAATCCCGGTAGATCTTCCACCAGTTTCTACAAGCGGCAAAAAATATTCAAGATATTTTTTAAATTGTAAAAAGTTCAGTTCAATCCTTCAAAATTACATTTTTTCACAGTTCATACGAGGTGTGATGGAGAAGTATCCATTCGGACTAAAATCACCGGTATCAAGCGAAGTATTCAAAGACAGACAAAATGAGTCTGTTTTGTACAGTTTATCTTTCAATTTTACAACATGTGTGATGCAGCTATCAACTCATGAGTTATGAGGGCATATGAACCCTCTTCTAAAGCCAGTTCAACTTCGATTTAAGAAAAATATCATGCAAAGAATTTCCACTAAATTTTGTTTATACTAGGTGCAGAACAGAAAAGCTTAAATATGCATAAAGAGTACGGTGAAGAGTGCATGATAAGCTTCTGAATGATATGAAAGTTTTAAAAATGTTCATAACTGTTAGAAGTGATGCTCTGTTCAGTCATGTTCATGTACAGGGTGTCCATAAAATCTCTGTGCCATTTTTTAATTTGATTACAAATGCAATTGAAAAGATATTTTATTTAAATTTATCCTATTGTATTTAGTGTTTATTAAAGTTTTTAATCACGTTCGTTTTGTATTTGTGTGTTTCAGGGGTCCTGTTCATAAAATAGGTTTTGTTGAAACTTTATGAGAGACTTTTGTAAGAAACTTTATGGACACCCTGTATTTTACCTCGTGAAGCAATATATTGCAAGCGCAAAATTCTACAGGAACAATAGTCACTTTATTCAAAAGACCACCCTCTGAAATTTTTCACTCCTCCAAAATTCAAGTCTTCTTTAAAGAAAAAGATTTCATACTGTGGAAGAAATTTTGGAGAATGCGATTAGACAGCTGTTGGTTATTGTACAAAAACTTCCAGATATGCTTCCAACAGTGAGAAAAACGCTAAACAACGAGTGTGTCACAAAAAATTGCTTTGAAAAGAGAGAGCGTACTAAATGCTTAGGTTTGTTTTTATTTCTGATTACTAGCTCCAATTCGCAGATCATGGAACATTTCTGAAAATACAGCTTGCTCAATTCTCGTGGCCACACGTTCTCACACTGAATAATTAGCTACAGTTGCGTTTATCTATTGATTCGAAAACTACTGTTGAGTAAAATTTAATCACTAGTTAAAGGAACTTAAGTTTCTACATGAACACGATAAGAGTACGAAATAAATACACCAAAGTTGAAGGTATTCACTTACAGTTAATCATCAATCAATCAAACACAGTGAAGTGCACATACACATATAGTGGATTTGTAGTTTGAGTAATTCATAATTCACAACACACATATACACACACAACGTAGGGATCAAATTCTTCTTAAGGAGCCTTCCACCCATCAGAGGTGGCAAGCGGGTTCGGAAAATTATCATCTCCGACGGAAAGATATTTTTATTTCATGCAACGACGTTTAAGGAGAGTTTGATGAATACTCTCAGTTATTTATACAGGAGACTGGGGGAGTGTGAAAGCAATCCTAAAAGCGGAGTGGTTGGAGCTCCAACAAAACGAGCCACACTCAGACACAAAAAGACATCGAGCGAGGTAACAGATGTCAAAGGAAGCCGTAAAATGAGGTTTTAAAAAATTAGAATGAGACGATCATAGCTTAGAGGAGAATCGTTAATGATCACTGGCTGCACATGACACAGTTGAATCAAGTAGCATTCAATCACATTCGAACACATTTTACAGAATAAACATCAGCTTCTATTAACATGATATACGAGGTCCATTCAAGTTATAAAACATCCGATGTTTTTTCTACAGAAGACTGAAAACAAATAAAAACCTAGAACTTGTTTTAAAATACGCGTGCACTTATTATGATTGCATGACAGAGATGGTAGCACTGTAAAGAACACAGATTTCTAGCGGCTGCTGGGAGAGTGAAGATTGTTTTTGATACTTAAAATGGCGTATAGCATCTGCGTCTGTGCTTCCATTAAGCTGATTGGTGCTTCATTTTAGGATTGAAAAATGGCATCCATGCCTTATCCATTGTTTCAATTAATGAAAAGAAAGTCCCATTCATGTCGTAATCACGCGTCGACATTGCTTGGCAACATGTCACACGTGCAGCCTTATGGTCGGCCACCAACATTCGTGGTATCCACCTGGAGGATACTTTTCGTATTTTCAGGTCTTCATGCAAGACTGTGTGCACAGATCCCACGTAAATGCCAACTTTGGAGGCAATGTGTTCCACACTGATTCGGGGATCTTCCAAAACAACTTTCTCTACTAACTCGATTATATCGTCAGACTGTCTGATGTGTGGCCGACGTTCTGTCTTCTTTGGACTGCTGCACCCGCTAATACGCTTTAGATACATCCATGACACTATCACCAAATATTTCACTTAACTGGTGATGAATTTCAACCGGTGTCACACCATTCCAATGGAAAAAAACGAACGATTACCTGCTGTTCTTGTAATGAAAACGTTACCATTTTAAGTATTAAAAACACTCCTCACTCTCGCTGCGGCTGCTAGAGTTTTGTGTGCTCTACAGTGCTGTCATCTCTGTCACGCATTCACAACAAATGCAAGCGTATTTTAAGACAATTTGCCTGTTTTTATCTGTTTACAGAGCTCAGAAAAAACATCGGAGGTGTTATAAGTTATATGCACCTCGTATAAACATAACATAACAGAAAGAAACATCAAATCCTGATTACAATATCTTCGATGCAAATGTGATTGCTAATGTTCATAATATAACAACTCTTTAGACAATGATTTTTATTGGGATAGGTTTCGTCCTTTTATTTTCTCATCAAAAGTTACTCAAAACTAACCCTGGTGAATTAGGGTTTACGCTTGATGAATTCAGTTTTTATGATGGATATATTTCTGTACTAAATATCACTGCGGCAATCCTTTTGTCTCTCATTATGATGGTATTCATCACATCAGCTTTGACGTCATTTCTATGGTAACTTTCAAATAGAAAGACAATTTTGTTGATTAGTGGTTAAGCTAAACAGATCACGGGTTATGTTTTGATTTTCATGAATTCACAAAAATTTTCAGGGTTATTTCAAGTGACGCATTAACTCATTCCCTTTGCTGTAGTATCGTCTTGTCCATACTGATCAATGCTAACTCGATATTCTTGACAATAAAAAATTCACAAGTAGATCTTAGTTGTTACGGCAGTGAGGATACGTTAGCAGCCAGTAGCTCCCAATGAATGAAGATGAGCCACGCGAGAGAGAG
>VCRD01000490.1:57225-174570 GCA_006783055.1 Trinorchestia longiramus
GAGAGAGAGAGAGAGAGAGAGAGCCCACGCAGCTTCTTTTGCTTGTTGCATAACGACCGCACACACTTTACTTTACTGTGCCCGCACCCACGCGCTGTAGACGCTTGGCCTCCCCACCTACCGCACACCTGGGTCCCTAGCAAATGCTTAGATTTTCTACAGTACAAGCCCAATTCCGTACGCAAGTATTAAAACGATTTCAAGCAGTAGCTTTGATAAATTTCGCTCAGTTATGGCAGAATTGCATTAACTTCCTTTTGGATATTTTACAGCTAAGTTGATGGTCACTACGAAAGTGAAAATTAATTTATTCTGTCCTACCATTTCGTTCACAGACGGTTTCTTCGTTCTTGATGCGTACTCGTAAACCCTAATCCCTCATCAATATGAAAGGCTCGAAGGTGTTACTCAGGTTTCATTACATACTCGTAGTAAGGAAAGTATCAGGCTCATTCACACTCATAATATCGAAAAATTATTTCCTGTATCGGAAATACATATACCCACACATTTCTATCTTTATCTTACGAAGTAGTGAAGGACTTAGAATGCGTCAACTGAGCGTTGAAATGCTGTGAAACCACCAGCTACGCAACGAGAGACAAGCATGCGCGGGAGAAAACACTGGGGCATTATGCCTCTTGTGCTCAGTTTGAAAAATGATAAAGGGAAATTAAATTACTATCCTTATATGGGAGACTTTCTATGATATGATATTCGGTGACGTTGACATTCGGTGATTTTAATTTTATCTTAGAGTAGTCTAAGATAAAATTAAAATACACGTGAACCTAGGATAAGGTAGGGGATACTGACCGAAATATGTCTACTTTATCTGAGAGAGCACCTTATCAGATGTTTAGTCACCCTTCATTTTGTATTCTCAATTTTATGTACTGCTTCACATACCCTATAGTACTTTTCTTTTGTTGCAGTAGATGGGCGTGACCAATATATGTATACCTTACCTACTTTATAATTGTCCCTTGGAACATTATCACTTCTCTTGAGCTCTTAACATTACAAATTAAAAATTCAATGTATCTGTACTGTATACTTTGATTGGGAGTAGTTTCTTTCTTTCTTTTTATACAAGTTTCAGATACCTTATACGACGTTCACTTGTAATTAACAAATGAATAGGTATGGGTAGCTGCAATGCTCAGTAAGGCCAATTTCGTTAGAATATATGTATTTTCTAGGGAATGGTATATACTTCAATGCTATATAGAATGCTTTTCTTCAGCGAAATTGAAATTTTCTGGTAACTAAGATATGATTGACAAGTTTTAAAACAAATGCAAACAATGCTTTTAGCTTTTTTCACTAAATTGAGCTGCATTGTCTGATAAGAATATTTATTTAGTTGAACTGCGTGTTCACCGTTATGAAGTTAATTTAGATTCATATCAACACCATTTTTTAATGTACTTGCAAAGGGGTGAATGTAAATTAGTTTATATAAATAATTTTTATTTCAAAAGAAATTTGAACCAAAAAATAATTTAACAAACTTCGTACTTAAGTTTCTTACATTAAGGAAATGCAGAGTAAATTTTGCTAAAATCTTTAGATGATAACAATTTAGCATCATTTCATTTTTATAATGCCAGAGCTTACCCCTTACTAATCAGATACCCTGAAATGAAAATGATATGAAAATATTCCTTCCTTACAAGTCTGTGTATGTACTTTGAACAGTCAATTGCTTGATAATAAACATTGATACGCACAACATATTTTTGATTAGCACCCATATTACACGAGATAAAGTACAGAGCTCTCGATGTCTGGTGAAAGAGATACAGGACATAAAGAGAATAAGGTCTATCCAGCCGACTCCTTGACCTAGGAGACCGCCGTTTATGGAAAAAGTTCTACAAAAGAGGTAAATACACGATTGGTATGAATCGGGCATTCAGAATGAAAAAAGCTGATTCCTCGTCGCATCGTTTCTACGCAATAGTTCTTATTTTAAATAATATTAATTAAGGCATTGTTTTAACTTAAATATTTCGGATAGAGTATTTTATCTGATCATTAATCTAGCGCTCCCATTCGACTGCAAAATACGTCTACAAAAGCTTTTACAAGAATAATTTCGTTTTTCTTCCAAATTGTACAATAACTATGTTCGTAGGCACAAATGAGTTCCATTTACTGGGCTGTCATGGAATAGAGACTCATTTCTGGGTCCCTTTCCTAATACTTAATGAAAAATACAACTCTGCAGAATTATGAATGCCTTAATACAATACCAGGGACATACTTGGGTGAGGAAGACCCCGATATACTGAGAGACCCTTGGCCTCGACAGTGAGCTCTGGAGTGTGGAGGAAGACTCCGAACTGGTGGCGGTGCGTCAGCAGCTTGGGTGGCATCATCTTTAATATTAAGCAGGCGCGTCCCGGTCCTGAGTTCGGCTGCCCTCTCCGTGGCCGTCATGTACAGGCTGTCCCCTCCGTGCTCCTCATGTACAGCTGTCCCTCCGAGGCCCTCATGTATAGCTGTACCCTCCGTGCTCATGTACAGCTGTCCCTCCGAGGCCCTCATGTACAGCTGTCCTCTCCGTGACCCTCATATACTGCTGTCCCTCTGAAGCCTTCATGCATAGCTGTCCTTTCATGGTCCTCATATACAGCTGTCCTCTCCGTGACCCTTATATACAGCCTATACATACAGCCGCCCCTCAGTGACCCTCATGTACTCGTACAGCTTCCCTCTCTGCTACTCGTAAGCAGCTGCTCTTCTCCTGTGCAGCTGCTCTCACGTTTCTTCCACGCAGCTAATATCGTTCATGCGCTTCACATAGAAGATCATGCGCTCTAACTCTTAGTCTATGTCCATAACTCCTGGAACCAGTTTATGTTTTTGATACATGTATGTACGTGACTGAAATACGTGTGCGCGAGGGAAGTGCGTGTATGTGATTGATGCCTTTACTTTAAACAGCATGGGACTTGGGTAGTACCCCAAGAATGGGCCAAACGACTCGTTTCTATTGCCTTATTCTATTTTATTCTACATACGAGTTTATGCAGCCTCACAAACAAGTTCAAGCGCCTTACATGCGAGTTCATGCGCCTCACATACCAGTTCATGCGCCTCACATGTGAGTTCATGCGCCTCACACACAAGTTCATGTGCCTTACATACGAGTTTATGTGCTTCCCATACAAGTTCATCCGCCTCACACA
The DNA here is from genome assembly GCA_006783055.1 of Trinorchestia longiramus. NCBI lineage: Eukaryota > Metazoa > Arthropoda > Malacostraca > Amphipoda > Talitridae > Trinorchestia > Trinorchestia longiramus. The sequence goes on from VCRD01000490.1 coordinate 60,423, forward strand.
CATACAAGTTCATGTACCTCACATACGAGTTCATGCACCTCCACCATGCCGAAAAAAGGATTCCAATTTTTGTTTGTTTTGATGTTGAATGATTACAGTGAATCAACTTCTGGCAACGTGTTGGCACTCACTGTCTCTTTTGTATGATTAATGTCGTATTTTAAAGTTGATTTTTGTCTATCTAAGAGCTGTGGATAGAATCTTTGCATTCCGAAACGGATGCAATTGAAGATGTTCCCTTTTGCGCTGGTCCTTCTGTTCATCTTACGGGGATATTTCGAAGAAATCGACCAATTAGAACTATATATTTTCAATCATCAAGGTGATGAGTACGATTCTCAGCAAGAACGTGATTGAATCGACGCAATAGTGTCACTATTGATGACACTATAGTTTAAGTTTTCCAGTTATAATTCGATATAGCTCGTAAGCAGCACCATAACACGACCACCATCAGAAAAAAATAACTTGTACGCCCGACACACCGCCAACCCCCACATGAGAAAAAGGCAACAAGCTCTGGTCAATTAGCAGCTCTAAAACAGTAAGGACTTTTGTACTCGATGCGGCTGACTGCTGTAGGCCTGCATGGGTGAATACTTATTAGAATTGCAATTTTCAAACTTAGATGAAAGACTATAATTTCCGGGTAAACACTGGAAAGAACTTGCAAATCAATTATATTTTATGACAGTTGAAAGCTCCCGTCCAGATGTGGTCTTTCATTAGATAAGAATAACTTACTTTAGAGATGAATCAAATTGGTACGTAATCTTTATGACGAAAACGTTTAATTCGTAATTCCCATGTGATTAGCTATTTGCTGAGAATTCTAAACCTTAAATATACGCATTCAATATACAGAATAAAAAAATTATTCGAAAATTTTAAACTTATAATCCCGGCAACAAAATTGCACACGTTTTTAATTTGTTCGTTTTGGCTTTGTATTACTGTGGTACTAAGTGCAGCACAAGCACGTTTCATAAATAACTAATAATTATCAGAGAAAATTCTATTAGTATCATACACGGTACATTTGAGGATTAAAACGTAATGAACCGGTACGGAGAAGTTTAGTTCCGCATAACTATGTGTCGCGTTCTAACTTCAATTTGTCAATAGAAGTTGAAAAAATCGAGGATGTAATCCACTGACGGCTGATATGCAGTAAGGACTTATTAAAAAAATCATAGTTCTATCTGTACAAAAGTTGCTGAACATAAAATGATTCTTAGATTTTATGTAGGAATTTTACTACCGTATTTTCTCCAGGGCTGTAACTACCGGTTTCATCCTCAAAAAAGGAAAAATAGGCAGAAAAAAGATAAAGCCCACCTAAATACGGAACTAATCTTACAACGGCTTCCTGAAACAAGTGTTGTTAATTCTGCGGCAAATACCAAGGGATATGTACACGCCCTTCCAGCATGTACACGTAAAGATAAAACCTTTGCAGCACGTACCTTGCAAGTACACGTAAAGATAAAATAAAAATTTTAAATCTACGTCTTAAAACATATACTTTTTCAACTCATCTCATATTTAGAAATGAAGTAGATCATTTTAGAAAATAAAAAATTAAATCACGTATGAGCAATAAATATTTTTCCGATGAATTAATTTCGTATGAAGATTATTTTAAAATCAAAACCACAGCTCTGGTAGGCAGTTCAGGAGACCTTCAGCTGACTGATGTACGCGCGAGTGGGAATAGCAGCTGTAGCACTACGAGTAAACACCTCGTCGTAAGATGCTGCGTATTACGTTTGAGAAGTTAGGCCTTGAAATAAGGTTCACAAGAATTTACATTCAGTTTGACCTTTATTTTTTGCTTCAATGAAGCGAAAACGTATACAAACTATCATTGAACACATTTTATTATTTCACCTAAGAAAATACAACTAAATTAAAAAATCAAGAGGCACCATAAGTAATAGGGCTGCACATGAGGTTAGTAAGAAGAGATGTCCAACACAATCATTTAATAAGTGACTTCTAGCTACAGGACTCCGCATATGATCAGTAATTTCTCGGCAACCATCTATGTCCAGAATATTTTCTAACGATTCTAAAACTTCTAAATAGCGATAATGATTATTTATAAAAGCCTCAGACTGCACTAAACGTTGCCTTTTTCGAACGAAGTTGTCACTGAAATTTCAGTCTGAAATATTTTTTGGCTAAGAAATATGAACAACTCATTCTTAGATATGCAGTATTATTTTGTTACATTTTGAAAATAAAATGCAAATGAAATGAAACAAATTTAATATTTTTCTGTTACATTTACTGAATTATAAAGAAAATTTATCGACACCTTGTATATTTTGCCCCAGAAATCGCTCTTGAAACTCCAAAATTTCACCAGAAGCGTCCCATGAGCTAATGGTGCGATACACCAAACTTTTTTTCATGCCTAAATTTATCCGTCGTAATAGGCAAATGCTTATCGAAAGCGAGGCCTCAAAAGGGAGTATAATTTTCTCAAAGTCATGTATAAATACCTGCTCTCCATATAATTTCAGACAGTTTTAACAATATGGAAATAAGTGAGATGGTTAAATTTCAATCTAATAGACCAATGCATTGAGTGCATAAATGTTCAGGGTTAAAGAAAAAAAATAAAGGCAATGAGTGCCATTGGAGGGCACAAAGCCGTAGAACTGGGAAGAGGATGACAGAGGAAAAGTTCAGAGAGCCCTTGGGCGCCTTTTGAAGAGACAAGCTCTTCAGCGACAGGAAATCGAGCCTTCCTCAATATCGAGCGAGAGGAATGTAAATGTGAGGAATACGAGCAAGAAACTCGGATTGGTCGCAGGAAATGAACCTTTCTCTGACACTGTGAGGGTTGATCTTTCCATTTTTTCCCGTTTAGACATTGTTTTCACATGTATACACTGCTGGTCAAAATGATAAGACCACACCTGATTTCGGCGTTTTGAGTACATGCATTTACTTTGACGGAAAAATTTTTCTTAACACATATCAAAGGTGAGTGTGAAAACACCTTCAATGGAAAAGATTTTCTGAAAATGTGGTACCTAACATTTTATTCGCCGGGAAATGAAAAGCGTCTTACTATACCTGGTCATAATTATAAGACCAAAATACGGTTTTCTTTGACAAAATGTAAACAAATCAGACTATTGCACAGAAGAGCTGATGAGGTCAGGATGTGCGTGCTTAATTACTAACACTGTTGATTAATTTCTAAATGACCAGAGGACACATTTTAACAGATTATGAGCGGGGTAGAATTTTAGAAGTCGAAAAACTTGGTATGTCACATACAGCAATTGCAAGTGAACTTAATGAAAGTAAAACTGTCGTCATTAACGTCTTGAAAAATCCTACAGAATATGGAACAAAAAAATCTACCGGTCACTCCAAGAAGATCATTCTTGTTCTTGAAATACGAATAAGAAGGAGGTTAAGAAGAACACAAACATAACTTCAAAGCAAATAAGGTAAATACTGATGCAGACTGTAGTTCTCGTACAACTTGGTGATATTATATAATAAGGGTTTTAATAAATTGAAACGATTGCAGAAATTTCGTGAACGATCAGTCTTCTTCTTCTTCGCCATAAAGCCTCCTGCATGCAATTTATTTTAAATTACCAAACATGGGATATAGAAAATGGAAGAAAGTTGTGTTTTCTGATGAGAAGTTTAACCTCGATGGCCCTGATGGGCTTCAGCACTACTGGCATGACAAATCTGTTCCAAATTAACTAATTAAACAAGGTATAGTGAAGGAGGATCATTGATGGTGTGGGGAGCTTTCTGTTTCCATGGGACGTTTGAGTTACAGCTTGTGGAAAGTCGCCAAACGTCTGCCAGATACGTCACCATGCTTGAACGTGCTTCTATTCTCACTGAGTGTCCTAGAATGTGTGGAGAAAACTGGATTTTTCAACAAGACAATGTAGCAGTCCACAACGCTCGCCATTTGAAAAAGTTCTTTGATGTCACTAATACCCAACTCTTGAACCATTCACCTTGTTTTCCAGATCTCAACCCGATCGAAAATCTTTGGGGATGGATGGCCAAAGAAGTTTATAAAGATGGATTACAATTTGAGACCAAAGAGGGTCTTCGTAAGGCTGTGTTCGGTACTTGGCGAAAAGTTCCAGTGGACCTGGTACAAAAGCTTGTAACCAGCATGCCCAAGCAAACTTTTTAAGTAATCAATAATAATAGAGGATACACTAGTTATTAAAATGTTTTTGTAACGTTCTATGTAAATCCATTCATAAAAAAATTGTTTAGTCTTATAATTTTGACCAGCTGTATTTAGCTAAAGCTTCATTTCTGTTCTTTTTCTGCTATAAAATGTTAAGGGATCTACTTGTTTGCTTATCCATGATTTATCTAACCTACATTAGAATTGTACACAACAATTTTATTTTAAATTCTGCAAAATACTATATGTTTCAAATTTTGGTACTTCCTAACTGGTCTTATCATTTTGACCAGCAGTGTATAATCTTTGTTTACAAGATATAAATATTTTCATATCTTTACAAGCAAATAAAATGTATCGATAAAATGAGAATGTGGTAAGAAGTACCACAAAGCTCGTTCGGGTGCAATACAATCCAATTTTCTGGAATAATAACAGCTGTGATAGTTCATTTGTTTGCTGAATCATACATGTATGTGTAAAACATAGGTATTTTCGTAAATGGATAAAGATAATCTAGTCCGAGTTTTTTCGTTTAATTATTGCGAATTTTTGTTGGAAGTCACCGGTAATTATTGTATTTTTCTTACGATAAACCGATGATTTCTTACGATATACGGATGATATATCGTCGAAATTGGTGTCGCAAATGGCCCATATTATCGTTCGAACACCGTTATTTTACTGTTCATCATTGTAAGTTTTGTGCAAAGTCCGACGATAATAACCGGCTAATAACCGGTTATTTTTACCATCGGACCGACGATGAATCGGAATCAGGGTCCTCGCCATTTACTGGTAGATTTTGATGCTTTTACTGGTTTATTTTCCTGATAGATTTCGATGCTCTCAAAAATGATTATTGATAATAATTTCGCATCAAAATTTTCCAGTTAATTCTGACATTGATTTACCATCAGTCTAATGGTAAAAATAACCGGTTTTTATCGTCAGACTTCGTACAAAACTTACAATAATGACTGGTAAATTAACAATATTCCAACGATAATATGGAACATTCGCGACACCAATTACGACGATAAGTCATCGGTTTATCGTAAGCAAAATACAATTACTTGTGTATTCCAACGAAAATTAGCGTCGGTCAGACGATAAAATTCGGATTGGGAAAGGGACAGTTGTTAAGTATATATATCCTGTTCTGCATGTACAGTAATATTGAATCCTGTCCACGCTTGCATAGCATTAAGGCAAGAATGAAAGAATATTTCAAGTAAACCAATCGTTAGCGAGACAGGACTGTAAAATATTTAAATCGAGGGACGAGGTGCATGAAGAAACTAAGGAGGGTTGCTGTTATGAAATCAAGTGTGATGGAAGGCCCTCAAGCTTGAGCTGAACGTATGATTGCTAAATTACGCATTGTACTTGCCTAGATTTAATTAAAAAAAGCGTATGCATCCAAAATAGCCAAGAGAGAAGAGCAATAATCAAACTTCTAATCAGCCACGTCAATGACAAGAACGAGGCATGGTGTCAAAAAAGTGGAGAAATACTGTCATCTTATCTAATGTGTAATTTAATCTATTATTCTTTATTACCAAATGAGTTTGCGTTAAGCGAACATCAAACCAAGACTAAGTTCAAAAATTTTCACGCAAATAGTGGAGACTTAATGACTGTTTACTAACGATTCGGGCTCTTAATTATAAGTCATAAAATTTCAATTGTCTCTGTTTGAAGAAGTCACAGCCAAGGAATTGTTTATACTTTCATTGATCAGGTTCATCCCACGAACTAAATTTTGGTGTCTTTGAGGTATATAGTACTAAGGATAAAATGTACCAAGTTACCGAACTGCAGGAAACAAATCGTGGTTCGAGTAGCTAAGGAATATTTCTCGCCTTCACTGGTTGTCAGTGACCGTACAACATCGTTCAACCCCTGCGACCGCTTTTGGAAGAGAGAGCTCTGATCCATTATACAGGTAAAAACTCCCTGCATGATGACTTGAACAAGTCTTGCGGAAGGAGTAATGATCTACTGCTAGTAGCGAACATCGAAGACACACGACTATCCATTCCAATGAGACTCCACGTCATCACAGATGCCCACAACAACCATAAGCCGCATGAAAATTGGAACTGATTCCAATGCAGAAATACGTTGATACTAACCGATTTTCAATAATGAAGCACTCCAGTTTGCATGCAATATTGAAATGATTCAAATCTATGCTTCTTGTACATACCTGATGGGACGACTGATTTGTGAGTTCCAATTATTTCATTCAAAGCACACCTTGTTATATATATATATATATATATATATATATATATATATATATATATATATATATATATATATATATAATAACGGACCAAGGACTACTATAAACAGGACGTGCACCCCCATATAGCTGACTACGCTAGCGGAGGCCATTGCATTCTTAGTAACATAGCATTTTCTGTTGGACAAATTGATAAAAAATTACTTCTTTCAAGCAATAGAAAGGAAAATAAGGTTTTACAGTGAATTTTAAATCGTTTAAAGCACTGTAATGCTTTGAAATACCAATTTTAGCCGGACTTAACATGTTTTATTGTACGAGCTTAGTGGCCACTTTATAGAAAGCTGAGTTGCTGCAGCTTTAGACTCTACAAAATGGAAATGGAAATTAAACCTTTTCCATTGCAAACAACCAAACATACAAACATTCATGCAAATAAACAAACAGACATAGAAGCAAAAACCTACCAAACTGCAGTGATTAGTCAGCCAACCGGGCCTTCTTTAGAAGTCTGAAGAAGGACTGCATTCTTCTGCATTCCGGCGAATCTGTACTTCATCTACCAAGAGAAACACATTCTTCTGCTGCAGTGTCTGGACTTTGTCAAATGATTCCCTCAGCACCTGGTCCTTGTCAATAGATGAAGTGATGTACTGCAGCTTGCGTTAGCATGACAGCACCAAACAGTCTCTGAGCTGTTCATAATTACACTTTGGGGATGATTGAAGAGCAAAACAATAATCATTCATGGAAAACTGGTTCTGTAATAAAAGTTCCAACTGACGTGTCAAAAATACCAACTTCTTCTCCTTCTCGGTGTCGACATATTGTGACGTGTGAGCTTGAAGTGTGACAACATTTTGGATCGTTTTGTCAAACGGGATGTCATACATAGTTCATTGCCAAGCGCACAGTTTCGTCGGACTGCGTATACGATCTCAAACCATTGTTGGGATGAAGCGTCTTAAACAGTGGTACTAATGCCGTTATTGATTATTGTTTTGTTCTTCAATCATACCCAAAGTGTAATTATGAACAGCTCAGAGACTTTTTGGTGCTGCCATGCAAACGCAAGCTGCAGTACATCACTTCATCTATTGACAAGAACCAGGTGCTGAGGGAAACATTTGACAAAGTCCAGACACTGCAGCAGAAGAATGTGTTTCTCTTGCTAGATGAAGTACAGATTCGCCTGAATGCAGAAGAATGCAGGCCTTCTTCAGACCTCTAAAGAAGGCCCGGTTGGCTGACTAATCGCTGCAGTTTGGTAGGGTTTTGCTTCTATGTCTGTTTGTTTACTTGTGTGAATGTTTGTATATTTGGTTGTTTACATTGGAAAAGGTTTAATTTCTATTCCATTTCCATTTTGTAAAGTCTAAAACTGCAGCAACTCAGCTTTCTATAAAGCGGCCACTAAGCTCATACAATAATACATGTTAAGTCCGGCTAAAATTGGTATTTCAACGCATTACAGTGTTTTAAATGATTTAAAATTCAATATAAAACCTTATTATCCTTTCTATTGCTTGAAAGAAGTAATTTTTATCAATTTTTCCAATAAAAAATGTTATGTTACTAAGAATGCAATGGCCTCCGCTAGCGTAGTTAGCTATATGGCGGAGCACGTCCTGTTTATAGTAGTCCTTGTAACGTACCATTTGGGTTCAAATACTTATACAAGAGACGTAAACGATGAAGATAACAGAAATGTCAAGATCAATGCACTTGTGTCCTTGAAAACTAAACAGCAGTCATGAGCTTCATTTGACATCATTTAAATGAGCAAAATAAAAATGTTTTTGATTTGCAACATACGTTCAGTCATAGAGGAAATTTCATCAGCTTGATGCTTCGAGCAGCCAACATGCAAGTTCAGACAACAACAGTTTCATTAAATGGCATGAGCCGACAGACAAATGTACTGCTACCAAATTACTATGCACACATATGATAACTTTCACGGAACCACATAACAGTAACTTTCTCAGATAAGTTATCGTCAATAAAACTACGCCCTTACGATACTCAGGGTTAAAAATTAAGCAGTAAGTTACACAGTAATCACTAGGTTATTTCATGCAGAGTCGTCACTATTCATCCTAGTATCCGAAAACACCATGCAATACATTTCAGAGACTCAGCAGCAGGATAATGTTCAAGTTTCTCTTTTTCCTTCTATAGATCCAGTGCATTTAAACAATTAAACATCTTCATCACTGGGTAACATGGGCTACAGCTGCACTGCAGAAGAATTCGAGTACGTTCGAGTCAGAAGAGCGTTATATTATTACCACAATCTTTGTCGGGCATATAGCAGTTATTCATCTGCTTCAAAAAATCAAATCGTCGCATCTCAATGCTTGCAACTGCGTTCGAATTGATGCGCTCCTAATCCGTCCATCATTATTTTTTCTAATAGGATCATCTACGTTTACGCTTTTCTCATTGGACCATGCTTAGCAACCGGCTGTAAGACAACGGATACAGACAACGACGGATCGGTTTTTAGTGCAGGTATTTAGTCACACAGCGAAATATTCCATAAGGTAGTAACAAGCGACATTTCTATACAACTATTTAGTAATGCCATTGGGTTCGCTTCTTTTGCGTATAGAGGATTCATTTATTCAGGAAACAATGCTTACAGCTGACGCTTTGTAGTTCTAACATTAATGAATTTTCCCTTTCATAAGATTTACAGTTTACTTAAAGAAGTGTTTTCGAAACCGCGAAGAGGACACGGAAAATATCCCCCGCAAAACTCAGATACCACTCAAGAAATGACTGCATCTCATTTGTACGAGAATACCTGACTCTCGAGCAACTCGATTCTGGCGAATCAGAAACCTAAAAAACAAACAATAAAAAGGTCAATAACTGTTACAGGCATTAATTTTAACCTCATCGTAAGTTTGGTAATCTCAAACTAATTTAGAAATTACGGTAACCTGTAGTAAATGTACCCATTGACTTAGAAAAATTGCAGCCGATGCCTACTCTTTCACTCTCAGTGCACCAAATAAATTATGATTTAACGGCTTGATGTATTTTAAAACCCAGCAGGATATGTAGCGGAGTGCAAGGAAAACAGCGGCTATCTTTTTTCAGAATCCTTCGGAGACCACGGGCCTGCGCTACAGACCATCGATGAGATGTAACATTCTAGGAGGCGAGGTAGGCGTGTGTGTTCGTCCTTCTTGTCTAAATTAGAACGCTTGGGGCTGAAACACGGGTTGGAAGTGGAAGGTAGTGGTGGAGAAAGTAGGCAATGTGACCTCAAAAGGAATCAATGCTTGAAAATCAAGCATAAAATTAAAATAAAATTATGGTTGTAGAGTATGAGTAATAGTAGATTTTTTTACTGTCCGGACAAACTTCGAACAGAAACGAATCCCGGACAGGGATTTGGATAACCAAATAAAGCAGCAATGAAAATGAAAAATAACTCCTGTCAACGACATGAAAGCAGCTCGTCCCAAAGAGTTTTTCAACTTGCAATGCTTCCCTGAAATTCAATACTCAATTGAATAATTGCTAATTTAAAAATTTGTGTCATGCCTTTCAACAAACGTTAAATCATTAATTTGCACTGAATAATGCGTAGGAAGCACATAGAAAAGAGAAATTATTACACTGATTCAGCTCCTCCAACAGTTAAACGCTTGAATTACAGATAAGAAATGGACTCAGGGCCTAATCCTGTCGAGGAAACCCGTATTTACGATAATGCGGCGTTGCATGGGTCGGCACCGCGAAATGCTGCAGTGAAAAAAACGAAACCTAAGAGAACTCGTCCGTTTGCAAGAGAGAAATCGAGTCTTCCAAAACTTAGCTACACTTTTGACCAACGGTAAATACCTGGACGACCCTTATTCTTCATAATGTTATTATTCATCAGATGCCCATGTGAGTCTCGATGTATTTTCAACCAACAAACACCGTAAAATTAGGCACAAAGTAACAAAACCGAGTACTTCCGCTGATATCCTGCTTATCCAAGTCAGTAGCGATGTCTTTCAACACAATTCTTCGGTTCATATTAACTATGCAACATGGTTTGTGTACAATGCAAGGTGAAAGTTTCGACAATCTCTCACGCACAGGTAAAGTAGCTGTTGTACCAAAGTCCTTAAACTTCTGGATGATATATTGAACGGTAGATTTAAGGTTAGCTAAGCATTTTGAAATAGTTGCGTAGCTATCACCGGATCTGTGAGAGTCAATAATCTTTACCCTCATATCACAGGTGAGCTCTTTTTTTGAACCATCCTGCTGTCAGAAGGAGAATGACAATGATGATGCTTGTTGGACCAGGTTATGTATATTACTGGAATTTTCTAGAATATTCTGGTAAATAAATATTATACAATGCCTTGCACATAAAATAAAAACGTGAATTCTTTATAATAACATAGATACATGACTTTAAAACAATTTTTTTTTATTGTATCGCTAAATTAAGTCTGTCGTTATAGAAATGAGTCTGAAATTTCTTTTTGTGTACATAATAACTTATAAGTAGTTCGCAATCAAACAAGCTTTAAATCCTAAGAAATGATTTAAAGTACAGAATCGAAGGTGGGTGTAAAAATAATCTCGTCGCTAATTGTACGCATAGTACATTCTCAATACAAACTTCTAGAGCCTTACGAATGTTTATTTGACTCACTGTCGGGGAAAATGCCGAGTATATTATTTTTGTTCAACAGAGGAGTAATATCTGGTGTGAATAAAATTTACTCAGAATTAGCCATTCACGGCTATCACAGGTGCTTCGAGCAGCACAGATTCTTGAACTGACCTCTTTGGGAGACAGTATGCTGATATAGTCCTCGTATATGAGGCGCGCCTTCTCCTCTACCACGGCAGGGTTGGTCTCCTTCTTGAGGTCCTCGCATGCCTGCCAGAAAAGAATGTTTTCCTCCGAGTATTCGCACTTCAGGAACTCGCTGAACGCTCGACGCCCGCCTGCAATCAATGTATACAGAAACTTCATAAATATTTAGCATAATTACCACGAAAATGATAAAACACTTCAGCACTTTCTGGATTTACACAATTAAAAAGACTTATGTGAGTTAACATTTGGTCCCACTAATTATCAGGGTTTGTAACTACAGAAAAACGATGCAACGTTGAAATAATTAAACTTGAAAAATAAAGAATGAAGGGGCACAGTTCATAAAACTATGCAAAAGAAACGGCAAAAATAAGAACTCATTTACAGAACAAATGAATGTGTAAGACGATTTTATGCCTTCTACTAGAATATTATTACTAGACCAGGCGTTGCAACGAGTTGCAACTTAAATCCCATGAGCGAACATTAGACAGGGGTACGAAATGAAGAGCCGTGTTGTTCAGACCGTTCGTTTATACGAGTAACATCAATAAGGCGCAACTCGTATGCACTCATCTAATTCAGCCATAGTCTGCCTCAAAATGTGCGTCATAAAGCAATAATATGTTCGCGAACAAATATGTGATGAAAAAAATACATATTTGTTTTGTTTGAAAAGTTAAAGGAAAATAGCTTTATCATATGTAATAGGCGATTTCTAAGCAAGCCTAAAAATCTTGCAAATAAAGATGCCATTTGGTGTGCCATCACACAACGCTCAATCAACGCAGGGATAGATGGCTGAAAATTTTATTGATCACATAACTCCTAACATTTGGCCTGCTAGCTCCCCAGATATTAGTCCATTAAACTACTATGTATGGTGCATAGATGAGTGCTAGGTTGATGAACATTTTCATAACACTTAAGAATTCGTATAAGCCTAAATAGTCAAAACAATGTCCAATATGAAACAAGGCTATTTGGTCTGAGTTTGTAGACGAATTAGACCTCGCATAGATGCCATTGTCAAAGCTGAAAGAGACTTTATTAAATTAAATCATCAAACAATTTTTTATCTTACCTTCACAGCGCTTACTGATAAAAATACACTATAATATATTTTTAAGAGCCATTTTTGTATAAATATAAACTGCCTCAAATATTTTACGCCTCCTGTTACGCTGAATGTTTTACAACAAAAAATACTCAAACAATTAAGTTTGCATATTTTTTGTATCTGAGTCAGTTACTGAGTCGTGTAAAAATAATTTTCAATACATGACAGAAAATATAGAAAACAGAAAATAGACAGAACTTTTATTTTATGCAGGGGAGTTACTACGAAATTTTAAGAACTACGAGGAAGAAATCGAAGATGGAAGCATACAGTACAAAATGAGTAATTTAGTGATGAAAGCATACAATATAAATGTAAAAAACTGCATTGCAACCATTCTATGACTTTTGACCTATAAAGTACAGTCTGTATCGTAAATGTACAGTTAGAAAAAACAGAATTGAAAAAGTAGTTGGCATAAACCGAGTATTTTTATGGCAATTTGCACAGATGCCAACAAGTACCAAAATTGGTATAACACTTCAAGATAATGATGACAGAACTATCGACACGAATCAGTAGCCAAGAAATGAGGGATACAAATAAGTGCTTGCCAAGAAATGCAACATAAATAACATTGAAGTATGAGTATAATTGGATCGATATATTATAGCTCAGTGTACGAAGCAGTCATCACCTATTCATGATTATTTATCCAATTCGAGGAAAGAAATCGAAACTTACTCCATGTGCTCCTAATTTGTGGGGTCATGATGCGCTGAAATGAAGTGAGCTCTTATGTTTAATGTTGTTCTACCATTTCCGCCTAGATGACATTGCACTGTTGGAAGTTGCTTTGTTTCTACGTACTGCGTAAAAAAACTCATTCTGGGAGTTCAAATAATTCTCCCCCTCGATAGTGCTGCCGCTAGAAATCAGGGCACCTTTCCGCCATCGCTTATTTGCTTGAAGATAAAAGCAAATCATGAGGTAGCAAGAATTTTTTCGTTGAAAAATAGATCATCAAGAATGACTGCGCACCATGAATACACTCAATCTTTTCTCGTTCATCAGCTAACCCAGAGCTGAAACATTGTAGAACTGAGGAAGAGGATAAAAAGTAAGAACACATTCGAAACACTCATCAAGAACAGACTTCATCGTTGATCATCCCCCAAAAAATGGTGTGAAGATGCAATTAAGGATTGTTGGCAAAGATGTGACGATGAAATTGATTAAAATTGTGTTTAAATTAAAATCGACACTGTTTTCAAGAAAAAATTCGATGAAACGTGTTGCATGATTTTCAAGAAAATGTAATAGCGAAGTTGATCGCAAGGACACGACAGTTGCATCGGCGTGGCGCCAGAAGCAACCCGTAACGAGGCAATATGCACCCAAAATGATAATCCCGAACCACTCTGCTCGCAATTACGGGACTTGATGGAAAATGGCGCATAGAGTGTGATGTTTGTAGACTACACAAACTTCCCTCTGCCTACATCTAGGCATGAATTTTACAACATTTGTTTTTAATTATGATAGAAAGGTGAAAGCGTGCATTACAGAGTGAACTTAAATATTATCATGATGAATGTAGCATACCATGGTAGCTGAAACTACACCATGAAAGTCAAATACTTCAATTTCGTTTCATTACATTAGTGGATATGGTGGATATGGCTATGACTCATTCATTAGTGGATATGGCTGAATAATGAGTTACTTCGTCTGCACAGCGATGTTTTCTTGAAGTTTGAATAGACACACAGGCTAGTGCTAGGAGCTTCACTTGTATAATCTCTAATCAATATACAGGCATGAATATCTAGTACATATTAAAAATATATATTGAGATTCTAATACAGTCGTCATAGCATTATTACACAGTCGTGATAGTATTAATGTATAGCGACGTCCACAGTCCGTCTGCATTGCAAGTTTAGATTACAGCTCCTCGGTAGTGGTCAGGAGCCAAGGACATAGTTTACAAAAGCTCAATCAGGCAATGGAAGACAATTCCGACCCTGAACAGCTTCATATAAACTATAGTGCGTATACGATGATACTCTGTTGAGGAATTGGAAGGCTGGAAATGTGGGGGGAAAAGTAACAATTATAAAATTCTTGTACTTAATCCAGAGCTAATTTATACTTAAGTAGATATGCGAGATGAAATTCAATGATTCAGGTAGGTCTAGCACGACAGCTGTGAGCCAAACTCAAATCTCGTAGTATTAGCGTCAACTTGTTTAAGTGCACAGACATGCGTATAAAAGTGCGTGTTTATATTAGGATTGTTTACACGAAACATTCGTAGTAACTATGTATGTACGTGTATTGCCTGCCGATGCGATCAATGGATAGAGGGAGCTATGTTAATCTACGTGGTTTACTCCAAAGATTTGAATACAAATAGCGTTAAGCAATCATCAATGAGGGTTCTAACTAAATACACACTTTTAGGTACCATGCTTTCACAGCCCATATGAATTCAAATAACTGTAGCTGCAGATCAAATAAAAAATGCAAATAATCACTCTACATATATTTATGTGGGGCTTCAAAAAGTTCGTGGAGAAAGGACAGTTTGAAAAAACGGGCAAAGTAATAATGTTTATTTTTCAACATATGCTCCATCTAGGTCAATACATTTTTGCAAACGCTGATACCAGCCTGTAAGTCCAACTGTGTAAACCTGAGAGTCATGCAATTTGAACCATGTCATGGCAGCTCTTTTTACTGCTTCAACTGATGGAAACTGGGTACCTTTCAATGAATTTTTCAGGTTTGGAAATAAAAAGAAGTCGGATGGGGCGAAGTCGGGGCTATAAGGTGGATTTCGAATGATTTCCCATCGAAATTCGCCTAGCACAGCTCTGGTCTGCCGAGCGCCGTGCGCGGGTACATTGTCGAGGTGGAAGAGGACGCACCGATGCAGCTTCCCAGGGCGTTTTTCTGCGATTTTCTTGGACAATTTTCTCAAAATCTCTTCATAATAAACAGCTGTAATAGTTTTCTTGTTCTCGAGGAAATCAACTAACAAGATCCCCTCTGCATCCCAGAAGACAGTGGCCATAATCTTTCCTCTTGAACGCTCAGATTTTGCTTTGACTGGCCCACTTCCACCCCTGGGCAGTCACTGCTTCGATTGAGTTTTGTCCTCGGGATCGTACTGGTAGAGCCATCTTTCATCCCCGGTCACAATTCGCTGCAGAAAAAGTTCAGGGTTCTCATCCTACTTGTTCAAAATTTCCATAGAAAGATCTGCCTTTCATTCCTGCTGATCTGGGCGCAACAGCCTAGGAACCCATCGAGCGGAGAGCTTGCTCAGTCCCAAACTGTCCACCAGAATTGTGTGTGCAGAACCCACGGAGATGTTGAGTGTGTCTGCTACTGATTCGGTGGTTATTCGCCTATCCTTTTCAATGAGGTCACGAACAGCATCAATGTTTTCCACACAAACTGATGAGCATGGCCTGCCGCTGCGGGGATCATCTGAAACGACTAATCCATTTGTAGGTTGCTGATTTCTTTGGGGCATTGTCACCATAAACTTGTTCCAGAGAGTCAATGATTTGGCTGTTCTTCCACCCAAGCTTCACCATGAATTTGATGTTTGTCCTGGCCTCAATTTTGGCAGATGCCATGTTGCTTGAACGGTTACTGCCTTGCAAATGGCGGCACCGCGTTGTAACATTCATTTAAGGGTTCATGTGAGAACACGTTATAACACGTTGGTACAGGAACTTTCTGGTGCATTGACATCATATTCTTTTCATATAATTTTCAGTTATGTCCATTTTCCACGAACTTTTTGAATCCCCTTTTGTCGGGGTGGGTCATAATCGTGGAGTAACGTAGAGAAGTTCTTCGCTGCTCTGCGGAGTGCCTCCAAGCGTGCTATTCTTTTGGTGAATCCAGTGTACAAATAAGACTAAGCTTGATATACGGAGGTGAAACGTTTGATGATGCACAAACTCATATGGTCGAATGACATAATTCTATCTCCTTTCGCCAGCGGGTCATGACATTCAATGGGAAGCAGATTAAAACTTCATTTATTTGTTAGGCATAAAAGGAAAAAAATTAATAGGGAATCTATGTATGTTATAAATAAAAATCTAGAAATTTATAATTGTCGACAAATTTATATAATTTGCAAACGCCCACACGCTGACGCTTTCAAAATTACTGACGAGTGTCGAGCTCATTATTATTGTCTGTCACCAGCTGTGTGAAGTTTGTACTAGGATATACTGGTATTTTTGGGTGAGGAATAAAAAATTTGCTTTAATAGTCCAGTGACGAATATTTGCCGACACTATGTACCTAATTTGCTGCAAGTAGTTTTATCGTGAATTTCGAAGGTACTTCTTCAGCATCATTGTTGGTTTCTTTTCCTCGGTGTGAATTTTTACAGGCCCTGTAGCTGGAGGTTTTAAGAACTGACAATTGTTGACCTGCAACTGGTGACACTATTTCTTATCAGTCTGGAGTAGTATTGCTTACAAATCGGCCTCTAGTACTGCAACATTTACATATAATGGCTTCTAATACCACAGATTTCAGATTGGCATACAGATCTACAGAATTTGAAATCACCTTTAGTTCTCCTGTTCGTTCATATGCTTCGCACATCACCGCTCCTCCAATTTATCCCGTATACGAGCTCTGAAAATCGACTTGCCACGACTTCATATACTTTTTCATTTTTTGGGAGTCAGGGCTAACTCAACTCAAAATGAAATTTACAGCGTAAAGATTCGTTCGCACGGAAAAAATGTAGCAAAAAATATAAATGGAAAGCGAGATCGTGCCGTGGTAACTAACACTTCATCATCCGCGCTTCTGAGAGAAAAAATAACGTACAAAGGAGAGTTAATTTGACTGATATTGTACACAAATTGCTCAACGAAAGTTGCTAAATCCCCTATTGTCAGAGAAGATTAAACCAATGCTACGTTTCACAATTCATAAGACTAAACTTTGGGCATTAAATTTAGATAATATACACTGTGTTAAGACAATGCGTATAAATGTTTCAAGTATATGAAAAAAACGTTTGAATATTGAACGATATTGGAGGTGGCCTATGAAATAGAAAACAGTGGCTGATTGTAAGGTATCAAACGTAAACAACTCAGTTTAAATAAAAAATTCCAGTTTATATTAACCTTGTTCAGTTAGTGATTCCAGAAATGCGAGTTCTAGTTATATATTTCTTTGAATGTTGTTTTTCTGGGGACTGTTTCTTTTGAGCTCTCGTCAACATGCTTGGATTTTAACGTTTCAAAAACTACGAATCAACCTCTTGAATGAAATTATAAAATTTAAGAAGTATATCAAAAAATAAAAAGCAATGGAAGCCCATGTTTATTTCACCCATGAAAAATAGGAAAAAAACATTAAAAACATTCGAAAATCATGATAAGAAACTGAGAATTTATACAAATTTTTTCAAGTGCGTAAGTGTTACGGCTTGCAAGAATTTCAAATGAATTACAAGTAAGAGAAAATGTCCTGTTTAAGTTACGAGAACGACATGAGTCATCGACAGGGTTTCTGAGAGCAGGGATCAACGGAACTTCTCCTCCACTCTAAGCTGTAGTTATTTTTAGCAAACAGACCTTGATATCACGTTCAAACTCACCGTTGAATAAAGATAGCGCTGAGTACCAAGAAAATTCTTCGATACCAATAGCAGAACGTGCACAGTTTATGCAAGGTACGTCACGGCATCATACTCGTTACTCATTCCCATAGCCTCACGTACGCACTGTACGCAATTACATATACTTCTTGCCATGCACGAGTTAAGAGAGGCGTGCATCCTGAGTCGAAAACTCGTTCAGGGCATCGTAGCTTTTCCCGTGTGAATGCAAAACGCATATTTAATTGCTAGAGAACGTCTTCACTCAGTTACGTATGCTAAAGGAACAGACCGAGAAGAATCTCTCAAGGCCAGGATTTTTCAAAAACTTCTCGATTACGCTCAACTGGAAACGAGGTGTAAACCCATATAACTCTTGGCATATGAATTATCTACAACAAAATTTTATACACAAAGGCAGTACCCTAAGCCAATTCAGATGTCCATGTATGTATATATAACATAACTTTTGAGTTATGGAACTGATGATAAAGTTAAGTAAACAACATTAATACATTAAACACCAGAATTGAAAACAGTGAGGTAAAAATGCTAGAAAATAAAGCGGCTAACACTTGTGTCGGTTCTGACAGAGTAAAAATATAATTCCATTTTTAATCAAAAACCATGAAAAACAGTGAACGTTTAATTTTTCTCCAAAATACGTCGTCTAGGTTATATGAACTATTTTGAAAAATATGTTTAGCATGAGCGCCGTAATTTCATTTGATGCCACAAACGTCAATTGATTGAAATCTTAAGGAATTCAAGACAAAAAAATGTAAAAGATAACAATTTACTGATATAATTTCCACAAATATAACAAATTTCTGAGGAGCTACTCGCTGGAAATGAATAGGATATTGGAAAAAGTAAATGAGTTAAGTTTCCAAAATAGCTTCAACATTAACATTTTGATTTCAAAATATACATGAAATATTGAATGCAAAATTCAAAACATTAGAGGATTTATGAACATCAGAGCTGAAGTACATGCATGAAGCAGGTTGTAATATCCAAAAAAAGCTGTAGAGCACCTCAAAGAATAAGCACAAACTCGGTAGACGTCGAACCCCACAATAAGTAGCAACCCCGCTATACTTCACTACGACCACATTGTACTGCTCATTATTTCGTCTACTCACGTTTTCGTCACCAACAGTACAGGAATTGTTTCTTATTTCCTGACGTTGACTTATCATAATTTTTGCATGATCTTCCGGAAGATCGTAGTCAGTAGTTCACTTGCAGGTTTCTGCTTACGCTTCGGACTTTCCTCGCGCTAACTGAGAGGCAGTAGTTTTATTTCATTGACTGTAACTAACACTCTCATTCAACGATTGCATTGCTGATATTGTCTGGACAGTGCTATCATTGTTCAGCTACTCGTATTCATCTCATTAGAGAGGTATGAAAGCATTGTTCTATATTCGTTCATACATATACAAGATAAAATAACTCATGACCATGCAACATCTTATCACATTTTACCAGAACACGTTTTCTCGCTGGGTTCCCCAGTCATGACGTGGCTCTAAGACTTTAACGATGATTTTTTCTACATGGTTTTTGAAATCTTGGCGCACCGATTGAACAAATGTTTCGACAACCATGATGACTATTTGCAGAAGTAATACGTAACACGGGATTTTCTTGCTGTGTATCTCTTTGAATTCGTGAGTAATGTTTGCTCTCACAGTTCATGTTACCTTGCTTATTGACATCTCCTCGTAGTTTGGCCGTCCTCTAAACAAACGAGATCTTGCATCTCAGAACGATAACAAGAGGCCATATTTTAATGACCGCAATCTACAAATTAATTCACAAAAAATGGGATTTTACTTGCCGTCCACCCTGTTAATAATGAAAAAATTTTGTCATGCAATTTCTGTGCATAAAGAAAGATACTCATTGAAAGATTTCACCGCAAAGAACGAATAGAGCTTTGCTTACAAAGTCTGTACGAGTCATTTGTAAAATTAACATGTTCGCTACCACTGACAATAGTCACATTCTGCTTCTCATTACCAACGGTGTTTTATCGTATTTCTTATTTTAAAAAGTAAATATTAAACCACAAAATTTGTTACGAAAGTCGAAGGTTCTTAATTTATATCGAATAACAAAGTTAAATATTCTCCATTTTTAATAAATAATGCTAGCCAATTACGAAATAACTCGTAATTGGTAGTGAACATGATAAAAACGATGCGCAAATAACAATATTATTTTTTCTTCGCGAGAAGGAAAACTGACCGATTACCCATGGCCAAAACTAACGCCTATTTTTCGCCTGTGTAATTATAACAGAGCTTAGCTAAGTGTACGTACGTTAATAAAGTTCCGACACAAATTTAGCGTCGTGAGACTGACGAGATTGTCTACACCACATATCAATCAGTGGAAGCAGCAGTGAACTTACGGATTATATACGAACACTTTTCTCAGAACAAACAACGTCAAATTTCCCAGCATAAAAAGTGTAGCAAGAAAAAGTTTCATGTCATAAAATGACGATATCCTAAAGATATGGGGGGTTGTTCTTCAACATTATCCAAGTATGTTTTACAACCAAGCTAAATATCTTGCAGCTGTGCTACTGACAGATCAATTTGATCTTGAACATGACAGTATGTAAAAATCATGATTACAACGCGCGCCACTTTGTGAAGAGTTACGTTGCCAACGACCGTTCATACTAGAATTTGTTCCTAAAATATTACTCTGTTCACTGTTCATTGAGCAACTGTCGTATCGTTGTTCGTGAGATAAAAACTATAAATACTATTAAAATGAATAAAAAATACCAAAATAAATCGAAATAATTTACAATACTGATTTATACTGCGAATTAAGTAATAAAAAATATGTAGATTTGTAAACAGAGTAATGCACCGGTGCGTCGTGTTAACGACAATTCGCAAATGGAAAGTTTCTAAGGTGAGGGCGTTTGTACTTAGTCGTTTTGAATTTTTTTATTTTGTCACAAAATAGTTCCTGCATTTTCCCCCCAAAATTCCTGAATTCCATTATTTCATAACAATTAATTCTAAACTGTTCATCCCACACGAAACACAAACGTAGGTCTATTTGACTGCATATATTGTTTAGGTTTATTCTCTGATCTGTGTTCTCTTTTCTCGTACCGGAGTCCCAATGGGCGTTCCTACAGTGAAGAGTACCATTGAAAACCACAAAACACTGAAGACACGTTGAGATCGAGATGAAAGCTGTAACATGTTTTGAAAAATCTAACCCTATAACTTTCCCGTCAAGTTCTAGTACTAGGAAACTTTACCAAAGACTTTAGAATACTGGTTTACGGTAAGAGCAGTTTTGGGGCTTCGGTCAAGTTGAAGTTTTTCTGTGAAAATGAAATTGAAGACAATATTATGATAACATTTCGATTATGTTGAAGTGTTATAATAAAGAATAATTAGATTCTTAGCAAAATAATAGACGAAGAATAGTCGTCCAGAAAAAACATAACATTGTATTATGCTTCAGTATAATGTATTACCCATACTATTAAGCCATACATGAGATTGCAGAGCTTCATTACCGCCGCTGTTATAAAAAAGTTCAACAGTGCTAGCTCCTGCAGGAATGCAGCGGAGACAGAAATGAGGTGACGTTTAGAGCAGCACGTAAGAGTCATGGAGGGGTCGGTTGCTTGACTTTTCTCTGTTATACTATGGAAAAAACAAAAAATATGACAACAAGCAATGAAGCTTAGTAAAATCTACAATAGAAACCACAACTACATAATTGTGCCTATGAGGAATGTCGCCGAGGGGAATTCTATGGAGAGCGTATGTCATATTAAGGCAAAAATGAAAGAAAAATATGGACATAATATTATATACAATAACAACATTGATAGTACGGTAAGTTGCTAACACCAACCTAAATACCGACTGAAACTTGTGTCAGACTTTTACAGCAGTAATTATTATTAAAGTTTCAGTGGGTCGCTAGGTGCACTACTTAACACGTTGGTTGCGATTGTCCAGCCGGTGCAAATCTTTACTTTGTACACATAGGCACTAAAAGACTTGGAAAAAATTACAGAACCTAACCTAAGTGACCCACCGGTGGGTCGTATCGCACTCAACGTGTTAATGCACATGACGAACTTTTTCCTCTTCAAATATAAGAAAGTTCATTGGCCCACAATAAGCAGATATAGATTAGAAGAACATAAAATATCTTATATTAATCTAAGAAAATACTGGCTTTATTTGCACTTTGTAATTTTGTTCGTTCCAGGAACAGGTCTTCCCTGGGCAGTCGCGGAGAACCCATGCAAAAAACAGCCATCCAGTGCTCGGGGCGCCTTCGTTGCGTGTGGGTATCTGCACCACGACAACACCTCTCAAAGTCATCCTCCGTCTAAATAAGCAGGTCGCGTACAGAGATAAAGGTCGTAAGTTTGGACAGAGATATGGCAAGTCAGGAAGAAAAAATCTATGTGAGGAATTGCTTCCAAACATCTTCTAGCTGTCGTTGTAGAGAACTACTTTTTATCTACTCCCACGAAATCGAGTTACGGAAGTTTGAACTCACAGCAATAAAAAATTTGAAGAACTTCCTACGCTAGCTGTTTTAAGCATAATTGTAGGTGATTTAATGCAAGTGCATTATTATATCTTTGCTCTGAGGAAGTTGCGACGCCTAGCCTTTAGAACAATGAGAGCATAGATACAAAAGATACAGCAACACACGCTAGTGATAGAAAAAAACTAATCTTTTCCAGATTTTTTTTTCAAATTACATCAAAATAAATCGGCTTTAGAAAGATCCAACCAAATAACAATGTTGAGAATAGGACCTCGACACAAAAGTTTCCCCACCCATAACGTTTTAATGTCTTAGTTTCTCCCCTACACAGCGAAACATATAACTGTACTACTGTATAGTCATGTTCTGTAGACATGTGACAGATTCGGTACACTGGTCTTCACTGAAGCAGCGAGGATTACAGGAGCCAGAGCCAATATATTTTTTAGTGATGCGTTTTACAGTGTGCTAATCACTGAAAGAAATACACGGCGATCTTTGCAAACTGATACTTAGCAGAAAGTCGCACAAAAAACTCGTGTCTCTTTTATTAAACGCATACGCACAAAACTGTGTTTTCCAGGTTATAACCAGATATATTTTCTAGTTTCATATGATTCTGGTTTGACTTGAGGTAGTGAAATTGTCCTTGTTCCTTGAAATGTATTTTGAACTTTCTTTCTGTTATGAGGACCTACATCGAAGAGAGTTACTGTGCTAACAAAAATACGTGAGGACTTGTGCGTAAAGGACGATGCTCAGAAACAACAGAATAATTTTCATTTCTGCGATGCAGTAACGTAAATTTTTGTTTATTTTGAACGGTAACGAACTACTTTAATTGACTCCAGCAGCTGTAGGATGTTTGGGCACCAAAATAAAAATCCAAGTATTTTTGACTACCACAAACCTATCTAAAACTTCGGTCGCTGCATCACGTGTGCAACGCTCATCAGTATAATATATTATCGATACGTTCAACCTATACTTCAGATACATGTATAGATCTCAGTTTCTGCACAAGCAGAAGTATAGGCAGAGGGCACTAAGACGGCTAGCACGACGGGATTTTTGTGCTAGGCTGGGACTCCTCCACATCCCGCAACTTCGGTCACGCTCACTTCTGGAAAGCAGTATCGTCAACTACGCTTGCTATGGACAGAAGGCTGTCCAGTAGTCTTGAATTTACATTCAAAAGCTCGTCCGAAGTCATCGGCCGAACACGCTCATGGTGAAAAATGATATTTAACAAAACCTACAGTGAGCTTCGCAAATAACCTAGTATTCAAAATGAGAATAGAATAGAATAGAATATAATAGGGCAATTGAAACGAACCATTTAGCCCAATATTGGGTTGCTACCGAAGTCCCATGTCGTCTAAAGTAACAGCATCATTAAGTACGTACACCCCAATCATCTACGTCAATTCAGTCACGTACACACACTTCACTGACGCACAGCATTTCAGTCATGCTCCTTTATCACAATCACACACTAACCCTGGGAGTTAGGGACATAAAATTAGTACGTTATAATACTGGGGGGTTTCTAAACCAATATTTGTCGAGACGATTTTCGAATGTGTCCACAGTGTCAGCAGAAATGATCTTTTGGTGTCAATTTTAACAGGAAAGAAGTTCATATCTAGAGATGTCTTGAAGTTTCTCCTTCTTAGTTTTTGGCTACTACTTCTGGTTCACACGTTACCGTCTCTTTCGAAAAACCCTTCTAGGGTAACATCGTTAAGACCGTTGAGTTACTTATAGGTCTCAATGAGTTGCCTTCGCAGTCTTCTTTGTTCTAGAGAAATAAGTTCAAGCTGTTGAAGACGTCTTTTGTCGCTGAGATTGCGAAGTTCCGGAACCATTTTCGTTGCTTTAAGCTGCATTTTTTTCAATTTATTAATATCACTTCGTAGGGTAGAAGACCAGAGTTGCACTGTGTATTCCAAATGTGGTCGGAATAGTGCTTTATAGAGCGGTAATATTATGTAATATGACTTGTACTCAAAGTTCCGTGCAATGAAACGAAGAATCCTGCTGACGTCTATGACGTTTTCTTCTACTTGTTTGGCATACTTGAGATTTTCAGTGACAATGACACCTAGATCTCTTTGTTGCTGGACTGCTTCAATGGGTATGTCATTCGTAGTGAGTTGGAAATGATGGTTATTTGCACCAGCGTGCATTTCTGAACATTTATCAATTTTGAAGCTCATTTGCCAGGTTTCGGTCTATTGTAGAAGACGGTTAAAGTCTGATTAGATAGTTACTTTGTTCATTTCGGTGAATGATTTGTGACAGAGTTTGGTGTCATCGGTGAATTTGTTGATTTTACTGAGGATTCCAATACCAAGGTCGTTGATGTAGATGACGATGAGAAACGGGGCTGAAACACTGAATCGCTCTCTTGGGGGATTCCTGATGTCACGTGTGTCGAATCACTGGCTTAATCGTGAATCATCTCTCGTTGAGTGAGACCCGTGAGCCAGTTTCGTAATCATCAAGAGTAGTTGCCTTGTATTCCATGCACTTCACTTTGGCCAAGTTTTTTTAGGGAACCTTGTCGAAGGTTTTTTGAAAATCGAAATATACAAGGTCTACAGATTTTGTACGGTTGTACATATATGGTGTTACATTCTTCAACGAAGTCAAAAAGGTTTGTGAAGCAGCTACATTTTCGCCTGAATCCATGCTGGTTATCAGTAATAAGATTTTGGTCATGAAGGTACTTTGTTATACGGACTTTGAGAAGTCTGTCATTGTTTACAGACGACAGATGTTAAACTGATTGGGCGAGTTATTAGACGTTTGTTTGTTTCGCTTCTTGAAAATACGAGTGACATTTGCCTGGTTTCAATCCTCCTGAACTAACCCAGTTTTAAGCGATCGAGTGAAGATGTTTCCTAAGGGTTCGCTAATTACTTCGGCTGTTTCTTTGAGTATCCGGGGAGCAGCAGCATCGGGTCAGGTTGACTTATATGGGCTTAAAATGCTGAGCTATTTTTCTACTTCTTCTACTGTAAATGCACCATCTGTCAGGATTTCTGAGGATTTAAAGCAAGAGATTGCGAGATTTCAGTTAAATCTACACGAGTGAACATTGAAGTGAAGTATTTATTAAGAATTTTGGATTTGCTTTCGCTGTTCGTTTGAGTTGAGCCCTCAGGATCGATCAGTGGCTCAATAATGTTTCTTTTGAGTTGCCTGTCGTTTACATATTTGTAGAAGCTCTTCGGGTTAAGTTTGACTTGTGCTTCAACTGTGATTTCTATATTTCGATTTGTAGGTTTTATCGTTCGCTTAGCGGCCGTGCAGGTGCGGATATGTTTTTGAGAATAGGATTCTGTTTGGTATCGTTTAAGTTTTCTGTATGTCTGTCGTCTGGCCTTTATGAGTTTAATTCTTCATAAAAACCAAGGAGAGTTATTGGTTGGCTTCATTTACTTTGTAAGGATATGGTGCTCTGTGGCGGTTGCAATTTTTCTTTTAGTATTTTGTAGCATTCCTCGGCGTTTTTGCTCATTAGTACTTCGCAGTCAATGTTGCCAAGCTCTCCTTTCATTAGTTGAAAGTTTGCCCGTTTATAGTCGAGGACGTATTTTTGTTGAGTTTTTGTGTTAGGGTTGTGGACTTCGAGCGCAAAGTCAATTATATGTTGATCACCGATCTTGTCCGTACCTACTAATATAATTATTCTGAGTTCAGGGGTTGTCATGATGAGGTCTAGGTTAATATTCTGTCTAGTCAGTTCGTTGACATGCTGCTGTAGGAAATTTGTATTGAAATGAATAAGACTCTCTTCGATAGTCTAGACTCATCATTCTAACATTCAGTCATACAGGCAGACACAGAGTACCACACTTAGGCGTGTGGTTCTAACAAACGCGAAGAGGCGCACAACATCACGTGATCAGTAGTGAGAGCAGTAGAATAGAATATGACAAAAGAAACGAGCCATTTGGTCCATTCTTGGGTTACTACTAAAGTTCCACATGCCCCATACCGTCTAAAGTTCAGGTATCAATCAAACACAAGCACTTCAGTAACGCTCACGTACCTTACTCATACACAGGCTCCGGGAATAAAGAAAGATATGAGGAAGGATAGCTGTCAAATCGTCAGCCATAAATTTTTGAGAAATAATAATCCGACGCACATTACACAATAATTTTACGATTCTTGGTACACAATAGTTGTCTGACTCGTGGTACACAATTATTTTAGGATTCGTGGTACACGCTAGTTGTATGACTCTTGGTGCATAATAATTTTAAGATTCTTGGTACACAATAGTTGTATGATTATTGGTACACAATAGTTGTATGACTCTTGGTACGCAATAGGTGTATGTCTCTTGGTACACAATAGTATTATAACTCTTGGTATACAATAGTTAAATATAAGGGTCGATGTACATATGAACATGGCTCGTGGTACTCAATAATTATACTGTTGACAATACACAATTGATGCCTGTCTTTCAGTACACGATAGATATACTGTACCGTGTGATCAGCAGAAGGAGAACATCAGCATGTGATCAACAGGGTGGTACCATAATACAATATTAAATTAAAATGACTAAAACAAACCTATATTGGATAACCACGACTGTTGATTGGTCTGCGTTGAAATTTGAACCAGAATTATTGGTCATCGAGCCAGGCAGATTTTGCCCTCATATCACAGCCGTGCTGGATATCCTGCTCAAACTTGAAACACACAGAAAAGACATCACGTATCTGACATGAAGTACCGCATCCTCGAATAACTCAATGAGCGGCGTACTGTTGCTGAGATGCTTGGAACAACGTCTTAATTATTGCGATTTCCGGCTTGTAGCGTATTGAGTCTTAACAGAAAAGGCGATGGCAAAAAACATAGGAAAGCTAATGAAATGCTGTAGTTCTCCATCAACGCTCAAAAACGCTCTTTTTGATAAATAAAAAGAAAAAACTACATGCCTATTTAAGCTCGAGTGCGGGAGGCATTAACGTCATAATTGCACTAGGGCAGCAACTGCAAGCTGACGTTTGAGGGCCTTCTAAAGAATTATAAAATGTTGGGAACAAAATTAACAGAATAGAATGAGTTGTACGTGTTAAGTACTGCATAAATAACATCAATGAATGTAAAAGAGGCAAGCTGTAACTTTAAACAAGAGCGATTAAAGAGAAACTTTGAACTTAAAATAACAGTGCAAAAAACTTCCCGTTTTCCTACGAGGCCGCACTTATCTGCTGAACGAGTCTGAGGATCACTATTAGCTGAAGACACTTGTTCGGGCAACAAGTCCAGAGCGCAGACACACACTCTGCGGTGCTAAGACTTCACTAAAGCTTTACTGAGCTCTCCTCTCGTCGTGCACAAACCAAGTAGCTTACGGTTAGCTCAACAAATTGATACAAGTCCAACTCGAGTGCTTTTTAAAATGTCTGCAATCTTCTTCAGCCTATTGATATTTGAGTTTGGTTTTAAAAAATAAGCGTCAAAACTTAATCTATTAATGACAAAACACTCGACAGTAGACCACAATCAACAGAATATTAATGAAAATCAATCATGCGTTAGATCTGTAGCAAGCGCGCGAGGTGGAGGTATCGAACGCATGAGGTGCGCTGCTGCCTCAACTCCGTACGCATTTGAGAAAGCGGTTCACGAGTAATGCATTCGTGGTCATCTACTAAGGGCATAATCCAATCGCACAACCCCCTGCCCCACTGGTACAGTTACATACAACAACACCAGGAGCAACACCAACACCAACTAGGTGGAAGGGGCTGTTCGATCGATACGTAATTTCGAGCTGACACCCCCTCACCAAACCAGCATCCGCACGAGCGGAACCACAGTGAAGTAAAGCAGAGTAGGGGCAAAGTGGGGGGTTGGCGTGACCCACAGTATGACGCAAGTATTTTTCAAACAGTGACGTCGTCATCCTGCAGGGAGCTGATTGGTCCATTGGAAGGCGGGGTACCCTGTATATGAATGACAAAAAAATACCTTCGATTGACGCGAACCTACGCCCCAGAGACGACTCAGTGCATTATTTACAGTGCCACTCGGCTACGCTGACATTATTACTTCGAACGGTTATTAATAATGTCAACGGTTATTAATTGGTTTGAACAATAATTTAAACCCGGTAAATAAAACGGTTTGAACAATAACTTTTCATATTAGTACGTAATTTCCAACCGTTTAACTCCATAGCCGACATATTCAAATATCCCGCTAAGAAGATAGATAGCGGCAAATTATAATCATAGGGTGAATTATTTAGGAGTGAACTTATTTGGCTACCAAGATAGTTGTGGTTTAGAAAGAGTGACAGGCCAGATGCAGTTTGTTTATGATTCATCTACATCATAAGACTTTGTTTTCCTACTGATGCAACATTGTATTATTAGAGCATTGAATTTTTCATGATTTCTGTAAATAATGCTCAACCATTAATTAGCTTCACAAAAAACATTACATTCACATATTTAATAGACGAGTGGAAGAAGAAACTAACTAAGAATAATTCTGCACACAAAAAGCCACTAGTATACTACTTGTTTAACACGTTGCCTCCGATTTCCTGATTGGTGTAAAACTTCACTTTGTACGCATAGTCACTAGAAGAATCTGAAAAAATTACAGAACCTAACCTAAGTGGTCCACATACGTACCACTTCGGAGTCAACGTGTTAAGTGATTGGCACAAATATTTCAGTTGCATTTGTATGTGACCTGAAATAACTCATAAAAAAATTTAATGGTAGTTTCCAGACGCAGCAATCCATTCTGAAATTAATTTCACCGGAAAATGGAACACCTAAGCTTAGATTCGTGTTTGCTATTACATAAACAATTTTAGTAAGAACAGTTTTTATAAGGTTTAACAGGAGCAGCCATCAAAACAAAAAAGAAATCAGTGCATAAAAATTATCTTTCTCGCGACATCATGACTCACGAACGTTTCTCGCGTGCTATGATTGGATGTCTTGTAGGCACGTCACGGCTTTTCATGACGTCCCTGTTCCCTGATTTTGCCATGTCTGTACTATGTTTACTTTATTGTGAGCGGAACTCTTGCTTCCCGTACCGGAGGTGGTCTCGGTGGAGGTGAGCGACAGACACGGGGGTTGGTTGTCTCCGCACAGGAGGTGGTAGTACACTGGTGTATACAGGTGCTATTGCGTTGGTGTTACAGGTGGTAGTGCGCTGGTGTGACGGGTGGTGGGGTTCTAGTGAAATGAGTGCTTAGATTAGTCAGAGTTAGGGTAGGTTTGTGTAAGGTCCTCAGTAGACCTTTCCAACTACATTAAAGTCAGATGAGGTGCAGGATACAAAGACAGTCGCTCATGCGAAATAACAGTGACCGTCCTGCTGCCAGTATTCGAAATTAATCGTCAATAATAAAGAAAGTATCACCCAGGAGACGATACTATAAGAAAATTATGGCATCATAGAAGGAATGTCGCTGAAGGCTCAGTTGCTATCCTAAGAATGTACTTGGGGACTCACCTCTTCAAGTCAGAAATATAAGAGCAAAGGAGCATTGAAAACGGGTTTCGAAATACTTACGGTTTTCTTAATCAACCCACTTTTCTTGAAAAAGGAGTCGAGTTTTTGTTTTATTTACTTAATTTTCGTGTATTATTTTATTTTATTCGGTTTTAATGTAACTTGTGCATACTTTATTCCTTACTACGTTTGAAGCCTAGATAGCAAATCATTTCAGGGTTTGCAACTCATAAAACCAGTATAAAAACTCAAAAGGAGAATTATTTTTTATTTAATTATAGAAAAGTGTTTACTTATTTTACTGCTATGACATGCATTGGTGTTTTTATAAATTAAAAAAACGTAATACATTGTTTGTTATTAAATGGTCGAAAACAATCACAAGTAAACAGTATGAACGGGAAAATATTGAATACATGAAATGGAAACGCAGCTGAAGAGTGGCTTCACGAAAGAAACCTGTCATACCTCACAGATTTCATGCATTTAAAGTTAAGAGAGCTATCACTCTTTTCTCCTCATATATTCAATATAAATTTCCTCCATATATACTCCCTTTATATCACTAGAAAATGATTAATGTACCGAACAACAACAATTAAAGTAACCAAAGATATAGTTTGCTTCAGGCATGGCAAGCAAGTTCCAATTCCATTGAACGAATTATTACAAAGCCGAAAAGCTCGTAAAAATTCACAGTTAGCTAAAGTCAGAAAAGGATTTCTAATCTCTCAACCTCTGCCATAAAAGTTATCTATATTTAGTAGCTAGTTAGTTTACAGGCTTGTCACCCTGTGCAGTTCAAGTTGCTCGTACCTTATTCAGTTCATTAGCAAAATCAGAACGTAAAGTATAGATTCTGACGTTTTCTGTAGTTTGCTTTATCTTTGTAGATGTGTTGATGAAGAAATAAATGAATAAAAAATTGTAGACTATATTTAATAATGAACTTACGTGTATTATTTGCACATACAGATAATCAAAATCAGCATTTAATAGTAAAAATATAACATCAAAAAACTCAAAGCTTCATCAACTTTTAGGAAGCCTTCATTTTAAGATTTTTTTTTTAATACCAGTCCTGATTGAAGCAGCAAGTTTTTAAGGGATTTAAACTCACTGTTGTCTGTGAGTCATCTAAAATTAAACAAGAATAAAGGCCACGAAAAACAAAAGAAGGATGTTTTGTGGGAAAATGCCTCCGTACAGGCCTAGAACATGAAAAAATTGTGAACCAAAGCCAATAAATAAGAGTGAACTGGTGGCAATAAAGTGAATAGGAGTCAGCGCTGCACAGCCACCGGCGGCTGTGCAGCGCCTGTACGGAGGCATTTTCCCACAAAACATCCTTCTTTTGTTTTTCGTGGCCTTTATTCTTGTTTAATTTTAGATGACTCACAGACAACAGTGAGTTTAAATCCCTTAAAAACTTGCTTCTTCAATCAGGACTGGTATTAAAAAAAAAAATCTTAAAATAAAGGCTTCCTAAAAGTTGATGAAGCTTTGAGTTTTTTGATGTTTTATTTTTAAATAAAATATATCAATATATCGCAAAGTCAATATATTGCAAAGAAACAGACTCATAAGAACAGCACGAAGACCGTTCCTTTAGCAAAGAAGGAGCACCTAGCCAGGAAATGTTTATTTCTAAATATTATACTGATTAGTTCAGTAGTCAGACATCCTTAAAACTTCAATTATTTGGTGTTCACTAACATAGTTTGGGGTAGAAAATAATTTTTTCTTCAGAGTACAACAGAATACTATGGGTAAAGCATTATTACTTGTGGTAGTTCTCCATCATCTGGCCTAGGAGACGACTTCTTAAAAGGATTGACCAACCGAAGTACTGCGAAATTTTGAAATAGCAGTTACGTAACTTTTTCAGACATTTAAAAATGTAAAAATGTCTTCACGACGACTTTAAAACACGAACAAACAAACGTTCAAGTGACTCAACAAATCTAGAATCAAAGCTCATGAGCAATCTAAGATTTTGTCTTAAATCCAATAGAAATTTATGAAAGACTTGAAAATTCAGTCAAGATGACAGAGCGGTTGAGAGATGGAGACTATAAGCAACTATGTGTTGAATAATCAGATGAAATTTAAACTAATGTGCTGATGAATGATTTATATGGTACAATAGATGCATCGAAACATTTTTCGTAGTCAAAGAACGTGTAACTTTAGATTAAAAAAATTTCATGTAACGTTACACCTGTACTATTATAGTCTTGACAATGTATCTTTACTGGAATTCATATGCGGTAATTTTTAGTATGAAGTCGTTCGTCGAATACTAATGCAAACCTTTTTTAAAAATTTCGTGACCATGTACTAAACTACATAACCCTTTTTGGTTAGTTGGCCCACTGTATGAAGGAACAGAGGATATTTGTTTGAAATTTTGAACTGCTAATTTTAAGAAGATTTTTTATACTTCCGTTGTTGGTCATCCTTGCTTGAAAGCCATAACCTCTACGAATGTTTTTTGTACAAAAAATTTACTTCATTAATAATTTTGAAACCTCCAATTCGTAAGGTATGACTTATTTTATAATTTTTACCGGAAAAACGAAAAGATTTCAAGCATTAGTTCCAGTAGGACGAGGATGGAAAATTTTAGAAAAGAGAGGGTGGGCTAAAGATTCAACAAGAGGGCTGTAGTAAAAAGTAAACCTTATAACTACGATTTGATGTCGTAAGAATACTAGACGTAGTCATTATGTGCTTGCGTTCATTACGAACCGTCATTACTAATATGTGCACTACTGCCCGAACTTCGACATGTTTTAGATATACACATTTGAGAAAGTAGTTCAGAAGTATTGCGCTTCCGGTGATCTAGTGAGGACATGATACCATCACACAACCCACTGCCCCACTGGTACAGTTACATAAAACGGCAACACCAGGAGCAGCACCAACACCAACTAGAGGGAGAAAGGCTGGATTGGTCGATAGGTAATTTGGTAATTTTGAGCATACAACTTCTTCTTTCTGAGCAACACTCCCGATTTCAATCATAAGGTACTTCCTCCTCTGAAAGCCTAAAACTTCAACACCGACTACATCCGATTTCTGGGTAAGGTTGAGTAGCTCTGGATCGACCCAACTACAGTAGGGAAGAAGTGAAAAACAATAAGCAATGCCACACTCGTCAGAAAACCCAAGCTAGACTTGTTAAAAATTCCAACCTTAGAGCACATGACATTTAGCTTCCCAATTTACCCAATTTCAACAGTTTTGAGTTCCCTGTGTGGAGCACGCTGGAATGAAAACAAGAACCGACACAACAGCTACACGATGAGCTGAGAAGATCACTAGGGCTTTCATAGGCTGCAACTAGAATGTGATCAGCCTTAAACCATCGCAGCAGGGGAGACCGATAAAACAGATCATAACAAGAACGGTGTCATAGATAGCAGATTAAAACTAAAAAAAAACAGGCATATACATACTTTGCGAGGTAAAACAGTCAATACCCTACGTAATATGAAGTCCCTTTCATCCGAGCACAGAATGTCTATTTGGTTGTGTGTCTCTTCCTTTTCCTAGTTTGAATAATATCAACAATGGATATCATAAACTGATTACATAGATTTGCCCAGCTCAACTGTTTAATTGATAACGTGTTAGTGAAAAGCCACCTGTATACGAAAATAATTGCAATATGGCAAGAACATTACTGAACACCCAGTTGCCTTGATATGAAGCTAACTAACACTGGCAAAAATAAAATACCTAATGCCAAGTTGAATCTGTCGTAAGGAAATCGAACTAGGAAGTAAATAACGACAATTAACGCTCAATGACCGCAGTGTATGAATAAAATAGCAGTGATTGTGCTATGGATTGCATGGCGCTGGATGGACGGCAGAGCGCCATTTCCAGGCGGGTGACACTTCGTAATTAACTGCCTGACACCTGGTGCGCGAGGCCCCCGATATGACGACACCTGCGCAGCCCTGCCCCTGACAGCGGGTTACTTGACAGTTCTGCTTCATCAAGCCCGTATACGTCAAATTTAAAATCCGTCGGAAAACGTCAGCAGAACCAACTTCTTTCGTGTGCGATAGAGATTAAAGGACACTGATGTAAATATGTAATTTTATAATAAAATTATTTCCTTATTATGTATAAAATGACACTCGTATAAATGATTCAAATTTAATTGAGAACATTTGGCATGGAAATTCAGATTACATAGAGAGTAAGAGTCGTGTCTGAGAATAGCGAGCTGACGTCACGGTACTGGTGTTAGCAGTACTACAGCAAACGTGTATTGATCTTACATAAGTCTGGTGGACTAATGACATTCTACACAAGCATCAAGTGCTGCTCTTATCAGTCACAGCCACTTGTAGTAAAAAAGTGAAGTAATACTTGCTCTCAAGTCACATTCATTGAAACACTAGCAGAGTTGTTAGGATGTACGAGGTGTATTCAAGTTATAACACTTCCGATGTTTTTTCTCAGGACTGGAAACAGAAACGTTAAGTTTGTTTTAAATATCCGAGCACTCGTGAATGCGTGGCAGAGATAGCAGCACTGTACGACACATAGAAGTTTAGTGGTAGCAGCGAAAATGAGGACTGTTTTGCCACTCAAAATGGCAAAGTTTTCATAACATGAATAGCATGTTATCATTCGTTTTTTCCATTTCAGTGGTGTGACACCGATTGAAATTCATCCCCGGTTGAGTGAGACATGTGGTGATGTTGTTTTGGATGTGTCTAATGTGCGTTCGTGTGTGCAACAGTTCAAAGAAGGCAGAATGTCGTGTGATAACCGATAAAGAGAATCTCGGCCTCGCTCCAGCCGGTCTTACGACGTACTCGAGGAAGGGGAGAAAGTTGTTTCGAATGATCACCGAATGAGTGTGAAACACATCACCTCCAAAGTTAACATTTCCGTAGGATTTGTTCCCGCAATCCTGCATGAAAATCTGAAAATGCGAAAAGTGTCTTCTAGGTGGGTGCCAAGAATACTAACGGACGACCACAAGGCTGCACGTGTAGCATGTTTCCAGGCAATTTTGGCGCAGCTTGAATGGGACTTTCTTTTCATTGATCGTGACAATGGATGAGACATGGATGCCGTTTTTCAATTGTAAAACGAACCGCCATTCAGTTCAATGGAAGCCCAGACACACACACCGTACGCCAATCGCCAATCGAAAACCATTTTCACTCTCGTCGCTACCGCCAGAGTTCTGTGAGACGTTCAGTGCTGCCATTTCTGTCACGCATTCATGATATGTGAAGCGTATCTTAAACAAACCAAATGTTTCTATCTGCTTCCAGTCTTCTGAAAAAAATATCGAAGGTGTTATTAATCGGAATGCACCTCGAAGACCCACACACACATTAAAATCAAACTGACTTATTAATATTACCATTAGGTACCACTTTTACAATCAATATTACGGGTATTTTGAGAGTGTAACCACCGTTTCCACTCAACTGAGCGATTATCACAGTGAAGCTCGGTTCTAATTAACTTTAAGTAGTACCACACGTAAAATTTTAGTGTCTCGTTGAGGAAACTCGGTTAAGAACTCAGGAAACTCAGTTAAGATTTACTTTTAGTAATACCACGTATAACATTTCGGTGTCTAGGTTAGCACAGTCCTTTACCCTGGAAATGAATCATACGAATCTTGTAGAAACGAAAATATTAAGTGAGAACGAAAATAAAGACTCATGTAAAATATCCTTCCTACGGCACTCCACCCTACCCCACGAAGGAGACAGAAAGAGAAAAACAAAAAGATGAAGTCAATGTAACTATAAATTAATAAGAAAACAGTCACACAAAATAACATAAAATAGAATAGAAATAAAACAGAAAGAGAATAGAAATAGAAAAGAATAAAATGAAATAAAAACAAAAATAAAGAAAAATATAAAATAAAATCGAAATATGTTAAAAATAGAAATGAAAATAAGAATGAAATGGGATAAAAATTAATGGAATGGAAAAGAATGGACTTGAATAAAATATGGCAACCTTAACGAGCCCCTTGGTCCATTCTTGGTTTGCTACCCAAGTCCTATGTCGTCTAACATGAAAACATCAATCATGCAGATGCACCTCAATTATACATAGATATTTCAGCCAGGTGCGTACATCTTAATCACTTACAAGCATTTCCGTCCCGCAAATACATCGCATACACACATACACAGGCCCAAGAGTTAAGAAGAATATGGAATTTGTACTTAACAGAACTGGGGGATTCTTCATCCAATATAGTCAGTACCAAATTATAGTACCATGCCATCAGGGAAATTTATATTGTCATGCTGTCAGACAGATTGTTCTCCAGTGAGACATTAGTTCGCAAAAACTGAATAAATGCAATAAAAGTTGACCCGGAAGCGAGATCTCAGAGCTGTTATTCACTAACATACGAGATCTCAAATGGTGGAGCGCTGCAAAAAAAGCACCGTTCTTCATGGTCTCTTGAAACTGTTGCCTTGCGCCTCTCTGAAGCACATGAAGTAAAAAGCCCTACAATTTAGCAATTTGTTGTAGGGTTTACATTTTAGCATTTTTTTGCCAATATGCGATAATGTGCTACAGCTTTGTAGCTTTCGCGCGCGGAATCAAGAGGGATACAACCACCGAACAATTTCGCAAAAGTACCGAGAACAATTTCAAATGTTTGGTGCCCAGCAATTTCTAAATATTTATTTTTCCATCTTGAAACGACGTCACGAAAGCTGGAGCACCATCAACAAAAATTAAAAACCAATTAGAAATACGCTTATAAAGCAGAGCATCCTTGTTGTTTATGCTTCGATTGCTTACGAGAGCTGTGAATACGATTGACTCTTGCTAATAGAATATCAAGTATTTTTCGAATGTGAAAAACTGAAACGATGATGTTCGCTTTTGAAGCAATAGTTGCTGATGATAACTGCCAGTTTCTGAGTCGGAAACTGCTTGTTTGTTTTTGATGCTGATATAATTGACTTTTTTTTCGATGACTTGGGGCAACAGATGATTAGGACCTCACATAAGCAGCAGCACATGTGAGGTCGTGGCTATTCTTTAAAATCACAGAAAAAAATATCGATAGTGTTGGAGTATAGATGAGCATACCTACGTGAGATAAGTGGAGACTATATCATGAATAAAATTTTGTTTGTTTCCTCTATTTATCACAATCCTTCATAATTTGTAGAGCCGCATAAACTACTTCAGGTACTCAATAATACCAAAGTACTCAATCCGGTAAAGGAAAAATATCAACTGTTACAATATTGACATACATACAAACATTAAAATTTATAGATCATATTTGAGACAGAAACAGATGGGCCCTACTAATAATTTGAATACAAACAATACAAACACGAGAGACAATTTGAAGCTTGGTTTGCAGAAAACAAAAAAACAAGTTTGCCGAAAGGAGTGATGCACCGATGGTAGCTGAAGTAAATTTTACTTACTAGCAATAACAATTTTTCTGGTGATCTTACAGGGCATGTAAGATATACCGTATTTCCTGCCGCAGTAAGTAAATACATTCGTCGAGACAGTAAAATTTAATTCCACATTCCACACATGATTAACATATTTGACCAATTCAAAGGATGATTTTCTAAATAAAATTAAGAGGTGTTACATTTGCGAGGTGTAGATCATCAGTTGGAAAACAACTACGACAAGATATTCATCTACGTCTGAAATATGTATTAACATAAAGACAATAGTTGTTAGCAGCGGGACAGTCTCAAAAATTTGTGATAGAGTAAAATAGAGTAGCAGTATGGTTTAATGGTTCAAAGAGCGTTCGGAGAGTGGGTAAGATGTTTCAGCCTCGAGATGAAGCCAGAGCTTTGTGCCAATAAAATTACAAATGGTTTAGAGTAGAATAGAATAGAATAAGGCAATAAAAACTAGCTGTTTGGCTCATTCATGGGTTGATGCCGAAGTCCCATACCGTCTAAAGCAGTGGTTCCCAAACTTTTGGCGATCAAGTACCACTTGGAGGTCCCGTACAGTCGCCACGTGCCACCTAGTTCGTCAGCCACAAAATATGTTATTTCTTGTCCATAAAATGCAACGAATACTACATATTAGCTGCTAATATGTAGTATTAGTTGCATTTTATCTTGCTAAATGCGCTAATAATTAGCGCATTAAGTAAGTGTACTGTTTGAATTTAACGGTGGGCCGCTGGGACAAGGTGGGTGGTGCGTGGCAACAGTTGCAAATCGTTGTCAGATTATCCTGTGTTAGGCAGTAAACATTTTTGTGAAGTAAAAAATAACAAAATAAAAATTGTTCATGACCCCGAAAGTGTTCGCGTACCACCTGGAAGGCCCTTGCGTACCACTAGTGGTACGCGTACCACAGTTTGGGAACCACTGGTCTAAAGTAAGGGCATCAGTCATGCACGTACACCTTAATCCCGTAAGTCAATATAGTCATTGAGGGTTTTCACATTGTCATTGAATGAAGTGCAGAATTGCCGAAAACACACAGATTATGCTACTTCTAGCATAATCATAACATTCAATTGACATTCATAAGGTATCATAACATTCAATTGACATTATACGAAAACTTATAGCGAAAATCTTCTATTTTGTGTCTGATTCGTTGAAAGTATGGTGAATTACATTGCATATCATGTTTTATCCAATATTCATGCAAATTTGCAAAAATGCTCTTACCTACGTTCGAATTGTTAATCTTGGCGAAGAGTAAATCTCAATTTGATGTTGTTTCGGCAGATATGCTCGATGCAGCACACTAACATGAACTTTCAGTTTCAGATTCGTGGTTTGCATGAATTCACTACGAAATCAACAATGGTTTTCACATTGTCATTCTTTTATCACGCACGGGCATTTCATCCACGCGCATTTATCTCAATCATACACTGGCCCTGGGAGTTGATGACATAGAATCAGTACGTTATAGTACTGAGGGGTTTGTAATCCAGTATTTGTCGAGACAATTTTTGAATGTATTCACAGTGCCAGCAGAAACGATATTTTCGAGCAGCTGGTTCCAAGTTGAGGCAATTTTAACGGGAAAAAGTTCATAGCTTGAGATGTCTTGAAGTTTCACAGTACAGTAAAAGCCCTCATTTCCGGACAGCTACTTTCCCGGACAACATAATTTCCGGACAAACTAATTACCGGACATGTTTTCCTCTCATGCTCTTGTGGTTTATATGAATGCTTTTCTTGATTTTAAACATTTCATTTCAGAAAATTTATTGAATTTGCATATTTGGCCGTATTATGTATGCTTCTTCAAATAAAAATGCTCCTGATTCAAAGAGGAAAAGAAGTGCTTTAACATTAGAACAGAAACATGAAATAATTGAAAGTAAAGAAAGTACATCACCAAGAAAGTAACAGTTGAAGAGGCACTAAACTCAGCATCTGGCAGCAACATCACAGGCACTCATCGAAAGTACATACATTTACAAGCCTTCTGATGATCTTTGAGAATGGATAGATGAAAAGGATATTTCACCTTC
Organism: Trinorchestia longiramus; assembly: GCA_006783055.1. Lineage (NCBI taxonomy): Eukaryota > Metazoa > Arthropoda > Malacostraca > Amphipoda > Talitridae > Trinorchestia > Trinorchestia longiramus. The sequence goes on from VCRD01000490.1 coordinate 100,002, forward strand.
TCCTTCCACAGAGCAAAAAAATGCTGTTCCACACTCTGACGAAGAATATTCTGACAGCGCTACTTTTTCAGAACAAAACAATAATGAATCAAAAACGTGGGGATCTATACAAAAATCAATGTTGCAAGTTGTGAACTTCATGGAAAAAAAGTAATTTTTAGCAAGAGTGAATTTATTCATGCTAGATCACTTCAAAGGCGTTTGGCAATTAAAAAATGAAAGAAATGAAAACAGCTGAAGTAAGTGAAACAGTGAAAGATGCTATGAATGCCTATGAAACTAAAAAATAAAACGTCATTATAAACTTGCAATATGTTTAAGCATGCCTAATGAATTTCAAAATGTATTCATTCTTATAATTTACTACATGTACTATTGACGTAAATATTTACAATTTTGTAGTTTCAGTTTTTTCTATTATTATTTATTGGACTTGTGAAAAATATATTTTGATTTATTACTGTTAAATTTCTCATTTCTATGTTGCTAACGCTTCTAGCAATTCCTAAAAATCAACGATATTTAGAACTCAATCTCTCAATTAACCATATATCGAATCCCCACATTATTTCCGGACGTCCTCATATCCGTACGGCGTAGCTGTCCGGATATCAGGAATGCTATTGTATTGGTTTTCAGCCGTTATTTCTGGTTCACACGTTACCGTCTCTTTCGAAAAGCCTTTCCAGGGTAACATCGTTAAGGCCGTTGAGATCCTTATAGGTCTGAAAAAGTTGTCCTCGCAGTCATCTTTGTTCTAGGGAGATGAGTTCAAGCTGTTGTAGACGTCTTTTGTAGTTGAGATTGAATCTGGAATTATTTCCTGCTTTACGCTGCGTTTTTCAATTCTACTAACATCTCTTCGTGAGGTAGGAGACTAGAGTTGCATGTACCAAATGTGATTGGACTAGAGCTTCATAGAGCTGTAATATTATGTTCTTTGATTTGTATTCAGAGTTTCGTGTAATGAAACCAAGAATCCTGCTCGCATTTCTGACGATTTTTTTAACTTGTTCGTCATTTTTGAGATTTTCGGTGACAACGACACCTAGATCCTGCTGTTGCTGGACAGCTTCAATGGCTGTCATTCATTGCGTGTTGGAAATGCTGGTTATTTGCACCAACGTGCATTATTGAACATTTATCAATTTTGAAGCTCATTTGCCAGGTTTGCGGTCCATTGTAAAAGACGGTTGAAATCGAATTGAATAATTACTCTGCCCCTTACTTTGAATGCTGTGTGACAGAGTTTCGTGTCATCGGCGAATTTGTTGATTTTACGAATGATCCCGATATCAAGGTCGTTGACGTAGATGATGAAGAGGAGTGGGCCTGAAACACTCCCTTGGGAGCCTCCTGATGTTACATGCGTCGAATCACTGGCTTCATCGTGAATCAACACTCGTTAAGTCCAACCAGTGAGCCAGTTTCGTTTCCATCGGGAGTAGCTGCCTTGTATTCCATGCACTTCCACTTAGGCCCCGAGTTTTTCGTGGGAAACCTTGTCGAAGGCTTTTTTGAAAGTCTAGATGTATAAGGTCTACGGTTTTTGTACGGTCGTTTACGCGGTTGACTTCCCCAAAATAGTCAAGGAGGTTTGCGAGGAAGCTACGTTTTTCCCTGAATCCGTGTTGTGTGTCAGAAATAAAATTTTGGTTATTGATGTGCTTTTTTATATTGACTTTGAGTAGTCTTCCTACTGTTTTACTGATCACAGATGTTAAACTGATTGAACGATAGTTATAAGGTGTTTGTTTGTCTGCCTTTTTGAAAATAGGAGAGACATTTGCATGCTTCTAATCCTCTGGAACTATCCTAGTATCAAGGGATCGAGTGAAGATGTTAGCTAAGAGTTCGCTAATTACTTCGGCTGTTTCTTTGAGTAACCGGGGAGCAAGGCCGTCGGGTCCGGTTGACTTATATGGATTTAGATTGCTGAGCGGTTTTTCAACCTCTTCTACCGTAAATACGCCATCTGTCAGGATTTCCTGAGGGTTTTCGCGACTGAACACATAGGTAAAGTATGTATTAAGAAGTCTGGCTTTTCTTTTGTTATCCGTTTGAGTTGTGCCCTCGGGATCAAACAGTGGGCAAATAGTGTCTCTTTTGAGCCGCCTGTCTTTTACATATTTGTAGAAGCTCTTCGGGGTAGTTTTGGTTTGTGCTGCAACTGCAATTTCTTCATTTCGCTTAGTACATTTTATAGTTCGCTTAACGGGCCTGCAAGTGCGGATATGTTCTTGACGATAGGGTTCTGTTTGGTATCGTTTAAGTCGTCTGTATGACTGTTATATCGCATTTACGAAGCGTTTAATATCTTGTGAAAATCAAGCAGAATTATTGGTTGGCCTCATTCACTTCGTTGGGATATGGTGCTCTGTGGCGGTTGCAATTTTTTATTTGAGTATCATGTAGCATTCCTCTGCGTTTTTGTTCTTCATCAGTACTTCGTCGTTAATGCTGCCAAGCTCTTCTTTCATTAGTTTGAAGTTTGCTTGTTTGTAGTTGAGGACGTTTTTGTTGAGTCCTTGTGTTACGGTCGTGTACTTCGAGCGTGAAGTCTATCATCTGGTGGTCACGATCTTGTTTGTAACTTCAAATTTAATTATTCTGAGCTTAGGTGCTGTCATGACCAGGTTATTAATATTGTTTCGTCTTGTCGGTTCGTTGACATGCTGCCCTAGGGAATTTATCCAGGGAATTTCAAAATTAAGGCAAGGAATTTTTTGGTCCGTTAATGAAAATTCAATTAGCCATACATCTTTGCTTATGAAAGATGGGATGTTCCTCTGAATCCAGGTTTGGGTTACGTTGGAGCCATGTGATGGTGCTGAATCCTGTTGGAGACTCTGGTGAACCCTGAAAATGTTCTGTAGCCCGTAGTAGCAAATTTTATTTCAAAATAAGAAACATGTACCGTTTTGAGTTCAGTTTGACCCCACAGGGCACAAAAACAAGCGGAGATCTTCCTGTGGCCGTCACAGCTGCCCAAACCATGACAGAATGTGGATTTTCACGTCTCATAACAATCCTACCCTCGGCTGAACTTGAGGAACTCCAAACTCAGTCGTTCTGATGGTTCACAACTTGCTGAATGTCAATTTTTTTTCTCATCTGTGAACACCAAGTTTGGGAGCGTGCCTTGAGCTTTTTCATTAAGAATGTGATGACTTCTTTCAGCCCTCATTCTCTCATGATGTTCTGTAAGCTCCTGACGTTTCATGATTTTGTAAGATTTCTTTCCTAGATCCTTCTTCATTACTCGATACATTGAAGTTCTGCTAACACCGGCTTCTGCAGCCAGTTCTCGATGGGATCGACGTTGGTTTCGACGTAACTTCTCCCGCATGTTTTTAATAAGTTTTTGGGTCCGAACACTTCGTTTACGCCCTCGTCCTGGTTTATCAGAACTTGTACCAGTCTCCTTAAACTTTTTAACTTTTTAACCATTTTCGAAACAGTTGAACGGTTCAGTTTTAACTCTTTTGCAATTGATACGTTACTCTCGCCTTCTTTATAGAGTTGATAACAATATTTCAATCCACAGCCATTATATAAAGTATGAATTTAAAATTTAGATAATTGAAATAGAAATATTATCTTACTACCTTCAAAATAATATCAGATTTGAACAACCAAACATTGATTTTGAATGATTTATCTAATTTCCAAAATTGGTTGATTTAATTCTGAAAACTCCTGTATTCATCCAATTAATAAGTTTAGAACCAGGTGCTTGACTTTGACGAGTAGTCCAGTTTATGTAGGGCAAATTAAAGTCTCCCATGATTATCCAGGTAATCATAAAATTCGCTATTGTCAATTGCTGTACAGGTTGGATTCCTGTACATGAGTACAATTTTGATAGTTTGTCTTGGATGAGGTTGAATGGTGAGATGTAGTATTTCCGTTTTTTTCTGTTACTCGTTTAGGTTTGATTTGTAGTTGCCGTTTGTCTTTGATTTAGATAAGGGACCAACCCCCTCTGGTGCTGTGTGACGGTTTGTAGACATTATAAAAAATATATCTTTTCAATGTGACTTCCGCTGGGAGATGTCTTCCACTGAGATTTAACCACGTTTCAGGGTTGCTAGGATGTCGTGCGACAACGTTGACGCAATGGTTTGAATTTCCTGCATTTTTGGTAGGAAACTTTGTACGTGGCCCACCAGTATATTTAGTTCTCTTAGATTATAATCGGTATTTTCAACATCGGTGTGCTCCCCTGTACCTCATTTGTTTTGTTGATCGGGCGCCCTGGGTGTTTGATTTATATCATTTCTTCGCTTACAATTGAACTCTAACGTATGTATTTCATCCTGAAATGGGTTCATATCTGTTGGTTTCATTTGGTGGTGTAATAGTACAATTTTACTCAAGTTATCCCTATTGACATGTCCAGGCTGCATATAGTTTTGCGACTTTGCAAGTTTTTCTTGCAGCGCCAGAGATGCCTGCTGCAGAGGTGAGGTTGAGTGATGCTGTTGTGTCGGGGGCGCTGCTAGTTTTTTAGTTTATTTGTGTCGGGTGCGCTATTAGTTCCCTTTCCCTGTTGGAGTGTAGGGTAGAATGCATTATATGATCGCAGTTTGTATGGACAAGAACGTGTGATTGTCAAACTCTTAATCACTTTCCTGCGTCGTCAGGAACGTCTAATTCTGTGTTGGGACGATTACAACCTTCTGAATTTTCAGATGCATTTCATTGTTGGTGCACTGAATTTACTTTAAATTTTTTGCCGAATTTTGTATACTGCCAATTTGGTCTTCTTTAGTTGAGGAGGCTGGCCCATTTGTGACTGTGATGTCAAACTGATTTTAGGAGTTATTATGCCTGAGCGCTTCAAGCTGCTCAATCTTTGCGATCGTGTAGGACTTGAGGTTCTTGTTTCAAGTTCATCCTGAATTATAGGTGAATTGTTCTCGCAAGAAGTAGCAGCAGTTTCTCGAACGGAAGTAATAGTCAATAAACGTCCCAGTTTTTTTCGTCCAACTTCGTTAAGATAGATTCCATAATTTTTAAATAAATCATTTCGTCTGATGTATAAGGACGTAAGGTGTAGATAGGTGATACCCTTTTGCTGCACATTTCAGTCACTGCTTTGTTTATGAGTTGAATCTGAGAATTTTGATGTGTGTTCTTTGTTCGGGGAAGAATGCTTGTTATGATAGCTTTTCTCTATTTGTCTCAGACTTTACGGATTAGAGTTTAAAATCTTGTGGGAGTTGTTGTTCTGTCTGCCCACTTGATATTTCGTTAGTCCCGCAGTGTACTATGACTACGTCGTAGTTCATCTAATAAGGAGGCAGCTTCCATTACTCGTATTTCAGGTCTGCAGAGTACTTTGCGCTCTGAGAGACCTCGTTTGAATTCACATTTTTGACGAGTGATGGTGCTGTTCTCAATGATAAATTTTAGAGCCTGGGTATTACGTCTGGTTAATGTGAAACCAATTTCTCAAACTAAAAGCTTATTCATAAATATGTTAAGAACCATTAACACCATAAGGATGAAGCCTATGCATTTTAAAACATTTCACGTATCAGAAAATACGAGTACTACCAAACTACACAATGCTTGTTGAATGATTTTCAATAGAATAGAATAGAATGAGGCTATAGGAACGAACCTTCTGGCCCATTCTTGGGTCGGATAATTACTTTGATAATTATTCGGTAGTTTACCCAAGTCCCATGCCGTATTTCTAGCCGCATCAACCATGTCGGCAGCGGGATTCGAACCCGGGTCTTCCCGCTCGAAAGCAGATTCGCTCACCAGTCGACCAAACTGGTGATCAGGTTAGAGTAACAATGCAAAACTCAGGTTACAATTGCAAAATTGACGCAAATATTTTCAGAACGAATTCAACGAAGAACAACCACAAACACATGCTCATTGTGCTACTTCTAGTGTCACGCAAACATTGAAAAACACTACGGATTACGCACCCGGTAGCGTGATGGGCGTTGGCGTCATTGACCGTGATGGTCAAGTCATATTTTTGTTTGATTATTTTAGAAAATTAGTCAATGCTGACATGACTGCACTTAATAACGTTATAATAACCACAGAGGAGCTTCAATTCCGTGGAAGCGCTATGAAAAGGAAAAGAAGGCTAAAAGAAGCTTGAAAGACAAAACAAAATGAGTGACTTTGTTTTTTCTAGGCGTATTGACGACATCATTGATGCTAAAGCTGGAGGCATTCGAAACTATGTAAAATTAAAACTCTTATGGTTTAATTGAAAAAATTATAGACATATATACGCATTATTGCTTAAATTCATTCAAGTTCGAACATAAATCGATTCGATCCCTCGATATTCATTGTAAATTGTTAATGGTCAGTTAACTTAAAGCAGTAACTTGCATCAGGATAACCATAGCGTGCAAAGATTTAATTCATATGAAAGGGAAACGAGCTTTAGCGCTGCGACTTTGTGCTTTTACATCAATGATTCAGTATTGTTCGCCTCGAGTAAACCGAATGGTGACTCGAGAGGGCTCAGGATGAGGTGACTGATAAGTTTTCCCTCTGATCATGTGCCTCTGTTCCAGTGAACCCCTGATAAATAGGAAACACGGGAGGATACAAGAGTCTCAGAGCATATGTAGCTCATATCTGGGTCGGAAGGAAAATGTAAACAGGTTAGAAAATTGAAAGCCCTACCCACCGGAACGTGCAGCGAGAAAATATAGATGAGACCCCAACACACATTCTCAGTAACATGAATTAGAAAGTGTCGAGTCCTTTACGCGTCGCTGAAGCCCAATTTCTTTCATAACAGGTCACGATTGACTTTTATCACTGCTATTGTAGATGGAACATTCCATTTTCAGTTGAAAACCCAGACTCACCTTGTGCTGTAACTTCTTTCCGTTTCTCCCTGTTCTCACCCAAATCAGTCTTCCTTACCTAGCCTGCCACCCTTTTTTCACTCTTTTCTCTCGTTTCACTCAAGTCGCTCTCACTCAGGACTCTCGTTTCTTCTACTCAGTTCTTTTTAACACCCGCAATACAAACACAACGGCTAACAAAGACGGCCTAGGAGGTTTAAAAGATAAAGTTTTTATTGCCCCAACTTTTATACTCAAGTCTTTTGACCAAGATGCTTCAACGAGAATTTTGCTTTCGTAAAAATATCCTTGCAATTAAATTGTAGAATCCAGCACTTTCTCTATTTTTATTCATGTATGCAGAAGAGACATAATTAATTCCAGATATGTGTTCGTTACAGCATCTTTCGTTCTACCTCCTCAGGGTTCAGTGTAATGTACTGATACATGCATAAATACTGTATGAATATTACATATGCATATGTCTATGCAACAGCTGAACTGCTCGAATGCTATGCAGTCAATGCTATACAGCATTGACACAAAATCGGATTTCGGCCTAATAGAACTGAGAAGACTACACTACTCTCAAATAGTCCAGCACTTCTTGGTATTCCTTCGATAGAAATAAAACTAACACTTTCATAATAAGAAAATATTATTGTAACACCGTATAATAACACTTTTTCCTATATCAGGGGATGGGTCATATGGCCGAAAAAGTTTGTTCATTCCCATTGATGTTCAATCTTTTAGAACAGAGCCGAACCAACTTACCGAATGTGCCTTGGCCAAGAGCTCTAGATGGTCACCCCTGCTAGGGGAAGAGGAATTTACCTATATTTTATGACATTTCCCCTTTAACAAATGGTGTGAGAGACTAGTCAGCATCGGTGTAACGAAATGATTTATTTACCCGGACACATTTTTTATTCCAGCGGTTTCCAATCTTTTTTCTGTTATTTTCCTCTGCAACGAGTTCAGCAATCCAGATTACCCCTTCATGTGTACGAGGAAAAGAGTAGTCAAAACACACCAATCTCTTCCTACTTCGCCCCATTTACTCTTAGTAGTACCTCCTCAATTCTCACTCCTTCGAACCGTTGCTCCAATTATTCTTGCACAACGTTTTACATATCACAGATTGAATATTTTTTCTTTAGTACCATTAAATTCCCCATACAATACAAGTATGTAGGAACAATAAAAGGGCAAAAACGATTACTTGGCTAAGTGCAATGTATTTGTTGTCGGTTAGCCGAGTACATATTTTTGCCTTTCAATTATACTCTGATAAAAATATTTTTTCGCTCGTATGCTCATGCACTCCCCTTTAATACTCATTTTAAGGCTCATTAGTAAGGTTGGTTGTCATTATAAAATATGTTTAAATTTATTCAATAGCAAAGATATTAAAAAAATAATCAAACAACGATAACACGAGCCTGCAGTGAGATCGAAGCTCAAATTTGTGAACCTAGCTCTCAATGGAACTTGCGGGGCTCCACTCGAGGCATCATCTCTTCAATTAAGAATTGGCGGCAAGCTTTGCTCTTTTTTAGCAGATAAAATCGTCACATTCCGCAGTTACAGTTGATGGAAACTGCAAATTAACAATGGTAAAAATGAAACATAAGAAATGTTTATTAATATGTGAAGAACATATGAAATGTTTGATAATATTTAGTATATAACATACTCTCAGATCTGTTCAAAGAATTGTTGCAAGTGTATGGACTGAGATGAAGTTGATGGTGACATAATTCAGAAAAAAAGTGTCATGTTAGTTTCACTCTGAAAGCAGCAAGTATTAGAAAAGACTAGCGGCTTAAAATATAATAAAATACGGTAAACGTTAGCAAATATATGAAAGTTAGTTGTTGGATCATGTCAGCACTTTCAGCAACCTGCACCGAATTAAGTATAAACAGTACAGAAGAAATTGTCATGGTAGGAAGCTTTTAGAACCAAAAGTAAATAATTGAGAACGAGTTAGTAAGGAGACATTGGATGTCGGGTGAACTTCAGATGAATTGCTGCTCAGTCAAATGGAAGAGAAAAACTTACACCTCACATCATTTGAAAAGAAAGTGACAGCATCTGCTTTCTTCGTTTTATTGCAGTCACTTTTGTACCGTGTAATATTACCAACTAAAAATCTCAACTAAATCAATTTAATACAATAAGATAAACTCTCTACAATTGGTAATATTAGAGGAAGTATAATCGAATGAAAGCAAGACAGAGAGTGTTGATTGTGTTCGATCATCAGGAAAGGATAATACGGTGTAGTAAAGCAAAAAAATATTATAACAGCAAGTTTCAAAATTTGAAAACAAGTTTGAAAACGCTGAATTAACATACAGTGAATACAAAATGAAAGTCATTTACAAGAATTGAACGGGTGGTTTCGTGAAGCTTTGACTTTCGAAACGAATGACTTTTCCAAAACATTAAAGTTGTGAGGTTTTCAGCACAGAAGCACATGAACTAGAGTTACGCACATAATAAAAAAACGAAACATATTCTGTAGAATAATACGAGCATGCTAGTTTGATGCGTAAAATGCCATGCTAAAATGAACAAACACTCCAGCTCAAAACAATAACTTATAAAGCCATGGTCATGGGATGCACATCACGCCCAACTTATTCATGAAATGCGAGCGTAAACACTTGTAGAGGTAATCTCTGACTACTATTAAATATTAGCCTAATAATAGGTACAATTTGAATTAAACATCCGAAGATATTGTGTTATAATTTTTTGTTTCAATGTAAATATAGCTTCTCTGAGTAACCTGAAAATGGTAATATGCATTTGTAGGTAAAATTTGATAATGCACATCATAACTGAGTGCTTACAGTAGAGATACTCAAATTTCCTTGCACAAATTCTGTGCATCCTTATCTCTGGGACTAGATTTTGATAAGGCATTTTTTGTTTCTCCGAAGCCATTAAAGTTCTTAAACATGATTTGACAAATTAATCCGCTTGTATCTATATAAATCGGACAGCTGAGTTCGTCATGCGTAGAAGGGTCCAGTTCTGCATACGGTGCGAGAGCGCTGACTGGTGGAAAAGAAGTGTAATACACTACAACATACACCAGTCTCTGCTATAACAAAAACACAACAGTTCTTCAAGCATCCTCAAAGGCGTTTCCTCCGTTTAAAAATTGATTCAATCTTAGATTTTGACCGTTCTACAATAGCACCTGATCAGCAATTTTATGAGACAAAAGGATGGACTCGATACGTTTATCCCTGTAACAAGCTTTAACAGTTCTGTTCCACCTTTTTTCTGTTCATCTTATCGAACTTAAGGTTTTTTGTGGCTTATTGTGAATCTCCACCACAGATCTAAAGAAATCGTAATGCAATCGTAAAAAAAATCCGGGTCTGTACTCCAGACAAAATTACATGATTCCACGGACTTTTATACGCATTTTAACTTTACATGCAACGAAGAAAAAAACAAAATTAATTCAGAAGAGTATACAAAACTATCAAATACTGTTTGGAAAATCATTAGTTAGTTGAAATGTGTCTAACTGTAGGGTTTCTAGGCTGAAATTTGACTTTAGAACAAGCACGATTGATTTAGAGGAGAGTTTTGGTCAAGAGGACTGGTGTAAATAATTACAATCGTCGACATACACCGTAGCTGTTCTTTTTCACACAATATGACAATGAAAATTGATAATTTTATAGCGATTTCGTAGTAGGAGAGACTAGTGGATAGATTTACAAACCATTTCACTGCCATTGCTCCGGAATATTTGGATTACAAACAAAACAATGTATTCAAAAGAAATGAGCAATAAAACAACACCAAAAAAAAATTTCAAATTAATGTCTTTCAAGTTATAACAAACACATTTGAGAGGTCGATCCTCTTAAAGCAACATTGGCTAATACTATGAGTGAGGAGAAGAAAAGAACAATACTTCCCGACCGCACACTCGTTGTCTTCATCAAGCTATTAGGCTTCTGCGGTCAATACAAGTCATTTTCGAGGAGCATTCATACATTCACTTTACGTACTGAGGCAGCCAGAAACATATGTGAGAGGGTACTAAGTCAAAGAAGTTATGAAAAATACTTAAACTTTTACAGAAAGAGATGTCATATTTATCACTATTACGAGTAATAGCTAAAGCTCCAAATGAATTTATCAGTTAAAAGATAAATGGGTAATAGTACATTAAAACAAAAATATCAATTTTTGTGTCATCAATCAATTTTTAATATAGATTGTTATGATATTTGAGTACATCCTACCGTTTAAAATGGACAGTTCCAAAAGTGTAGATTGTACATAATAGGTAGGTAACATGAACAGGTTTGGATAAATAATAATTTCCCTGTATGATCTTGAGAAGTGTTCATACTCGTATTGAGGAGGTTGGACTTATCCCCAGGGCAGCTTTCCTTGATACAGTCGTACTGTACATCGCCTTCCATGATATGATCATGCATACCATTGTGTTGCTGGACGTGTAGTCTTGCTGGACATTGCCGTGCATGGCAGAGTCATGATTGTCGCACCTTTTGTATGATGCTCTTCTGATAGACTTGATTAGATTAGCTACAGCTAACTCACGAATTTCAACAGCACTGCTCATAGTTCAATTAAAATGAGGGCAATTTTCAAAAAAAATATTTGAACCAACGAGCAACTGGTATCCAGTGAAGTATTTACTACCCACACCTGACAAAACTTCATGCTCTATGTCGACTTAAGTGAAATAAGTACTGTGTATTCCATAAAGTAATCAATAGCAAGTTTCAAATTCCACACGACTTCACGCCATAATTCTTCTGAACCTTGTAGCAACAAACTTTACATCGCAATTGAAACTTAAAGAAAACCTCACAAACCTTCTCAACGTCACCACAAGAACATACTACGACTTTACTGGACCTTGCAACACACTCCAAAACTTTACTGAATATCACAACACACGCCATAACTTTACTGGACCTCACAACTCCATACTATAACAAATGAAGTAGGGCAGCGTAGAGGCAGGCAAAGCTGGCCTTTAAAGCAGCATCGACCAGGAGAGGACAAGACTGTAATATTAAGGCAGCACCGGCAGACTCGGTGGCTAACCTTTACGTCGATTTATTGAATTGGCAGAGGGATCCCGAGCAGATCAGGCTTGCCACGTACTCGTGTCTCTGAACTACAATTCCACCTTTTCATGGGAGTTGAACACTCATGCACCTCGAATCGGGGCACTCGACATAAGAGGGAGAAATTAAAAATTTACGTGATAGATGATTTTATTATATTATACGTTCTCTAAATGTACGCCGAGAGTAAATTCTATAGCTCAAGGCTTTATAAAGAAAAACTTATATTTTGATTTGTTAGTACTAGTAGAAGTAAATACTTGAATGGAAAGTACATACTCGCTTTATAGTTTTTATTCAGCCTGATCTCATTCGAATGTTATTCCTTCACGGTGATCTTAATTTATGTCATGAACAATTAACTAGAAGCAACTGGCATTGCTTCGTTAATATTAACTAGTGAACTCAATGTAAGATTTTTCGGCAGAGAAAGTGTTTTACGTACAGTGACACGCAGAAGTATTCAATACATCGAATTATTGTGAAAATCTCAAATTTTAATCCATAATATTAGCTCAAATGGACATGAATTATTCATTTCAACGTGAATAGTAAGCTCTCGGAAGGATACTAAGAACCATTGCATCTTTTATTATTTATTGAGAAAAATATCAAAAGAGCTAACGCAAAAGTATTCAGTACATGCATTTAATATTTAGTTGCATCTCCTTTGTTGTCTTCTACAGCATTGAGTCTGTTTGCACAGTTGCAGGTGAACTTCTTACATGTTTCAGGTGTAATACAGGACCACTTTTCAATGCAGAAAACTTTTAAATTTTTGATATTCTGAGGATTCCTTTTGTGGATAATAATTTTAGGAATTCACCAAAAAAATTTTCTATTGGGTTTACGCCAGGTAACTGGCTGGGATACTTCATAACAACAATTTCGTTGCCATCAAACTGTTTTTTCATTAGTTTCGATGTGTGTTTTGGGTCGTTATCTTACCGAAAGACTCAATCACGCTCAAATAGGAAGGAATTGGCAGACTTGAAAGTTTTTAATTGAAACATCTCTGTACATGATAGCATTCATTCATCTTTTAATTACCTTTAATTCGCCAGTTCCACGTGAAGAGAAGTATTCCTAAACCATAACACTACCCCCTTCAAATTTAATAGATGAGAGTGTTTCTTGAAGCATAGGCTTCACCATTTTTCTTCCAAAAATTGCTTCTAGTGTTGAATCGAAAAGTTTTATCTTCGTTTCATCAGACCACACAACAGAATCCCAAAATGTGTCTGGCTTCTTTAAATAGTCGTTTACAAATTTCAAAGAGTTACGAACATGTTTCTTCTTCAGTAAATGAGTTTTTCTTGGCGACTTCGAGTCAATGCCACTCCGGTGAAAAGTCCGACTGATGGTGTCTTTGCTGACAGTTACTGCATCTCTCTGCAAATCTTCTCTATCTCGTTACGAGTCACAAATAGGTTTTGTTTCACTTTTCTGATGATTAACCTTTCTGTTGCACCATTTACCTTCCTCGGAATGCCGCTCCTGGACGCATTGGTTACAGAATTGGTCTTCCTCTACTTTCTGATCACGCACCCAACCGTGTTTACATTGACTTTTAAAGCCTGGGATACCTTCCTGTATCCCTTTCTTTCTCTTCACAGGTTCACTATATGTTTTTGAAGGTTATTAGATAACTTTTTAAATGAAACCAATTTTATATAATCGAAAATTACACTGCCTATGGCCTTAAATGCTCATAATAGTGGTTACTGGTTCAAATGGGTAGATAACAACACATGTACGTCTGCGATTGGCTGAAATTATTTTATATCAACATGAAAGTAACTCATATTAAGATACATGAAGGAATCCTCTATATCATGGTATAGAGGATTTTGAATACTTTTGCGTTAGCACTTCTGATATTTTTCTCAATAAATAATAAAAAAACAATGATTCTTAGTATCCATTTCAGAACTTACTATTTACGTTGAAATGAAGAATTCATATCCATTTGAGCTAATATTATTAATTAGAATTTGAGATTTTCAGAATAATTCGATGTATTGAATACTTTTGCCTGTCACTGTATATTACCATGACTATGCAATTCATGCAGTGTTATTTTTTTCAGTTCCTATTAAAATATTAATCATAAATGTGTCCACACAACACAATAAAGAACATTACAGTCCAAACTAAAAGGTCAATAGAGGTCAACTTGCTTGACATTCTCCCGCTGGTTTTCGCATTCGTTATATTGATTTTATGACTTGGATTTTTTTAAATTTAGCGTTGTAATCATCCCGTGATATCATTTTATAAATCTGTTAAGGTAAAATTTTACCAAGAAGTATAATATTTTTTTAGATTTTACGAATCATTCATCGATGTTCTAATATTTGACACCACCTACGATCAAACGTAGCACTTCAAACCTTTAGAAAATAACAAATCAATTATTTTTTGATTTACTACTTAATTAACAAATAACACTTTTGCGATAACTTACAATCCAAATTTAAATAAAGAAAAAATTATAATGGTATAATATGTACACGGTCCGGTTAAAATAATTTGTCCTTGCTTTCCGCATGTAGCTAAATATAAGTTTTATTTGAGAACATAGTTAAGTTGATAATCGATTAATTTGCGAATCTTGTGAGAAACACTGAATAATATGTAAAAATATAGTTTATTTGGTGGTAGAAGATGCGTTTAATCTTTTGACTTGTAAAAGATGAAAAAAACATGTCCCTATTTCTTATATAACACGTACCCGTTTCTCATATAACACGCACTCGTCTTTCATCTATACGTACTCGCCTCTCATAAAACACACACTCGTTTCTCTTACAACACGTACCCATGTCTCATATAACACGAATCCGTTATTCATATAACAAGTACCCGTTTCTCATTTAACACTCACCTGTCTCATATAACACGTACCTATCTCTCACATAACATCCAGCCGCCTGTCGTAAAACAGTGACGCGTCTCATCTGACACGTACCCATCTCTCATTGAACACGTACACGTCTCTTATCTAACACGTACTTATCTCTCTTACGATACCCAACCGTCTCTCGTAATACATGCACCCATTTCTCATATAACACGCACCCGTTTCTCATATAACACGTACCCATCTCTTATCTAACACACCCCCATCTCTCATATACCATGAACCCATCACTCGTATAACATGCACCCGTCTCTCGTATTTATTTTCATAAAAGTACGCTAGAATAATATGTCATATTATACGATACGGGAACATCTATTTAAAATAATCAGAAAACAACGCTGAAAAATAGTTAATTACGCTTTTTCTGAATTAGTACGCACCTTACGGGAAAAATCAACCAATTCACAGCAAGCTCAAGGACAATCAACGGATCTCGACAAGCAGTCTGGTGGTCAGAACTGAGGATGCTTGACCTCAGCGCAGTGGGACTCTACCACTCAATATAAATCACACGCTAGATTTGTGTACCCTAAGGCAGACTAAATCATCTACCACAATCTATCAATATGCTGTTGAGAGAATTTTTCGACTGAATGGTTGTACTTCCTGAAGATCTTCACTCGATGTTGCCTGCCCCCGCAAGCAAAGAATTGTTAAGTACCCACAGGAAATGCACATTTGATAAAGTTCAACGGCCTACATTTTTCAAATGGTGTTTTACCAAAGTGGTTTTGTTACAATTTGAAGTTAATTCATCCTTTTAAATTTAATTACTGCTACCCTTACGTACTTTTTATTTAACTCGTAAATTGTGTTTAAATATTTTGAAGAACAGCGGTCAACCCAAAAGGTTTGGGGAATTGCCGACACACTGAAGTTCTCGTGGACGAGTGGTGTAAGGCCAGTGTATAAAGATTGGAATACATTGGGGGCGTAGGTTCGAATGTTACCGTCACTGTTTATTTACCACCAACTTGGTCGACCGGTGAGTGAACCCGCTTGCGATCCGAGAAGACCCGGGTTCGAGGTCCGCTGTCGCTGTGGTCGGTTTGCGTACGACCATCGGCGGCTAGAATTACGGCATGGGACTTGGGGACCGACCCAAGATTGGGCCAAAAGGCCCGTTCCTATCGTCTTATTCTATTCTAAATCTTTGCTTGTAATCTAATGCTCTAAAATGTTTCATTTTCCAATTCCCACAACTAATAAGGAAAAGTTTTCTAATTACTATTCATCATATGTTTCAAACACTCTCATGTGTCAAACATTCTCATGTTTCAAACATTCTCACTCCGTGTTATAAAAAAACACTGTATTAAAATTTAAAACATCATTCACATTAAGAAAGGTTCGGTAGATTAAACAACATTTTATTAACAGTTCTCAAGAAAAAATGAACGATTAGTAATTTTATCTGTTCATACATTACAAAATTTTCAAAAACTAACATAAAATTCTATTTCACATACTCATCTCATCATTTATTTATAGTGGATAATTCCTCAAGAGGTTTGAACTTTTCAGTCCTTTCTAACTGCAACGGCATTAAAATTTGAAAAAAAACTGCAAGGCGTGACTCACTTGAGTTGCGCATGAGGCGGTCGAAGGATTCGCTCCACGCTCTAATTTCCTCTAAAGACGGCCTGAAAAAAGAAAATGTAATTCATTATTACGTCAAAACTAAATCAAATTGACTAAAAATAGGCTCACATACAGGACACACAAGGTATGGTTAAAAAATCAGGTCGCATCCATCGACTAAAACAGAAAACCGTCGCAAATGAATTGTGTACGAAATAGGAACCCGCAAGATAGAGCAAATAGATAAGGCGCTCATTAAGCACAGCTCACACCGCGCTGATAAGAAGTCGATTAGAGGTTGAAGATAAGTTTCTCGCAGACAAACTAGCTACAAATTCTCCGTTACCGACCTACACTAGGACTAGGCACGGCGTATTAACAACAATGAAGAACCTAATTTGTCAGCGATTTTGAAGTAGAAGGAGAAACAGCCAACTAAAGCTCCATCAGCTGGTTGTTTCAATCACGGTAACTTCTTGAAGATTCACTGGTTATTGCAGTCGCACCGTGTACAGGATCTGCCCCCTTTTTGCAGGCCCTAACAAAATAGAGGCTAAAGAGAAACGATACAAATAATCTTACCTCACTAAAAAATGTATATTCGCTCTCAGCACCTGAAGTTTAATTTGATCAATTAAAAGGTAAGCAATGTATTATAGAGAGCGGGCGTTCATTCTTATTTTCATACATTTTTTGAGTGAGTCTATTGTGCGCGTATGTGGAGATGTTCTCTCTAGAACAGGAAAGAAAAGAAATTCTACATGAGCCAGGCCAGTTCTTATCCTTCAGAGAACAGGCAACCAAATTAATGCAGAAAAGACACACCGGCACGATTGTACAGCCTAATGCAGTGCAATGTTCACATGACGGATAGGTATTTTTCTATCTCCTTAGCCAGCATACTGGCGACTCAATCAACTTTATTACAAAACAATTCTCATTGAATAAAAATTTTCTGTCAAATTCTATTATATTATATATTGGTAATTTAAACGTGTATACATAGACGAGAACTATCACAAACCATATCACAATGCTTGTTGTCGTCACGTGATTCACTTGTACGTTTTGAAGTAGAGGTGGATGTGTTTTATTGTGATCATTACTTTTATAACGAGGGGGAACGTAACAAACTTGGTCTAAGCAGCGCTGAGACCAATAGAGGTAATCGTCCTCGCAATAAATGAAGAATGGAGGCAGGAGCCGATGCGACTGTGTTTAAAAAACAGAGAAAGAAAGAACGAAACTTTTTTCTAATCAAGTATATACTGCAGATTCCTAGGATTTTCAATTCTTAATGCTAGCATCGGTGAAATTGTGATGATGTTCCAATCGATAATTCCTGTTTTCTGTTCTGCAACTTAAAGTAGAGGCTCGTAGGGGCGCTTCGATCAGTTTGATGAAAGTCTAGTCTTACTCCAAGCGTCCAGCGTCTCAGTATACTGTACACTAGTGAATGAGGTGGCCGAGGTATTACCCTATCCTAACCAATCCACAGGTCTGGAAATATTCCCCATCCCTTTAGCCAACACTGTCCCTGTTTCCATAAATTTCTTATCATGCACAAATTAATGAACGCGATGGTGGATCTATTCCTTACTTAGTACTGTACGTTCGCTGAGACTGCGTAGTCTATTTTGTTTCAATAAAGTACAAATAGACCTGTGTTCCTGCCTTTTTCATTAACAGCATGCTTGAATTACACAGATGCAACGTGATAAGAAACTTTAATAACCACTACTTAAAAGACAATGTCGACAAGCCCTCGAGCAGTTACAGAGGTGGTGGTTCTATTATCTACAGTACATGAAAGAAAAGCTGTAACCGCAATTTAAAACTAAACGAGTAACATAAAAAGCTGAAATATTACATCTCACCATGCACCAGCAGCAGAGAAAAAACATCAAAATTCTACTCGTATTTAAAAACCCAACCTGTACAGCAACCGATGATGATCCCTATAGTTTCCTTGAAAATATTCCCAGTACTCCTTATGATGCACTAATCATAGGAGACTTCAATCAGCCTTACATAAATTGGACTACTCGTCAAAGCCAAGCACTTGGGTCAAAGCTTATCGATCTGATAAATACGATTACATATTCCCAACAGCAGCATGTCAACGAACTGACTAGACAAAACAATATCCTTAGCCTAGTCATGATGACCCCTGGCCTCAGAATAACTGGATTAGAAAATAACAGTCATAGAAAAGACTTAAAAGATGTCAAACAGAATCCTATCGTCAAGAGCACATCCGCACCTGCAGAGTCGAAATAAAGAAATCGCAGTGACAGAAGATGCATAAACCAACCAGAAGTGCTTCTATAAATACGTAAACGATTGACGACTCGAAAGAGATAATATTGGACCACTGATCGACCATGATGACTCAACTCACGGACAACAAAAGCCAAGCCAGAATTCTAAATACATTACTTTCGTGTTCACTCGTAAACCTAACTGAAATCGTGCAACCTCACGCCTTAAACCCTGAAAAAATCCTAAAGAACGGCACATCCACAATACAAAAGTAGAAAAACAGCACATCCATCTAAACTCTTAAATCAAGCGGACACGGCTGCTTTTCTTCCTGAATACTCAAAGAAACAGCCGAAGTAATCAGCGAACCCTTAGCAAACATGTTCAATCGATCGCTCGAAATTGGGATCGATCCGCGGATTGGAAGTAGGCAAATGTCACTCCTATTTTGAAACAAGGGAACAAACAAGCACCCAATAACTATGAACTAGTCAGTCTTACATCTGTCATCAATAGAAAGGTTACTCAAAGTCCGTATAACAATACATCTTCAAACGCAAAAAAAGGATTACTGGCACCCAGTATGGATTCAGGGAAATACTGAGTTGCCTAACAAACCTCGCTTTTTTCTTGAAGTCAACCGCATATACAACTGTCCAAAAGCCGATGACTTTGTATACTTCGACTTTCAAAAAGGATTCAACAAAGTGCCCCACGAAAGGCTCATGGTCAAAGTGGAAGAGCATGGAATACAAGGTAGTTACTTCCGATGGATACAAAATTGGCTCACTGGTCGCACTAAACGAGTGATGATTCGTGATCAAGCCAGTTTTCTGACGCATGTAACATCAGGAGTCCCTCGAGGTAGCGTTTTAGGCCCGCTCCTCTCCATTATCTACATCAACGACCTTGACGTCGGGATCATCAGTAAAATCAACCAATTCGTGGGCGTCAAGAAACTTTGTCACAGAGCGTTCGCCTAAAGAGACAATGACTATTCAATCAGACCTCAATCGTCTATTTCAATGAACTGAAACCTGGCAAATGAGCTTCAATGTTGACAAATGTTTAGTCATGTACGTTGGTGCTAATAATCGGCATTTCCAACGTACGATGAACGACACGCCTATTTAAACAGTACAACAACAGAGGGATCTTGATATCATTATCACTGAAAATCTCAAGTATAACAAGCAAGAGGGTAAAACGTCAGAAATGCAATAAACTGAAGCGTTAGTGCGACCCCATCTAGAAGATGAAATGCAAATGTGGTCTCCTATCTTACGAAGATACATCAACGAAATGAAAAAAAATTCAGCGTATGGCAACGACGCTGTTTCCTGCACTCCGTTATCTCAGCTACGAAACATATCTTCAGCAGCTCGAGCTCATCTCCCTAGAACATAGGAGACTGCGAAGACAACTCATCGAGACCTATAAATATCTCAATGGCTCCAACGATGTTACCCTAGAACGACTTTTTGACAGACGAGAAATAACTGTCATAAACTAATAATAAAAACCTTCACGATATTCCAGGCTCTAAACTTCTTTCCAGTCAAATTACCTGAACATTTTACCACCTACCCGAAAATATAGTTTCTACTGGCACTGTGAACACCTTCAAAAATCGTTTCGATAAATACTGGAAAAGGAAACCCCCATTCTGTAAAGTACTAATTCCCTATCATTCTTAACTCTGGGCCCGTGTCTGTATATTTGCCTGACTGAAATGCTTGTACGTGATAAAGGTGTGCGCACGTAGCTGAAATATCTACTTATGTACAATATAATTGAGGTACATGTGAGTTATTGATGCCTCTACGTTAGACTGTATGGGTCTTGGGTAGCCACCCACGAATGAACCAAATGACTCGTTCCTGTTGCCATGTTCTATTCTATTCAACAATCGAACAAATCTGATTAAGATATTTCAGCAAGTGCCGTTTTAATAAATTCCTTAAATTGTTACAAGATCTCAGGGAAACCCTTTGAAATTGATTGGTACCATCCAATATACTTGGCTGCATTTGAAAAAAAATCATGAGGTGCCGGGTCTTTTAGCTGGTATTGTTTGAGTGCTCAACATTCCAAATATGTCATTCATTTTGCCCAATCAGGTCAGATTTTTATGCTGTGGGGATTAGGACAAAACAAAATTTTTAAATATACTGTCAATATTTAGTGCAAAATGTATCGTAAGAAATGCAACTGCAACACATAGAACCAAAATATGTCAACTACATAGATGCTTTTACGGTTAGACATGCAAAAATGGCTGTCGCAGAGAATTTCTTTGGTGCTTGATGTCTGGGGTCTCCCATTTCAGACACCAACAATAGTCGGCGAGCAGGTTAATATCCTAGCTATCCTGGTACCGCTCCTCCATTACACAGATATCTTGATGGAAGCGTTGTCCTTGTTCCTCACTCACGTCACCACAGTTCTCTGGAAAGTAGCCCAAGTGGGCGCTGGAGTGCATCTTAATGAACATGCGTGCACCAAGAACTTTGTGGCTCAGAAATAGGTGCTAAACAACTCATTCATACTTTGGACTTCTCTACTTGCCAAGAAAATTGGAGAAAATATATTTAATCTGTTAAGCGTCGCTGATGTCATATGTCATCAGCCATTTTATCCTTTTTATACATTTTAACCCTTGCATTAATCAAAAATAAAATAATAAAAAATGAATAAAAATGCCTTAAAGAGCCAAAGAAACTCATTTTAAAAACTTGAATTTCATTCAAAAAAGGAGACGATTTGCGAGATGCATTGGCTCCGACGGATGACGCTTGACAGGTTAAACACATCCCAGGATTTCTTTTCATTTACATCCATGCTACAATGAAACTTGGGGTCTTTGAAAAGCTCTGAGGGCCATAAAAAAATCTTGCATTTAGCTTCAGATCTCTGATCTGAGGGCCATAAAAAATTCTTGCATTTAGCTTCACCTCACTGTCTTTCGGAAATTTATCTTTCAGAAAATCGAAAGCCAGGCTTTTTTGTCCAGTGCCTTTACAAAGTTTTTGAACAGACCGAACTTGATGTACAGCAGTGGAAGAAAAATGTTCTGCGGATTCATCAGAGCATGAGCAACAACATTGTGAGAACCTGGAGTGGGTCCACTTCTTGCAAGCCAATCACATTGCATGTAGTGCTGCTTGTCTGCTCGACTATCCCAAAGACAGAGGAAGCATAGAATCTTGGCGTAACCACCATGTACGCCCAGCACCATGGACACATTCTGTCGGAAAAACAGATCAAAAATATGCTTAGGTGGATAGTTTTATTATTAATAAATATTACCACTTCATAATAGGACAGTATGTCGGCAAACATAATTACTAATAGAAAAACTGTCAACAAAATATCAATTTTTGAAAGTAGCTGTTTTTGGAGTATTAATTTACCTTAAAGTGTCTACAAATCTTCCAATTGTTGTCTATATACTTTCAAGCAATTAACAGATACTCCATTTTGTAGTAGTTCTCATCCATCTGCAATGAAAGTCCCACTGGAACAGACGCGACCTGGTCTCCATTGAACAACACAGCTTTCAAGCTTTTTTTAAGGAGTCAATGAAGAGTCACTTCTCGGATGGAATGTATGTCCACTGATATTGTTGTAATGCATAAATAAAGTTTCCTCGTCAAAACTAAAGAATTTGCGAAATTCCTTGTCACGCTTACGGTACCAGGCAAATGATGTTCACGGTGCTAGGCCATTGTTCGCAAAGCCGCGATCCTAATAGTTGGATTGAGTCCTTAAACAAACACAAGTCTCTTGTTATGTCATATAATTCAGCTTTACTGAAGAGTAATGGGCTCTTTTGCAGAAGCTATTGGTATGTACTAGGTGAAAAATATCACCAGCTTGGTGGACTATCACCAGCTTGGTCAACAATCATCAGCTTGGTCGACTATCACCAGCTTGGTCGACTATCACCAGCTTGGTCGACTATCACCAGCTTGGTTGACTGGTGAGCGAATCTGCTTTCGAGCGGGAAGACCCGGGTTCGAATCCCGCTGCCGACATGGTTGACGCGGCTAGAAATACGGCATGGGACTTGGGTAAACTACCGAATAATTATCGAAGTAATTATCCGACCCAAGATGGGCCAGAAGGTTCGTTCCTATAGCCTCATTCTATTCTATTCTAATATACTAAAAGCATCAGTCTCTGCTGTGTCTTCATCGAAATCATGATTGTCATCAAGTATCATATTCCTACAGTTTTCGAGAGAGTTGGAATTGATATTCCTGGTCCATGAGGAACTGGTTTGATGGCTAAGGGTACATCTGGATACTCAACACGATGTTTGTTCTTCCTGTTTATACCTGAAAGATCCACGAAATATTTAGTATCAAGACAATATTTAGTATCACGGTATTATAGATAATATAATACCGTGGGGAGCCAAATAATACAACACGTTGATTAATTGCACATATATAGACCACGAACAATTACGAAAATTGGACTATATATAAGCAATAGAATAAAAAGGTTAATAATTTATCTATAACACACACATATTTAATGAAAAAATACATAGGAACATGTATAGTAAATACGTGAACAAAAGTTTGCAATACCCGACTTTTTTCTCGATATTATACACAAAAAAATTATTATGGGATTATTCCAGAATGTTCTGATACATTCTACTATTTGGCAACCGAACTTTCGTCAGTATTCATCACCAATAACGTGTCATTGGTACAGCAGCTCTCGTTCTGAAACGTCGTAAGCATGGGTAAGAATAAGAACATCAGCCAAGATCTTCACGAACGTATTGTGGAGCTCCATGAAGAAGGTTTGGGATTTCGGAAGATAAGTGCACAACTGTGTTCCCATAGCCTCGGTTGGAACCATATTACGTAAGTGGAAATGCCGAAATACGACTCTCAGCAAGCTTAAATTGGTCGTCCACGGAAGATTAACGACCGTGCTGCTCGAAAATTGGTCCGAACAGTAGTGCAGAGCCCTCAAACTACTCGTGAAGAACTGAAGGGTGGACAGCACTAGTGGACTACTTGCATTTTTTCCCGTGGTAAATATAATATATTTTCCACGGGAAAAATGCAAGTAGTCCACTCCCGTGCTGTCGCTAACACAGCGCTGACGGAGGCGATTACGATCCAGTAGTTTACTATATGAAGGGTGGACAGCCCTAGTGGACTAATTGCATTTTTTCCCGTGGGAAAAAATGCAAGTAGTCCACTAGTGCTGTCCACCCTTCAATTGAAGGATGATCTCAAGGCATCTGAGATCGAAGCCAGCAAACACACGATCAGCGCTGTGGTCTTCGTTCCCGCATCCCTCATAGGACACCTCGTCTCCAGAAACGTCACGTCAAGGTCAGGCTGAAGTATGCCAACGACCATTTGAACAAGCCAGCAGCGTTTTGGAACTCAGTACTGTGGACAGATGAAACCAAAATTGAACTATTTGGGAGGAGAAGCGCAAACAATGTTTGGGGGTAACAAAATGAAGAGTATAAACCAAAGTGCACAATACCCACCGTTAAGTTTGGAGGTGGTTCAATCATGGTGTGGGGATGTTTCAGCTCATCAGAGGTAGGTAAACTTCACATCATTGAAGGAACTATGAATGGCAGGAAATATCATGAAATATTAGAAGAGCAAGTCCTACCTTCAGTTCGTTTGTTAAAATTGAAACGTGGATGGAAATTCCAACAAGACAACGATCCAAAGCATACTGTAAACGAAACCAAGGAATGGTTGAGGATGAAGAAGATAAACATTTTAGAATGGCCAAGTCAATCCCCGGACATGAATCCGATCGAAAACTTGTGGAGGGAATTGAAATTGAAGATTCAGAAGAGAGGTCCAAATAACATCACTTAACTCAAAGAAATTTGCATTGGAAAATAAAATAAGATTACGCCCGAAACTTGTAAAAGGCTGGTAGTGAACTAATATCAACGTCTCGAAGCCATAATTAATAATAAGGGCTATGCAACGAAATATTAATGTATGTATAGCTTGAAATGTGTTGCAAACTTTTGTTCACGTATTTCTTATACATGTTCCCATAAATTTTTTCTTTTAAATATTCGTGGGTTTTAGATATATTATTTATCTTTTTATACTATTGTTTATACATAGTCAAATTTTCGTGATTGTACGTGGTCTATAAATGTGCAATCTGGTGATTTAATCAACGTGTCGTATTATTTTGCTCCCCACGGTCTATATATATATATATATATATTTATATATATATATATATATATATATATATATATATATATATATATATATATATATATATATATATATACATATATATATATATATATCAAGGACTACTATAACCAGGACGTGCATCGCCATGTAGCTGACTACGGTAGCGGAGGCCATTGCATTCTTAGTAACATAACATTTTCTATCGGATAAATTGATTAAAAATTACTTCTTTCAAGCAATAGAAAGGATAATAAGGTTTTACAGTGAATTTTAAATAGTTTGAAGCCCTGTAATACTTTGAAATACTGTCATGAATATGAATACATAGGTATACATATCTATATATATATATAAGGGGAAGTTGTGCCGTCAACGCTCATCGGAAGTATATTCATCTTTACTGGCGGCGGGACAATAATTCAAAGAAGCTGTGAAGAACAATTCATCGAAGAGTCATCAACATGTTCAATTCAAGGGAAGATATAGTCAACAACAGCATCATCATCATCCGAGGAACATCAGTCTGCATTTGTAAGGAAGAGCAACGGCAACATATAACATTGGTCTTCAACATTAGTGAGAGACATTGGCATCGTCTTCAACATTAGTCTACAAGTCTGCAAGAGTCATCGGCATCTCCAACATTGTCTTCAATCTATAATAGGGGAAGTGATCATCGGGCGACTTACGAGAGTTCTCCAACATTCAACATCCGCAGTTTATGTTAGGCTTGGGAAGTGTGCTGGCGAGCTTCGTGAATTTAGTGAAGGGTACATCGTGAGGGAATCATCATCGTCGTGCAAGGGAGGTAAAGATTAATTTGTTGTTAGTCATGTGATCACAGAGTATGATTCAGCGTAACATTCATGCTTAAATGTTGATTTAGTATGTCGATCGCTGAGATCCAATGTTAACTAAATTTTCCCGTGTTACAATAATTCAAACTGGAATATAACGTGTCATTTTATTTACCCTCTCACTCGGCAACTGTTAGAATAGCGTGCTTCAATCATAAAAATGTGTTGAGGGATTTGGACGCCTCATAGCGATCATGTTTGTTTGCTATAAAAGTTATTCATTTATTGATTGATGTAGAGTTGAAAGATATTGGGATTAATAAACTTAGTAATTAACGACATTAAATAAAAATATACATGCGATTTATGCAAAAGTAAAGAAAAAAAACGTATCGCGACAATACCAATTTTAACCGGACTTAACATGTATTATTGTATGAGCTTAGTGACCACTTTATAGAAAGCCGAGTTGCTACAGTTTTAGACTTTGCAAGTTGATTACAGTTAAATCTTTTCCAGTGCAAACAACTAAACATACAAACATTCACGCATATAAACATACAAACATAGAAGCAAAAACCTACCAAACTGCAGCAATTAGTCAGCCAACCTGGCCTTCTTGACAGAGGTCTGAAGGACTGCATTCTTCTGCTAGTTTTTGTCTGAGGGGTAAACAGCAAATTTGAAGGGTTGACAGCAAATTGAGTGAGTGTAGTAGTCGTCAGAATACTGCCTTTCTTTGACTTGTACAGTTCCTTGACATCTGCAAATAATGCCGTGTTTCATTGTCAAGACTGATCTTCTGGCCCTTCTTACTGATCCAGTTGTTGCGGATGCAGTTGTTTAGCAGATGTATTGTGTCAAAAAGAAGAAACCAGACACACTCGTTGTCAAGAGGATGCTTGGCTGTGGCACTGGAGTTACCTAGTGATTAGAATAGAAGTGGCCTTGCAGTCTCGATTGTTCTCGGCCATGCCACTCAGCAACCCACTAGAAATTGAAACAGTTGGGCGAATCTGTACTTCATCTACCAGGAGAAACACATTCTTCTGTTGCAGTTTCCACACTTTGTCAAATGGTTCCCTCAGCACCTGGTCCTTGTCAATAGATGAAATGATATACTGCAGCTTGCATTTGTATGGCAGCACCAAAAAGTCTCTGAGCTGTTCATAATTACACTTCGGGTATGATTGAAGAGCAAAACAATCATTCATGGAAAACTGCTTTTGTGATAAAAGTTCCAACAGACGTCAAAAATACCAACTTCTTTTCCTTCTCGGTGTCGACACAGGCTGACGTGTGAGCTTGAAGGGTGACAACATTTTGGACCGCTTTGTGAAACGGGATGTCATACATAGTTCATTGCCAAGCACACAGTTTCGTCGGACTGCGTATACGATCTCAAACCATTGTTGGGATGAAGTATCTTAAACAGTGGTACACTAATGCCGTTCTTGAACGCACTGAGCGTTAGTGGGGACTTGTTTTCGAAAATCACAGACAGGCTGCACTCACTGAAGTTGTCGGTCATGAACAAACACACAAGCTTTTCTTTCGATCTTGAAATAATCAAGTTCTTGTACTGCTTCTGCATGTTACGTTCAGGTTTAAAAGCATCAAATGAAGTAATCTTATCCTTCTGAAGAAAATACCTCAGTTGTTGGTCTTCCACTTTCGCCGGGCGAGATGCAGGTTTTGGAGATGGCAGACATGAAGCAGGCACATTGAAGATACTGGGAGGGATTTCATTTGTTCACACAACCCCACACTTGTTCCGCATTTTTAATGCATATAATTAGTAATAAACTTTGTAAACAAGCAGTATCCACTTAGAAATGCAGCAATGTGCCTCGAAACAGACAACAACGTCCGATTCAAGCCGAGCAATAGACTACGGCATGTTCGCACTATGACAGATAGATGTTAACTTAACTCAGTGAACTGGCCTCCGCTACCGTAGTCAGCTACATGGCGATGCACGTCCTGGTTATAGTAGTCCGTGATATATATATATATATATATATATATATATATATATATATATATATATATATATATATATATTTAAAAATGCATGAATACGTTAAATTTTATATATTATTATTGATGTGTTAACTCATCTTGAAGGTTTGTCATGCAGAAGTAACAGTCCATGGCATGATTTCTGCGTCTCTCAATACCATAGGGATGTCAAATGGTAGACGTTGAATCTTCTTGTTTCTCCAGCACCGCAGATTTTCAACACATCTTTTGTAGCACATGTCAGGGGCAAAATCTTTATCTTGGTCTCTAAGTTTAATTTCAAACTATGTATCATATAAGTATTACACTGGAGAAGTAATAGTTCACCGTTGGTCTGTCATTGTTATACAACCGCAGTCATAGCAAAAGCTGTTCGGGTCGTTCTTGCACTTACGATTCATGATTAAATGTACAACTCTATTGGTCTGTGTGTGTGTGTGTGTGTGTGAGAGAGAGAGAGAGAGAGAGAGAGAGAGAGAGAGAGAGAGAGAGAGAGAGAGAGAGAGAGAAAGAAAGAGAGAGAAAGAAAGAGACGTACACACTCCCACTTTCTTGATTTCTCAAGAGACACTGAGTGAGGGTCTAGAGCAGTGGTTCTTAAACTTTTCACCGTCATTCCCCCATAAATGATCAATACCTCAGCCATTCCCCCTGGTTTATTTTACATAATTTGCAAGTCTTGTGTACATTTCTAAGTGAATTAAGTTTTAATAAATAGCGATACGCAGCATGATAATAATAAATTTAGTTTATTAGCTGTACTTTTATTTCAGTGAGTTTAGTTAAACTGTATAATCATTTATGTAATAAAGCATTTCAATGAGAACGTTGTTGTTTCTTGTTTATTAGGAAATGAAACTGAGGACTTTTCTTTGACAGGGCTACTCGCATGTCATTTTCAGCATCAAGTCTGTCCCGAGAGTTTGTTTTAATAGCCACCAAGGTCGAAAATCCTGCTTCGCAGAGGCAATTGGTAACATATGTCCCGAGACTTTGTTTTAATAGCCACCAAGGTCGAAAATCCTGCTTCGCAGAGGCAATTGGTAACATATGGAAGGATGGACTGAAGGGCTTTCTTAGCAAGTAATGGGTAGGGCTCTATTATGGAGCACCAAAATTCTTCCAATTCCGTGGTATAGAACTGGCTTTTCAGCAGCTCTTTATGTCTGAGCTCAATCAGAGAGTCCTTGGTCAGGTTTTCGTCGACAACACTATTCAAATTCACAGTGAAGGGATTCCGCACCCAAAAATTCCGTTGCAACACCTCTGAATCAAAATAGTTATCAAATGATGATTGTACGGTCCTAAGGTGGATCGAAACATCATCTTTCAATGAAGTTGGCACATGCCTTTCTATCTCTTGGCATGACAGGATTTCTTCTAGCCGTGCAAAGTTGGCAACGTTATTGTTCTGGACTCTTCTCATCCAATGAGGCAACTTCTTTAAGACAGACTTTCGGCTCTCTCCGGCATCCACTATGGTTGTGTTTGGCCCTTGGATTGAAATATTGAGATCATTCAGATGGGAAGAAATGTCTGCCAGGTTAGCAAGAGCAAGGATAAACTCTGGAGAGACGAATTCCTCACAAAGGGCATTCCTTTTCTATTGCAGGAACTTGACTACCTCCGTATGCAGCTCTATCAGCCGACTGAGGGCTTGTCCTCTTGAGAGCCAACGCACCTCAGTGTAGTACAGGAAAACAATATGGAGAGAGCCAATGTCTTGACAGAAAACTCTGAAGAGTCGGTGGTTTGTTGCCTGAGCCCGAATGAAGTTCGTCACCTGCATGGCTGTGGACATGACGTCTTTCAGGCTCTTGGGAGTGTCTTTACAGTCAGGGCATGTCGGTACAGAATACAGTGCGTGACAATAGCATGGGGGATTTCTACCTTGACAAGGGCTACAAATCCTGACTTGTTTTCAAGCATGGCTGGTGCTCCATCAGTGCAAATCGACCCTATGTTCTTGCTCCAGTCAGCAAAATCTTGTGCTATGAAGAAGTCTTTGATGATAATGATAATGTTTTGAGCTCCTGTGGTGGTAATGAGGCCCACAGAAAAGAAACTCCTCCTTGATGGAGCTATTGTGCGCGTACCTCGCAAAGACCAGCAGATGGCTGCATTGAGCACAATCCGTCGTCTCGTCCAACTGCATACTGAAAGGGTGTTGGCTGTTCTTCATCTCTGTCATGACTCGTTGAAGCATATTCAACGACATGTCAATGATCCGAGATTGGATGACATCATTTGAAAGATGTATTTTTTCAATCTCCTTCCGATATCCCTAGCCGCACACCAGTTTGGCCATCTCCTGGACACATGGTTTGATCAATGTTTTTCCAATTGTGTGAGGTTTCTTGTCTTTGGCAATCAAATATGCCACTTTGTATGAGGCTTTCAGCATGGGCTTGTGGGTGCCAGAAAATCCATGCTTGGGCAGTGTTCCAGAAGTATGGAAGTGTTCATTCTCCTGCTTCATGACAGCCAGTCCGTACTAGACACTTTTTGGGTAACGTTTTTCCTGGTGTTCCGCAGTTTTGTCGGTTTCATGCTGTCATTTACCAGACCTTTTCCGTACAAGAAGCACTGAGACTTCTGAGTTTCATCACTTTTTGTGATGAAAGTGAATCCGTGCTCTGTGTAGCTCTCAAGATACTTTCGCTTCTTACTTGGTATCTTGACACTGCTAAAAAAATAATTTATTGTTTTTATGAATTATCTGTGGTTTTTATAGATGTTCATAAATGACATTAACACTTCAATGCATGAATTTATATTTCGCATCCACAAATTTTTCAACAGTTGTTTTTACTAAGAATGATTCAGTTCTTTTTAAATTTAAATAGAATATATTTATCACACTGAGGACCAGATAAAAACCATGCTTCAATACAACCACCGTTATAATCATTGCAAATCTTTCAAACAAGTCTCCAGCCAGCTGTGTCCTACTCTGGTCAAAGATCGTTGGTTCACGATGTTTCAGTTCTGTAATAAAAAACTTTTTTATTTATAAAATAATTATCATGGTCTAGTTTATGTGACAACTCGAGAACACGGTAAATTAATAATAAGAAAGAACATCAATATATTTGTGATATTCTACACGAATGAACAAACGGACACTAATTTACCAGTCGAACACTGCCCCCAGCATTTAGCTGCAAAAATTGTAGTATTAATAAACATCGCGCTAAAAGCAGCAAAATATTTATACGTTATTAATAAATTTCTTTGTTACTGAAAAAAATATAAACCAATAATTTACACACCTGGTATGATATATTACTTACTCATTAGAAGTAGAAAAACGCGAGAAGAGGTAAAATAGACAGCCAACCGACCCATGCACAGCAGAACGAGTTTAAAATGCGGTTGATTCAACCGTCAGTTTGCCAGTCTAGACACAGAATGCACTGTAATACACATTTATTGTATCGTTACAAATTTCGGCATGTGCCATATATGATACAATATGCGTTGATGGGTTATATATGAAATGCTACAAAATACTTTAAATTGAAGAAATGCTAGTGTTTGGCATATTTAGTATTACTTTTTCCGAGCCTTTCATTCACCTCATGGAGCCTTTCCATCCCCCAGGAAAGGGAATTCCCCCCTGGTTGAGAACCAATGGTCTATAACCTAGACTTTAGACCCTAATACATATATTTGTGTGTTTGTGGTTTACGGAATAGCCGCATTATGATAAATGTGTTTTCGAAGTAGAAAAGATCACACATACATAGTTATTTGAAGGAATGTGGATTGTAAATCTATTATTTGTTCCAAAATAGCTAGTCATAGGTGAAAGATCGGGAACCACTGCTTTTAGGCACTTTTGAGAGGTTGTTAGTACGTGCCATGAACCACCAGATGAAAAAAAAATATATTAGTGTGAAAATATACTAATTTTCTAACATATATTCTTTTGCTTTTCACAGCGGACATTTGAAAGGCTGGCTAGCACGCCGATTTGTTTAAATGCATCATAAGAGCAATAAATCTAACACAAAATTCTGGCCTGATTGAACAAAATGGATAACGTTTTTTGAGATCAGCATGCAAAATGCACTCAGAGAAGCTTAATAATACACAAACTTCAAAAACTATGTTTGAAAGTGATATTTAGTTGTAAACATTTTGTTGCGTTTACAGCATCAAGTGTCCTTACAACTTGTCTTGCGAGTGTCTTAAACGATACTGGTGAAGTGGTGATATACGAGAACACTCTTGCGTACAGAAATCTGTAAATTGTAGCTAAGTCTGTGGATTCCTTTTGCGTAGCCTTTTGCTAAGAATCTATCACTAATTTTATATTGGATTAAGGTACAGTGACTAACTACGCCACTTAGGAACTTCTTACTGTTGTCCTCAAACAACTTTTGTGTTAGCTGTGCTGCATGTTACCTCCTTAAAACGTCCAGACACCATCAAACTGAAAAAATATGATTGATCCGAGCAAATTTTCATCAACAATTTTTTTTATCCATGCAAAAGTTTATTCTTCTCCTTCTGATTTCCATTCTTTCTGTCCCACGCAACAAAAACCTTCTCAAACTATGATTCTACCTGATCCAAATTTCACAGATGGGATGACATTTTTTGGAGATGGAGCAGCTCTTTTCTCCTTTCCCAACGCACTCTTCAGGGGTACTTCTAAATATTTAAACATTCGTTTTGTCATACAGCACTTCAGTGTTTTAGAGCTCACATTATCTTCTCAAATATTTTTCAGCAAATTTAAATCTAGCAGTCGATCACGTTGGATCTACAAGACAACCAGTTCTCAACACATTTCCAGGAGATTCAGACTTCTACTAACTTGAAATCAAACATTCTTTTGTGCTTTCATTAATATTTCCGAATTGAAAAACTTTACTATACCTATTTCCTTGTTGATAAAGGTCAATAATAAACCTACGTAGATCATTTGAAACTTTTTAAACAAAAACTACGT
Source organism: Trinorchestia longiramus (assembly GCA_006783055.1). Taxonomy (NCBI): domain Eukaryota; kingdom Metazoa; phylum Arthropoda; class Malacostraca; order Amphipoda; family Talitridae; genus Trinorchestia; species Trinorchestia longiramus. Next base: position 132,742 of record VCRD01000490.1, read on the forward strand.
CATGCAACACTTGCTTTAATAATTATCAGCTTTAGAATGGCTGCTCCATTGTAATACGCAAGCGCAATATCATGGATTATGTCACAGATTGCTCACTGTGAATGGTTGGTATTGGTCGGAAATAATTAATAAAATAATGCCAGTAAATTGAAATGAGATGCTATCTGCATTACGAAGGCTGTTTTTTAAACCTCTGATGGGCAATAAAAATGGTAAATTTAGATCACATTATAATTTTATTATCAAAGTACTTCAGGACCTTACTTATATCTATACATAATCGGTAAAACGGTTGAGGCTTCTGACATATCGTGATACAAGCTTCTACAACGAAGTTAGCCTTCAGTGAGGAGAGATCCGTCTTGACGGGGACAACGGGCCCGGAACCAACGGGCATGCAGCTTCGGGTATCCAGGGTTTCAATAATTGTACACAAAGCAGACCTCGAAATGCTTGGAAATTTTTCAGAAAATTCACTGATTGTAAAACTTCGTTTGGTGTTCACCACCTGCTCAACACGCTGAACAAGGCCTACAGTAGCGACAAACTTGCGCCCTTTTCCACCTTCTTCATGGACGTCGGCTCGTTCCCCTTTAAATTTTCTAGACCATTTTCATACATTATTATCACTCATTAAGCTGTCACCGTACACTATGCTCACCCTGCGATGGATTTCAGCAGCACTACATCCTTCTGCTCACAGAAAACGAATTACGCTTCGTAACTCACATTTGGTGTGAGCATGGATTGTAACAGTCATGTTCAATTGGCCGTACGTACCTCGGGCAATCGAGCTGTATTCGTTTCGTCGATTATGTAGAGAAATAATTAATTTAAATATAATTAAATAATTAATAAAAATTAGTTTCGGTCATAAAATTATTATCTTATGTAAATTTGTTTTGTTTTATAGCCAATCAGAGGTTGAAAAAAACAGTCCTCTTAAATGACTTTAGTATACAATAACTGTACACTAAGGGGAATATTCCGAATACTTTAGTGTTGTTAATTTAAGTTTTGTTGAATGAATAGTGAAAAATATATTGTTAAGTAATATCCTATCACATAACTGTAAGTTAAGATACTGACAACATCTCAACAAATATTCACATAAAAAAGTCAGATGTAAGTTGAGAATCATGCAATCTCTTCATTTATCAAACATTTTTGTGTGCCACTGAACATTTAAAGAGAGAACGTCATGTAAATTAGAGGCCGATTTGAATTGTCAATAATTTAGTAGCTGACAAAAACAATATTAAGGCCGGTATCTGGGAAATGATATGACACAAAAGCTGCAACTCATAAAATGAAAATTTCTAAAATTTAGTTTCATAGTATGGCAAACATAAATAGAATAAATATGTTAAACCAGAACCTCCCAGAGCACAGTATATTAGTTATAAATATCATGTTGGTAAACTCAACTTACTTACATTTACAGCCCAAACAATTTACTGATTCATGATTTCCGATTGAGCATTTTTAAAAACATTGATTAAAATGTTAGACCAATTACCACTCAGATATGTTAATTAAATTCTCACTTATTTCCATTACCATAACATTTTCTAGCATACAAAGCTGCAACACAATTTTCAGGAAGCTTTATTGAAGTTAACATATTAATTAGAGGAGCGAGTGAATGCGTGGTATCACACCACATCCTTCTCGCTTGCTGTAACGACCAGGTCCCTGCAACACTCTACTGTAAGAAGCAAATTGTAAGGTTTTCACAGTCCAATCTTTCAATTGGCCTAATTAATTACATCATGAACTCTGCTGGTCAGTGAACTGGATGGGCAACGGTAGCTTAAAACCCCAATGACATCTGTAAACAACCAGGTATTGCAACACGCAATAAAAAACTATGTTTTTTTTCTATTGAACTAAGTCAAATCCTATTAAGAGAAATTAAATCAAATGAATCGAATACATAAGCGAGTCAACCAAGTGTCAGAAAAAAATATCTTCAGAGAAGCTTCTGGATTCAAAAATTTCCTTCAGTTGAAGCTTTATCAACTAATAAGAACATTGACATGCAACATTTTGTACTCGAAGAATAGGAGTAGTTCCATCTCCACTGAGGGGCTTACACAGAAAGGCACTTGGCGCGAAATAATCGAATCATACCTGCCAGAGGGATGTTGGACCAACAGGTGAGTAGTATATCTAGTTTGCTCAACTCAACGATATGAAGAAGTCCCACCGTCGACCATCAACAATAAACTTCATGTGTCTAAGATTGCTTGGTTCTAAATAAATACTTTCCCAATAGTAAACGTGATTTCATTTAAAATTATTGAATATGCATGATCATACTTGACATTGAACCAACAACTCGAACTGATGAAATTTCATTCATAAATATCTCAGATAAACAACTCAGATGAATAAAAGGTAAAATATGATCCACTAAACATACAGTACAACCTCGGTTAACAACCACAATCAGTTCCTGAAAGCTGGTCGTTAACTGAACCGTTCGTTAACCGAATCAATTTTTCTACTTTCTTTGAAGACATGTTTGAGGGCTATATTATGCAAATAAAGCACTAAAATAGCACAAAAACACAAATGCAACACGATAAAAACAAGCAAAGTCCGACCGCAACAACGTCACAAGTGTGATTGAGGTTGGGATGCCGCGTGGGTTCTTTGTCTTGCTGTTCGTTATCCTAAAATTTGTTCGTTATCCGGGACAAATTTTTAACGAAATTGTTAGTCGTTAACCGATTTGTTTGTTATCCTAGGCGTTTGTTAACCCAGGTTCTACTGTAATATAACAGAGGTCGGAGTATATTGTGAATGAACAGATATACTGAAAATGCGTTTCAATCAGTTCTAAGATACAAATTCATTGGTAATGCAATATTGGCCAGTACCGAATAGAATTATAATACTATTAGAGGACCAAGGTTCACCACACGTGCACAGCACGGCACTAACGTTGTGGTTCTTGCAACAGCAACTGCATCCACGAAAAATATTGGCGCAAACATTTAGGAAGAAGTACAAGTACAGGGACTAATGTACCGTGGCGTCAGAGTTACATAGGACTCAGCAGTCATCAAGTCATCTCCGTATCAGAGCTTCACAACACCCAGCAGTCATCAAGAAAAATAGTCTAGTACGGCACATAGATCTCGCAGTTGAGGAACTGTCCGCATTAGATGGACGGTCACTGATTTTCTGCATCAGTATTAATAAAAGTGAACGCGACCATGACACTCCCCCTTACGTTCAATATCAGGACCTAGTAAACATTAGTTGTTTTCCAGAAACCACAATATTCTGCCACTTCCCTTTGATTGACAATATATTCCTTTTCTTTGAATAACAAATTAGTTCTTACTTTGATCGACTGTACACAGCATCTGAATCACTCCGATCACTATTCATATTTTCTTCGTATGAAAATGAGTAAGTGCATTATTACCACCAAGTACGGAGTAACGCACAAAGGCATGAAATTTACTATAAACTTTTATTATCCACCATACACTCTAATAATGACGGCAACTCAAACATACTGATCGTTACATTGATCAATATTTTTACTTCCCCCTTCATGAGTGACAGGCCTAGTGGACAACTTTCTCCGCCGATGGATAGCAGCGCTTACTATTTTTTGTCGCTTTTTCAGACAACCAGCCCTTCACACACGCAAACTGGTGAAAGTAGGATTCCAAGATAGGGACCACCACCAAAAGTGATGAATCATAAATTTACACATCTCTTTGTACCCACTATTTACATCTCTGGTATCCATTTCCTAAAGGATATTTTTTCGATCATCTTGCACCAACTCCATCCATTCAGTGCCTGGTCTCCTTTAATTAATTTTTTCGCTTCGGATAGTATCATCATAACTTTTCCTGAAGACCTCATCTCCGTAAAATAATTTTCATTTATCCACTCTGAGTGTGAAAGCTTCCGAAACACAATCTGAACGTTAACACTACGAGAATTTCAGTTGAAATCCCCAAGCAGGGTAAGCATATAAAGTTAACATGTAATTAAATGACCAGAGTCATCAGATGAACTCACCATGTCTTCAAATAAAATAACATCTTCGAATAAAATTAAAAGTCGAAGAATTTTTCACAACAATCTTCAAAAAAGGCAGTAGACAGCAAACGAAATTTCATGAATTTTTCGGAATGAAGACTTGCATAGCTGGGCATACTGTCAAAAACCAAATCATAGTTTCAGTTCTGACAGCCGAGAAATAAAACACAAAGTCTAATACAACAAGGAATCGTAGTAATAACATACCTAAACATGACACCTTGAGCAAGTAAAATGACGCAGGATAACGAAAATGGCTAAACTTAGAACGCTCCAGAGTCGCTATCTAGGGTCTGGCACAGCGCTTGTAAACGTGTCCAGCTGGTGACGCCATATGGTTCCCAAAATAGGCGGCGTGAGCAGCCCGGAGCTGCAACTTTACGGCCCAGTCTTGCCACGACTGCAGCTCGCAGCGTCAACGCACGCATCAATTTGGTCAGGCGGTTTGTGTCAAACTGGGTGCCTACGTTACTATCAGAACAGATAAGGAAACGACTGTCAATATTATCTATTGTGACTTCCGTTAATTCACGTGATAATTCGTTCAAAATAATGAATCCACGAGGCTAGTCAAACCACTGACCCGAACCTGTTTGTTAATCACATCTTAAATCCTACTGCCCCTTCCTGAAGTGATTAATGACTGAACTTATTTATAAAATGAGCTCCCATTCACATGGAGAAAGCTTTAAACTTATACTCTAGTTAAACATGACATCCACAAAAAGGGAAATAAAAGAACTACGAGACAGTCCTTAACGGTAGAATGTACCAGACTCGGTACACAAAATTTAAATGCTTACATAGAATTAAATGAGACATAATCGTTCAACTACCGGTTGGGTCCAATGCAGAACATATTTGAGTAGTCGTACAGGACATGTGTAGTTGAGACAAGCTACGATGCGTCAGCAGGCTTGCCAGAATTGTTACGTTCGTAAAAAAGTGTTACTTTTTGCTTTCAGATCTTCATGTTGTTACTTTTGTGACGACTTTAGGAGAAGTTGTTACTATTTCAACAATCAAAGTTAGTTTGAATAGTAACTGCAATGAAATTTCAGAGAATCATATCAAACCCATATTCAATGTATGTATTCGAAACACATTTTGTTCTGTTGCACTCCACCGCTGTGCTGTTCGAGAGTAGCTGGGCCAGCGGCAAGTAACAACATGAACTTGATTAGTTTTAGACGATTGCAGGAAAATTACGATTTAACAAAGAGCTTAAGTACTTATGAATAAAGATCTTAAACCTTTATGCACTGTTAATGAATCAAATTTTCAACCAGTTTTTGTTAAATGATACATTTCAGGCAATTGATCCAGATAACGCCAATATAGGAAAAATACACACTATCATTCCCCTTCCGTTGAAATTTAATAATAATATATTTAAAAAAATATAGACAATTAAACACCAAAAGAGGGGAACTCATTTCAGAAGACACGTATCGCATTAGTGGGAAAGAACCAGCGAAATTTTGGGAGATGGTTCGAACAAAACAGGCGGTGACGGTCTTCGTAATTCATCACTGCTTAAACTTCTGCAGAACCTACTCTCGTTGCCTCATTTTTGTGCATGTTTCGAGTGTTCATTTTCTCTGCTAGATATCATAAAAAATAACAGATTGCAGTGGAAATGTTTTGCCTTGTATTACCCTCTTTTGTATTCGAAATTTCATTTTACTGACACTCGCTGTACACACTGGGAGCCCTCCCAGGAATTAAATTCATAACAAAATCAATTACAAAAGTAATTTTTACATCAAGACTATAAAAGAAACTACTTTCTGAATTGTTAATAAACATTTTTATCATTCTATCTATATATGCAAAGAAAATAAACTTAGTAACAGCACATGATTTTTGTATGTGTTAAAATATAGTGAAAGAATATAAAAAAGTACATGTGCTTGATTAATGTTTTGTTAATATTATATTATGTAAGTTCTACTACAAACATTTTTTACATTCGGCATGATGTAAAAGTAATATGTTCAACAAGCGCATAATATGAGTTTAGGATCACGTTGCAAAATACATAAAAGGGTATTAATATGAAAAATAGAGCAATTATTTGGTAATTTTGAAAATTTGTGACGTTTTCATGGAATTTGTTACGTTTTGAGCTTGGAAGTTGTACTATTCATGAAAACCTTCTGGCACCCTGTGCGTTAGTTATGATGCAACTTGTTCACGGCATGGGCATGGGGAGATTCATCAAATGGTAGAGGAAACAAATACTCGTACAACAAGAAATTTGAATTTAATATACTACTTGCACTCCAACAAATCGAAAACGCTATTATTCATATAGTCGTTACGGAGAGAACCGAAACAAATTTTATTTTAAGAATCGTTGATTTGTTTTCGTGTGAAGTCTATTTTTATGTGCCCATTCGTAGATCGATTGGGACTTAGATATGCGACATGGTTAGTTTGTCTTAATGTACAGTACATGCTTTTCCATTACCCAAGTCTTTATTTTTTTTGTTCAGACTCTGTATTTGAAATAGAAGATTTATATTTGTTGAAAATATCATGTATAGTTTGAAGGAGCATCATATGTCCATAACAGTATCACATTCAATAATGGACGAGAAGTTTGACTTGGAGAAAAAAATTTAGAGTATAATTACTAAATTAGGAGAAAATTTCAACTTTGAGAAGTCATGAACCAATTAAAGTCCCAAATTGGATTTTCCAAAATTCATTTATTGATGAGAAATTAAGGCAGCTGTACACGCACACCATTAAAAATTTGGGGAAGAAATAAGTTCAGTATACTCAAGGATGGAAGCTAGGCCTCATTTTTCGAGATGAGAAATTAAAGCTGATGAATGTGAGGCACACGCGGCGTGTGCACCTACCAACAGGCAGCTCAGCTCCCCAGACGGTCGACATGTTCTCAGTTTGGAAGAGTTTTCTTAGAGTGGGGCCTGCGTGGTGCTCCCATACGTTGGGTGAGAGACGTGTGATGTCCCATATGCGGGTTAAACGCCGTGTGGTGCCTCCACATGCGGGATGAGGGTGTGTGATGCCCCCACATGCGCAGTGAAGGCCATGAGGTGCTCCACATGCGGGGTGAGGACTGTTCTCAGTAGATCGGTTGTGTGTCGAACTGAAGGGTAGTTTTTAAGTCATGGACAGTGGAAAATCATATTTCTATTTCTCAGAGATTTTGAGAACCTGTAATGACTTGGCCATTTACACTAAATGTTCATTTGAGTTACAAGTACAGTAAACAGAGTACAGCTAATATTAGCCACACTTATATAAGCTTTCTGGCACATAAATATGCTACTACTGCATTATTTTCCTCGGTCGCGGGAAGACAGAATCAGAGTAATCCAGTATTTTGTTTCTTTGAGGCAAGCTCAAGATGTAAAGACATCTATCAATTTCCTATCCGTAGCAGGCATCACACATTGGATTAATCTGTTGTGCATTTAAAAATTTAAATAAAAATGAACAATTTTCTCTAAGCCTAGGTCACAACGCAGGAAATTTTTGTTTACCGTCCCAACCACCAGCACAGAGAAGGAAAAAACAGCCACAAAGCGCTCTACTAAACACTTGCGAAACGTAATCTTCGCACGCTGTAGCTGATGCTTAGTTCGAATGTTGAAATATGAATCATATTTAAACTAAAAGGCTACAACAGAAATATTACGGCGAGGTCATAAAAGTATCATTTGCTAATTTATAGAGAGGGACCATGCATTGAATGCAAAGATGTATCCCATTTGTTCCAAAACCTATAATAACTACAATATCAAATTTATAGCAATAATAGATAATAATAATAATAGATAGATCTAATTATGTGTGATGGTAGTAGTGATGTGGTGATAGTAGTGATAATGTATAGTGATGTGTGATGTGTTAATGTGTAAGGATGTGTGAAGGTGATTGGGTACTTGGGGAATCAAAGCCCAATCGCTGCCGCGCAGCAAAACATAAACAAAACAAGCAGCGTAAGTAAATCTGAACGCCTAGCAGTTGAAATATGTTATGCAAGAACCTCGTAACGTGGGAAGCACCGGATAAGAGGCCAACGGAACAACGGCCAACGGCTACATGTAAACCAAAGGCGAGAGGAGGGGCTAAAAGTCTGGAGGCATGTTTCTAGAAAACACCAACGTATTATATAAGCAGCAGTCGGGAAATCAAAGGAGGTCAAAAGAGCAAGGCGTCATAGCGTGAACACCAGTGCTAAAAGAGGCAACGATTCTACAGGGGGCGTCTACAAGCTAGGGCAAGCAGCCGACTTCAAGGAAGCGAAAGACAGAATCATTGGAGGGAGGTAAGAGTATTTTTGGGATAGGTAACAGAAATACCAACAAAAAGCATAAACGTAATAGGGCACCTCTATCAAGGCATGCACTTACGGAGGATTTTTATCTCATTTTAGGGCGGGATCTACGGGATTGATCAGAATCAAGATCAGGATCAGGATCTGTCGGAATCTGTCGGGATCGATCGGGATCTACATACAATATCTATAGTAACTGCTAGTACTGCCAGATCTACTACTGTTACGACTACTACTCTGAGAGTAATTGGATCCTTGGAAAAATTTATATAAAGTTGAGAAAGTTTCACCAGTAATTAAATGCTCGTAATTATTACATATTTATGCGGGAGCAGTGTAGAGAGAGAGAGCACGTATCGCCATATATGCATGGAAATATCTTCTTCACGTGAAAATTTGTTGACAAACCTATGAGATAACATGATCGCACGTTTTCCTTACACGTGGTATGTGGCTCAGCGCTGTCCTAACGCTTGCCAAAGAATACTTAAATTTCGTCAAATTTGGATGAGAAAGAAAGTAAGCTTCACTCTTATATGGATCCAATTTTTACTCCCATCGGATCGATACCGAAAGCACGTCCGGCGGTTTGGGAGGAAGTTTCATCTGGGAACGTCGCATTAGAATTCCGAACTCAAAGATACAAGGATTGGACATAAATATCGAAACACCTCGTGAAATGCATGCTTGAATTTTTTTTTCAGAGAAGTGTGTAGGTGGCGTTAGTGTTTTTGCCTACTGACGTCACCTATATAACGCTGTGAAAACGCTGCGCAGGTCAGTCGTTATCGGGGCTCTGTTCCGCGAAGTTGTAATTGCATCATGTTAGAGCTAACAGACTTTGAACGTGGGCCAATGTAACCGAGGTGTTTAGTGTTTCAAGAGGTACTGTATTGAAGATTTTTTAGCATATTTGAAATGCGGAAAAACATGATCAGCTAAATCGTAGCTCGAACGAAAGTGTGCGTTTAGTTATCGTGACAGGATTAATAAGGAGGATTGTGACGAAAAAGAAGAAAACCACAGCTGCAAAAGTTACTGCTGAAATGAATCTCATCCTCACAAACCCTGAAGAAGAAAGTGGGTGATTACTATGCACCGCCATCATCGTTATCTGAACTTGACACCGTTTTGCAGGAAGTGTGGTACAAGATTTCCTTGACAAGCATACAGGAGCTGTATGTGTACATTCCTGCCAAAGCTAACAATAACTTATGCCGTCTTTTGTCGTTTGAAGGAACCATGTAGTTCTAAAGGTACCATACTTCCATGTCGAATTCAAAACGTCCTTTCAGAAATTGTGAACTGACTCAACCAAAAATAAATTCACGAACCACCTGCTGCCACACAGAAGGTGGCATCACGCTATTATCTTTACTATTTTACACTTTCTAAGTAGTTTGTTATTTTTTATTAAATATTAGTACAGTTAGGTTTTCCTACAGTAACTTTTTCACCATTGAGCAGCTAGCATAGTTTTTTTTATCACCAGCACGATTTCGTTGAAGCTTGTAGAGGAAAGTTTTAAGCAAGATTTGAAATCCTGATAGTCCTCTTTTAAGTGGTTTTTCTCACCTTGCTAAAGCTATTTCCAATATCTTTCAAACTTTTTGTATTATTGCAAACTGCTATGATGATAGACATACATATATTGGTCTGAAAGTTATATGTACAAGTTTTGCCGGTGTTTGTCCCTCTTTTAGTATTCATTAACAGCCGTAATAGCATTGGTATGCGAATTAGCTGCATAATATGAAAGAAAAATCGCAAGTTAGATTAAAAATTAAGCATCATACTTCGTTTCCTTACATTCATAATATTGCGCTGAATGGGTGCACGGATCTACAAAAAAGTAGATGTTTTAGTGACAATTGTGGCTTGATACAAGTGTCCACGTTAATTGGTAGGTGTGAAATATTCCATGATAGTAAGTCGTTAGCATTTCGCACAAATCTGTGTTTTACGGTGATCACAGTATAGGAAAAAATATGGAATTTTTCGTGATGCACAACTTAATGAAGCTCCTCTTCGAAGAGAGAGCAGCATTTGATATTTCAATTGGATTGCGTTATTTTTCCCCGCAGCCAGCAAGGGTTAACTTCTGTTCTGCTTTCTACTGATTGCTGCACGTCCATTATATAAAAAATCAGGTTGTAGGTTATTTTTTAATTCGAGATGACAACAACTTACTTGGTAGGTAAATTTCTGCATTGAAACTTATAATATAGTTGCCTAACCAGAAAAGCATTTGAAACCATGAATATTGGTCGGACAAGTTTGATGCCTAATTTCCTTTACTCAGCTGATTCTGGTACAGCACTGTTAGTATTATTGTGTAGATGGCCTGAGGAAAGAAAAATGACAAATTTCACATATAGGCAAGATATCGTTTATAACGATCCCTTCAATCCGAAATAAAAGACCAAGCTTAATCAACATTGGAAATACGCAAACGGTTGTCGTTTCGTTTGCACTATCATATCGTGTTCTTTAATTCTTCATTTTGCAATCAAAAATAGTTTGTTTATCCTCTTTGGAGCTGGACCGTGTTCGACTGATGGGTTACCTGTTCCTTGACTAAAATGTCTGTTATTGTTCTAGCATTTCCACAGCGTTTCGCTATTCTTAAATGCACCGTCTTGTTGAAATTGATATAATTATCTCCTAAATAACGAAGTAACACGATTGCAAATCGGAGAATAAAAGTGGTAGGACTAACTTACGCCTTAAACGATGTAGACAGATGTCCAGAATTCCGTCCACTTGATGTTTAGGAAAAACGACAGCAAAACCTGTCAGGTAGACTCAAGTCCAATTCTGTTCCAGCAGCCGGTGCCAAATTCAGCCAAATGAGATTGCGTTTTGTAAAGTTCTCTATCGTATGCCAGCATTCTTTAATTGGGTCACTGATTCGAAACCAAGCGCAAAAATTCCACTCAATTTCGACAATTGGAGAAAAAATAGTCCTTCAGAAGAACCAGGATCCGTCGAGTCCGGCTAAATGGCTCTGCTCAATAATTAATAGTAGTGGCATTCACGTAGGGTGGGAGCAGTAAACTTGAGGGGAATATAAACTGAAATTAATGTTGATTGTCGACTTGTGTCAGTACGGTCTCATTTCAGTCAACTAATAAATAAGAATACATGAGAATCAACTTTTGCGTTCTACGGTAAACGTTATAGTGTTGTATGTAAATAATTTTCCGGCAAGAGACATAAAATACAAAAGCAGTCATCGTACAACAGTCGTCACCGCAGAACAGTAGTCACCACATAACACATGTCTGCGGCCAGCAATCGTGTTCACCTAGCGTGTGTATCTACGCTAAAATTCATATGTGAACGGTTGTATTCACATTTCAATGCCATGTGCACGCCTATCATCGACACTCAACAGCCTTGTATCCAAAACCCTCATAACATAGCACACATAAGTAGCATAGTGAACACATCAAGCATACATGCACCAACGTTAATATATACATATATGAACACCCAGTATTCCTACCATACAGCGAGCATATCAATCTGGTACACAGTAACTGCTCAACATCTTAGTAGCAAAAAACACTTCTTATTCTTCGGAGTTGGACAATGTTCTGCTGATGTACTATTTGTTCTTTTACAGAAATGTCTGTTCCTGTTTTAGCAGTTTCATTCCATTCTACAAACTAAATTCAAGTGGATCACTAAATTCGCAGCAAAGCGTCCATACAGTAGTTCAATTTAGGATGTTTCTGATAAAAAATGAACATCAATAAGTCACATATCGCTTTTTTCGGTTATATTTTCATAGAATAACGTAAGATCTTACATTCACACAAAATTTATTTATAGAAACAGCGATATTTATGAAGCAGTGATGAGCTCAAAACAGGCACCTTCATTACCTGAAAACGTAGACATCCATATCAGAGAGATTGCAAGTGTGGTTTCAAGAGAATAATTTCAAATGACTCGCGATCCAATACTTCTGGAGAATATAAAAATTTCATAATTAATGTGGCAGCTTTGAAGGCAGTGATTCTTGATATAACTCACTTCGATTGACATAAAATCCATCATCAGTAAAAATAAAATCCTAATTTTAGAATATTGAAGGAATACCACAAAATAATTGAAACCTAGAAGAAATAGAATGAAGCGGTTATCTTTCAAAACCGCACAAAAAACTTCCAGGTACGAATACGCCCATACAAGAGAATCATTCTAACATTTAGGCCTTTCACTAGTAAAAAGACAGTGAACTCTAGATTTGATAACTCTAAAAAAAATATCCTGAGCCGAATGCCAAATGGAACTACAATACCAGGAAACGAGGAGCTGCTGCAACGCATATGCCAAACAACTGTGTACTTGTAGTACCTGGTCATGTGCACACGACAAGCACAGGATGTCATTATTGGCTGTCGTCGGGAACAGAAGTCTCAATACAAATACAGTCAATGTGCACTAACAAATCTGTTAAAAACGTGATGGAAAGACTGCAGAACGATATTCGAACTCCATAGTGTAACAATTTTCTGTACAGCGTAGAGGTGAGTGTGTCTGAGCTCCAACACAGCACGCACATTTTTTTAAGTTGAATTTTAAATGGCAATCTGATGACTCAAACATCTCTACTATACAGTCTAACTCTGACAGCACTCCTGACACTATGTTTTCAACCATCACTACGACCCAAATACAGTCTCTGCATGAAATATCAGGAAACCATTTGATTTTTAATTCAACTTCCGTACTCTGTTGAACTCACATCATCTTACTGTTCTTAAAGCGTTAGTACGGCCACATTTCGAATATGTTGTTCAACTCTGATCTCCGACTCTACAAAGCAACATTAACAAAATGGAGAAAATTCAGCTTGAAGCCACGAAGATGATTCCTGAGCTCCTCAATTTCAGCTACGAAAAGCATCTTCAGCAGATTGAACTAATCTCCGTAGAACGAAGAAGACTGCGAGGACAACTCATCGAGACCTATAAATATCTCAACGGCTTTAACAATGCTACCCTAAAAGGGCTTTTCGACAGAGGCTATAACGTCCAGAGCATTTCAGGCTTTAAACTTCTTTTCAGTCAAAATTGCCAGAATCAGGAACCAGCTACACGGAAATATAGTTTCTGTTCGCACTGGGAACACATTCAAAAATCGTCGTGATAAATATTGGATAAGGAACTTCCCAGTTCAGTGAAGTACTGACTTAATTTCTTTTTTAATTTCTGGGGCTTGTAAATGATGATGTGCGTGTGGGTGACGGAAATGTCTGTGTGTGATTTAGGGGCATGTGTGTAATTGATGCCTTTACGTTCGACGCATGGGACTTGGGCATCAACCCAAGAATGGACCAAACGGCTTAATCCTGTTGCCATATTCTATTCTATGCGAAACATAAAGGGTTTAAACACACTCAAGTAAGTTTGCACAATTTTGGAGTACCTAATGTTGTACATAGAAGGCGATACAAAAACTTAAATAGATAGAAAATAGACAACGATGTTGGTGGAGTCTGTGCACTACCGAAGGAAAAAGATTTCAATACTCTGATTAAAATTAAGCTAAAGAAGCATAGGAGGTATACAGTTCTCAGGCTGCGAATGATGCCCTGCTATCCCAGCACAGCTCCACTCTGTCACTTCTACTCTGTCTAGCAGCCGCTGAGTTTAGCTAAGGAGGCTTAGCAGGCAGAGTTCTCAAGCTTTGCTTCTACACAGGATCGAAGCTCTGAGCTCCAGACGTTGTGCTGGATTGCTACTATTGAAAACAATCGAGCAGCTCATGAGAAAAGAAAACTTACTACTCTGGAACATCTGAACGTCACATTTAAGTTTCAGAACCCCTGAACGTTGCACATATAGTACAATTGCAAATCAAAATTTTCAACGGCTTAAAAGGATGGTTTTAGACATTCCGGCAAAGTCCTTTAGTCAGGTGATTGGAATTTTGACAAATTCACTGTTTCATGGGTCATGACCATGTTTGCACTCCATCAGCACTAGAACCCCGACTCCAAATGCGTAGTCCTAATTCCAATAACTGATTCAACAATAAAAGGCAACTTATGAGGTCTGAATGATGCAATATGACAGCGGAAAATAAGAGGAGCGAAGGAGAACCTGAGAGGTGAGTTATCGAAATAAACTCTAGTCTTTAGGTTTGCAGAGTAGTGAGCAGCGCCGCTAGCTTAAAAACCAATACGCAAAAAAAGGTACGTTTGGGGCTAATTGAAGTGTGGATGGACGGACGATTACGATAATGAAGATTATGTAGTACTAAAAGAAACGTACAGCATGTTAAGCACTGAACGCCTTAGCAATAATTCCACACACTTGTAGAGGAAATTATTCCCCGGCTACATACTTTATGTTGATAAATAATGAAGCACTTAAAAGCAGTTATCTTTTCTGTGAGGAAAAAATTAATATTTAAATAACACTGCAAAGAATAAATATCTGGGGAACCATGTTGTTGCTTTTCAAAACAAGTATCATATTTCAGAATCCAAGATATCAAACCAATCGTGAACAGTAAATTATAAACTTAAAATAGCCTAGATCTCGACAGCTTTGGTTAAAATTTCAAGCGAATGTTTTCAGATATGCTGACAGGTAAATGAAATGTAAGGGAGAAATGCTAAGTGTCAGCTTTGGTAGGAATACATTTATGTTGGAAGCCATTGTTTGCCTCAAAATACTGAAAATAATTGTAACTCAGAATGCACAATACGATATTAAAACCTAACACAACATTTCATATCATCGTACACAATGCACATCATTATAAAAAAACACACACACAGATGAAGCCTCACTCAACATGTTTGGTGATTCAAATTTGAGTTTCGAAGTGTTATGAATTATAATTAGAATGGCGAAAGAAATTACTTTCACGTTAATTTGGGATATAAGTTGCTCATGCAAAACTAAAAGTCAAGCTATGGTCGAGATCGAGTGTCACTTGCTGCTGTGTTTTGCCAATCATATTTTCCATGCAGCTGTTTCAGAGCTTGCATTCGTTGTCACACTAAATAGATACAACAGAGCTTAAATTATAGGACTGGACAGTAGGTGAAAAAATCAGAGAACGACTTCAAAACAAGAACATATGTTTCACATAGACTATAGTATCAGTTTAATATAGACAATAGTATCAGTTTGACATAGACAATAGTATCAGCTACAGCAGTTCAGTTCAACACAAATGAGTGAATGAGACTGCACTCATAAAAACAAGTTGTTTACCTTTTCTAGCTGAAACTAGAGGGACTTCAGTCAATTTACTGCCCATTTCGACTGATTATACTGATCAATAGTCAAATGGAGTTGAATAAAGAATTTCATTATTTGTATTACCTGCTGGTGAATATACTTTGGTTAATTAAAATTACGGATATATATTCTCATCTGTTGAAAGTGCATCATAATATTTCCTTTTCTTTTAAAGTTTTCAGTAGAAAATTCACAACCAAAAGAAATGTGACTTTACACCAAGTTTTAGACAAGCTCTTCGAACACACCCTTGTTTGAATAGAAACTGTCATTATTCTAGATGCTAAAACCAGAATCTCCAAACATAGATCATGAAAGGATAAAAGATCTACAAGATCAACATCCAACCGCATCCAGGACAAACTATCAAAATTGTACTCGTGTATAGGAACCTAACCTGCACGGCAATTGAAGATGACGAATTCTATGATTGTCTAGATAATATTCTTAGTACTCCTCACGAAACACTAATCATGGGAGACTTCAACTTGCCCCACATAAACTGGACTACTCGCCAAAGTCAAGCACCCAGCTCAAAACTTATTTATCTGATGAATACAAATTCGATGCAGCAGCATGTCAACGAACCAACTAGAGGAAACAACATTCTTGACCTCGTCATGACGACTACTGACCTCAGTATAAACAGCCTAGAAGTTACGGGCAAGATCGGTGACCACCAGATGATAGACTTCTCTCTCGAAGCACAAGACCTTAACACAAGGACTCAACATAAACAAGTCCTTGACTACAAACGGGCAAACTTCGAACTAATGAAAGAAGAGCTTGGCAGCTATAACTACGAAGTACTCATGAACAACAAAAACGCCGAGGAGTGCTACATGATACTCAAAGATAAGATTGCAACCGCTACAGACCACCATATCCCAAGAAAGCGAATCAGGCCAACCAATAACCCTCCTTGGTTCTCACATGAGATTAAACACCTCATCAATGCAAGACAACATTCGCACAGAAGACTAAAACGATACCAAACAGAACCCCATCGTCAAGAACATATGCACGCCTGCAGGGCTGTTAAGCGAACGATAAAATCTACAAAACAAAATAAAGAAATTACAGTTACAGCACAAGCTAAAACTAACCCGAAAAGCTTCTGCAAATATGTGAACGACAGACGACTCAAAAGAGACACTATTGGACCACTGATTGATTCTGAGGGCTCAACGCAAACGAACAACAAAAGCAACGCCAAAATTCTTAATACATACTTTACTCCTGTGTTCACTCACGAAGACTTAACTGAAATCCCGCAACCTCATGTTTTAAACACTCAGGAAATCCTGTCAGATGGCGTATTTACAGTAGATGAGGTAGAGGAACAGCTCAGCATTATAAACCCATATAAGTCAACTGGACCCGATGGCCTTGGTCAACGGATACTCAAAGAAACAGCCGAAGTAATAAGCGAACCTCTAACAAACATCTTTAGTCGATCTCTTGAAACTGGGATAGTTCCGTATAATTAGAAGCGCGAAAATGTCACTAATATTTTCAAAAAGGGGAACAAACAAATCCTTAATTACTATCGTCCAATCAGTCTAACATCTGTCATCAGCAAAACAATAGAAAGACTACTTAAAGTCCGTATAAGAAAGCACCTTAATGATGAAAATCTTATTAATGACACCCAACAGGGTTTTAGAGAAAAACGTAGCTGCCTCACAAATCTCCTTGACTTCTTTGGAGAAGTTAACCGCATATACGACCGTACAAAAGCCGTAGACCTTGTCTATCTAGACTTTCAAAAAGCCTTCGACAAAGTCCCCCACGAAAGACTCATGGCCAAAGTGGAAGTGCATGGAATACGAGGCAACTACTCCCGATGGATACGAAACTGGCTCACAGGTCGAACTCAACGCGTAGTGATTCACGATGAAACAAGTGATCCAGCGCTTGTAACATCAGGAGTCCCTCAAGGGAGCGTTTTAGGCCCGCTCCTCTTCATCATCTATATCAACGATCTTGATGTCGGAATCATAAGTAAAATCAACAAATTCGCCGATGACACGAAACTCTGTCACAGAGCATTCACCGAAAGGGACAGAGAAACTATCCAATCAGACCTCAACCGTCTTCTACAATGGACTGAAACCTGGCAAATGAGCTTCAACATTGAAAAATGTTCAGAAATGCACGTTGGTGCAAATAACCGGCATTTCCAACAAACGATGTATAACATACCTATTGAAACAGTCCAGCAACAAAGAGATCTAGGTGTCATTGTCACTGAAAATCTCAAACATGACAAACAAGTGGAAAAAAGCGTCAAAAATGCGAGCAGGATTCTTGGTTTCATTGCACGAAACTTTGAATACAAGTTAATGAACATGATATTACCACTCTATAAAGCGCTAGTCCGGCCTCATTTAGAATATGCAGTGCAACTCTGGTCTCCTACCTGACGAAAAAATATTAATAAAATGGAAAAAATACAACGGAAAGCAACGAAGATGATTCCAGAACTCCGCAATCTCAGCTACGAAAGACGTCTTCAACGCCCTGAACTTATATCCCTAGAACAAAGAAGACTGGAAGGACAATTTATTTAGACCTTTAAGTATCTCAATGGCCTTTACAATGTTACCCTGGAAGGGCTTTTCGAAAGAGACGGCAACGTACGAACCAGAAATAACGGTCAAAAACTATTACTGACAAACTTCAAGACATCTCAAGCTATGAACTTTTTCCCCGTTAAAATTACTGCGACTTGGAACCAGCTGCCAGAAAACATAGTTACTGCCAGCACTGTGAACACATTCAAAAATCGTCTCGATAAATTTTGAATTACAAACCCCCCCAGTATTACATCCTACTAACTCTATGTCCTTAACTCCTTAAGGCTAATGTATTATTGAGATAAATGCTCGTGACATAAACGCCTGTGCGTGAGTGATATGTGTGCACATGACTAAATTGACTTACGTGGTTAAGGTGTATGTGCATGACAGATGGATATACTTTAGCCGGCATGGGACTTCGGTATTGAACCAAGAATGGGCCAAACGGCTCGTTCCTATTGGCTCATTCTATTCTAGATCATAAAGAGATAAAAGATCTAATGAAATAGATCATTGAACTTTTGAAACATAAACAGAGTAGTGTCTGCATGAAAGGAATAATGGAAAGTTATGAGACAACGTTACATAATGCTGCTACCCTTGTGATCACGGACGTGCATGCTGCTACCTGTGTGATCACGGGCATGCATGCTGTTTCTCAGCTCAAATAGGGCTAAGATGCACGACTTTTGACGAGTTTCACAGTGAATTGTGTCAAGAATCCAATTCGTCTTCCATCCATTCCGTGCTAGGGGGAGAGTGCAGAGGCTCATTGTATGAATATTACTATTTTATGAAAAACCTTGGCTGAAAACATTGCCGCATCAGAGTTCAATATAAATGTTAATCAACAGCAATCAAAAGTGCCTTATTGTATGATAGGGGTATAGGGTTTTTATTTACGTATATGGCCAGCTATTTTTCTCCGTCCGGGTGATCACTCACACGACATTCAGATTCGGCATACTCGACTCATACTGCACGAAAAAATGTACGAGAGAGAAAACTACGTGACTTCAGTTTTCTTTTTGAAAATTACCTGTATGAGACTAGGACCCCAAAGCATTTGGACTCAACATACAAACACGTGTCATGTTAGCAGATATGTCTGAATTCACAACGCAAGTCGAGTTTGTACGTCAAACGAGTGCTGCACCAACTGCAGCAGCGCTGCCATGGACGTACGCAGCGAAAATTTTTCTCCATCTTCACCACAATCCTGCATCAACAAACGTCACATGGCTGTGAATCAGAAGTGTGTTCATGGTCGAGTGATGTTACTATTGCTGTCCTTCATTGATCTCTATGAGCAGTCTCAATTCATATGACCGAATGTAAACACTCCTAAAGCGAGCGTCAATTGAATTTCAATACATGTCAGGAATGTTAACAACTGAACATCACTCAAATCATGCCTGGAAAATATAGCATACAATATTGTTCATATTACGCATTTATTACCCAGATAGCTCAGAGGATTTAAATTCATCCAAACGCTACGTTTTATTTCGATCCTAAAATCGATTGGACAGTGACACTAATTCACAAATGAGTGAGTCACTGATTGAATTTACCAAAAAAATCAGGTAAAAATGAGTACAATTCTTGAAGTTAGCACAATGAAATGAATCTTGTTTGAGCTTCAGAGCTAGAATCGTAAAAAAATTATTGAAGCCAACACTGAAATCACCGAAAGCAGCACCAAATAATTTAAAAGACCAATTTCGCTCAGTTTTGTTTGAGATGAAAGCTATAATTTTTTTATTGTTTGCAGAAGTACCATTTTAAACGATTTAAAGTAATTTATTAGATAGTTTTTCATAGATGATATTTTCTAAAACAATTACAAGGATATAAAATTTACGTGTGTAATTACTTATATTTTGGGCTATATCATCACGTGATATAATCGATATAATTATATCATAGTCTCTAGGTTATATCATCAAGCAATATCGTAGACAGAAAAGTGCACTCAACCGCTACTCCCCTCCCGCAGTACATATGCTGGCAGTATTTAAATACTATGCATTTAAATACTACCCAACAATTGCTCTTTGGTCATGTTGATAGTTTGACAGGCATTTGAGAATAAATTTTCGTGAAGAGTGATCGGAACTCCTCTGAAACTTTTGTTGCTCGTAGTACGCCTTAGCTATTGTTAAGATGGCCTCTAAAACTTCTATTTCATGTCCCTCGGCCTCTTCAAGTACCGGCAATAGAGAAAGGACGCCAGTGCAATATATTTTTGATGGAAAATATTTTAACATAAGAGAATAGGCTAGTGTTAAACTCACATGTGAGTGCACGATGTGTGGCCAAACGATCTCAGCCGCCATGAACAGTACAACGAATATTTACGCTCATATTAAGGAAAGTAAGATCTTTTATTGTACTTTTCTAAGTTATATAATTCTTCGGGAAGTTAGCAACTTTGTATGTATGCATCTATTTATTTTATAAAAGTTTTTATTTCTTATTAATTGATGACTCTTTTCTAATGGTAACGAGAAGAATTTATGGCGAACATTTTAATGTAAATCTAAGGGCTGATGCTGTATAACAAATAGTAATTAATAATAATAAAACTATTTACTTTCATTTCATGAGTTCAGTCTCTGTTACTTGTTTGAAAAATGTTGCCATAATTAAGTTCACTTTGTTTTTTCTATGTGGTTGATCTTTCACCCACAATCTATTGTGTGGTGAAAATTTTATCTCTTTAAACTGAATTCAATACATATTTTATCATCAAATATTCGTGCTCTACCGGGTGGGCCGAAAAAAAAATTGAACAAACCCTAAATGTAAATTCTGCCTTAGGTACCTCATTAACTTCTTGACTAAAGTGAGAAAATTTTTCTAGTAATAAAAATACCAGTCTAATCTTCAAATTTAGTCAATAAAACCGTCATCCACAGCAATGATGGCGTCGAGACGGCGCCTGAAGGTTTTGCAGGTCTTGACAACGTAGGCCATGTTCATGGTCATCCACTCCCGGTCAACGCATGCTTTAGAGGCGTTGATGTTTAGGTGGCGAACGCAGCAGGCCTTGGCCTCAATGTGTGGGCCCCAATGTTTCTCACCGGGTTGATTGCCCAAATTTGCTCATCTGAGAAGATGATCACTCGACCAAATGGAATAGGGTTGAGATCATTCATGAGCCTCTGGCAACGATTAAGACGCTTGGTACAGATGGTTGGCTTAAGCAGGGGCCTCTCAACAATAACAAGGGACTTGCCTCCCATCTCTGCTACTGCTCGTCGAACCGTGGCCGCTCCAACCCCTAGCCTCCTCGCAAGCTGTCTCGATCCATAACACTCTTTCGGCCACTGTCAGCGTTTCTGATCGCTTAGGCGGTTGTACAGGACACCCTGATTTGCGCGCTCACTCACTTTGATGCCTGTACGAAGAAGTGCAGACACCTCTACTGGTTTATCTCGCTGGGAAGCCATTTTACAGTACACAACAGAAGTAAAACTTCATCTTCAAGTTGAAATTAACAGGCCTTCGAATGATAAGCGGCAAGGCAGGACAACAGTTGAAAAACAATAACAAAATTTATTTAAAGGCGTGTTTAGTTTTTTTCGGCCCACCCGGTATTTGTGTAATTCTCAAAATATTGAGCGCTATTTCTATCAATATTGACAGTGAAAGCGTTTTACAAGGTAAAAAATAGTTCTACTTCGGGATGGAATGCACTCTATGACACTTTAACTCTGCTACTAAAACACAAATACAAGCTCAATGAACTTTTTACCGCACTAGAGCTCTCAACCCTGAAAAACCGGAAATAGAATCCATTGATGAATATATTTGTGTTTTGGGACCCATAACTACTGCAATCGACCACCTGCAAGGAGAAAAGGCCCTTTTCTAATGACACTTCCTACCCTTCTTACTGTGCAGAATGAATTAATGAACTAAAGTCAAAGTAGTTAAAACATTGTGTCCCACTCTTACAGACAGTTTTTCAGGGCTTTCAGAAAAAGTTTCAAAAATACCTTCAGTTAGTTGATGGACCAAACATTCATGACGCTATATTGGCTGCAATCACTCGTCCTAACTTCAAGTTGCGATGGGTGGCAATCAAGAAAGCGCAGGACCGAGGGAGCAAAATGATATCGAAACTTACATTTTCGATAGGATTAATTAAAGTGGTTTCTGAACTTCTGTAGTTCTACAGAGGAGAACTAGAAACAAGCAACAAAAAGTCCCAACGTCGTTAGACGCGGATAAATAGCAGCGGTGAAGAGGTTAAGAGTTTCGGCGCCGTCGTGTTCGTAGGTTCCGTGCCGGTCCCAAGTCACTAAGCTTGACCATATCACATGCGTGTAGTTTATTCAGACAATAAGGATTCGCTGCAGCGTGGAGCGGGGGTCGTCGGACTGCTTGCTGATGGTGGATGCTGATCCTTCTCCATCTTCGGCTAAACGTGACTTTCTACTCCTTCCTTGTTTTCACCTTCCTATAGTCTGTTATTGAATAGAATCTCTTTCATTTTTTTGGTGCTACCTAGCACCAATTGTCGAACGCGTACTCCATGTTTAACTGGTTTATGCAGAACTACAAATAAACAACTGAAAATTTGACTATTGTCAAATGTTAAATAAACTTACTTAATTACGAGTGAATTCGTCTAATAACGACAACGTTCCTCTACTTCCTACAAAGTCAAAACTACTACTATTTTTTACTATCCATGTAGAGTAGCTTCTTCTACTATTTTCTTTCTAACTTAAACTTCTCTCACGCCAAGCAGTTTCCGATGGAAACACTAAAAGAACACATATCTTTTAAGTTAGTGCCAATAAATGGTGAATTGTCAGAAAACGTAACATACTGAAATACGCTTCTGTTAGGTCTATTATAAGCAAAATAATTAATCTATTAACTTCCTACAGTACAAGCAAATTGGGTGGGTGCTATCAACTTTGGAACAGCGACGGGCGAACTCTTGCCGTTGAATAAGTCCTCGCAATCGACGGTAGGTTTACTGATCGGTAATTAGAGACCCTGCCTATACATATACAAATAATAGCAATATGATCTCAGGATTCCGTTAGGTTTCATAATAAGTCTTTACTTTAGCGGCAGGAAGAAGTGGAAGGCTACGGGTCACGCGTCGGCAATCTTTGAGCACGTTCAAAAGGAACGGGTCACCTGCGTCCTTTCCCGCTGGAGATCAGCGTGCACTGCCTAGGATTCCGGTTGAACGCGGTTCCGGTGGTGGAAGACTGACATTCCGGCTCTAGACCCCAGGAGACCCACGGACCTCGGGCGTGGAGGTGCTGAAGCTAGCTATTCTCTCCAGCTTTCTATCGTTAATGTTCTGGCTCTTGCAAACCTTAGGGTTTTTAAATGACAATTTAGCTACTCAGCAAGAGGCCAGTTTAATTGGAGGGACGGCTTAAAATCTTAAACAAAATGTTGTAAACTTTAATAAATTGTTAAAAAAATTACCCTGCTAAATTGAAGCAGTTTGTCGCTGAAGTCCAAGTTAAGCGACTAACTTACAATTTAATCATAGTACACGTTTCAGTTGTTGACGGTAAATTCGTCAAAATGAATTGTTTATGAAAATCTGTTGAATATAAAGAAAATATTTAATTACTAGTTGATTTAGAATGAATAAATTAATTGAAAACCTTCACTTATATTCCTGAAGAGTCGTGTACATTTGTGGGCGTGCGAATTCGCCACAATAACTTTACTGAAAAATGACCTCACAATTTCTGCCTCGATATTCCAGTCTGCAAGTTCTGCCGATGCCTCAGAGGAGGCAAAATCGACGTCGTCCGAAGATGAGCATTTCAGCTTCAAAAAGAAAAACTTATTCAGCGAATCCTCGGTAGATATACGGGTCATGACGTATCTCAACGACAGTGACAAAAACATTAAAAGCTTGAAACGGTATTCTCTATTTCTAAAAATGTTTCTTCGATTTAAAACAACTTTGCTGTCCTCTGCCCTGGTTGAAAGGTTATTCTCTCTTGCTCGTTTAACGTTAATCCCCGTAAAAATAAACTTAACGACACAATTTCTAACCTCTGCCATTAACAACCCAAATAATCCCTGTTATTACAGGTTGTATCACGCTCCCACACTCAGAGTAATCGCAATCACGCAGTATAGATAATACACAGACCTCCTTCACTCTTTCTATCCCGTGTCACCCGTGAACGCGAGACGGGAAGGAAATCATAACATCCTATAACACCTGCACACTACATTCACACACAGAGCACTTCAACTAGAACCAAACACCATTCTAGGGTACTCTCCTGGTGCAATAAACCAGACAGAAAAAAAACACTTAACAGAACAGATAGAATATGCATATCCAGACTTAGCTGCGGACACCACCTACAGTCATACAAATACAGACTGGACCCTGCAACCCCGAACATACGTCCCTTCAGTCAAGTGTCCCTATATGAAACCAAGCGCGTGTTACTGCACTGCCGGGATCTGGCCGTGCAGAGGCAGCAACACAAGATACACACCATAACACAACTTTGCGAGGATCCCGTGTCGGTGGCGTGCTTCTTGCGTGATGCTGGCTACTTGAGCTGACAGGTTCTTGCGTGATGCTGGCTACTTGAGCTGACAGGAGCTGGAGAACGACAAAAACTTAGCAATAAAACTGTTCAACAGTTAACCCTTTCGATACTGACGGTATCGACGGCTGGTAGGACAGTGCAAGCTACAGTTTGATCAGGACAATGCAGTGACCGTAAAACATCACAAAGCATTTTTTTTTAAATTTGATGTTAAATATGTTGAAAAGGTTCTGATATTTGCATCATGGTACCGAAAGGGTTAATATTATTGCGCTCTAATAAAAACTATTAATTGTTCGATCGAAGTTCTGATTTTTGAACAGTATTTTCCGTGTGAGTTTCTTATGGGAATCAAAGTTTAGCAGAACTAAAATTTATACATGACTTCTATACTCTGTAATAGAATATATCATATTATCAAGAGCACATAGCGCACTTTGTTTGGAAGTGTGAAAGCTTCGTCTAATATAATGTTACTTCAGCTGAAATTAAAATCTCATAAAAATGAAATATAAAGATCCCCTATTTTGAAGGATATGAATTGACAAAATATATTTTGCTTGATTTAGATAATACATTGAATGTTTAGTTTTTTAAACTTTTCAGGTTACTAGATTAAAGTCAATAGTGTTGTACCCTCACAGCTGTTGCAAAGGCCGAGAGCATATTAGAGAAACAAAAATGTATGAATGACACTATAGATTATGAATCGAAGACATTCGTGCTGGTAGTCAGGTCCGAGACACGGAAGGAGAAAACGGATGAATGATGTCTACTTACATACAAACCTAAACCTACAACAGGTGCGTGAAAGCAACATTGGTTACGATGAGGAAAGTAGCTCGATCGAATTCCCGTCGAGAAATATTAAATTCCTAGGGCACACCGACGAGGACAGACAGTAGCTCCTTGGGTGCAGCTCAGAAATCCTATCCATCCTCCCCCCAAGAACGTTAAGTCCTAAAAATATGTACAACACAATTCCCTTGATCATACCCCTGGGGGCTTCTCATGGAATGCATCTCAAAGGAATGTATCTAAATTGTGTCTGCATAAATAAACTGTATTTAATAAAATTCTTTGGTGCATCGTCGTACATCAGGTATTTATGATAATAATACAGGTCAGTAGAGACAGGATGTTAATGGACTGCATTGATGTTTGTTTTGAAAATTAAATAAAATAGTAATTGAGAGTAAAGTAATAATTTTTCCCCTTTTTCACTCATTTTTCCATGTGTTTTATACGCTGCAGGAGTCGAGACAAATTTTTAGACAATAATAATTGTTAGTCCTGCTGCTTGAAATTCTAGACACGTTTCAATTACAGTGACGCTAGTTTCTCGTACGACAGTACAACGCACAAACACAAAGTGAGACCAAAATTATAACTCTAAATGAATTATATCTTAACGTCTATTAAGTACACTCACCAACGAGTATCTTGATTCTTCAATATGTAAACATAGTTTTAAGAGAGAAGTATTTACTAAAGTATTTAAACTCATTTTATGTATTTAGTATTTAAATACATTTGACAACTGCATTTATTATTCAAATACATTTGAACGACGTATTTAGAATTTAACCCTGGAACGACGAAAAGGGCCTGAGAGGCACAGTGTCAAAATTAACAAGTCCGTGAATTGTTATTAATTATTTTTTAAAGACAAACTATGAATTTATTAACATTTTATTCATGATAATAACACAGAAATATTAAAGAAGTAGCTTAAAATTTTAATGCAGATAAGAAAAATATAACATATTTACGAAGTAGGCCTCCGAAGCCCATGCTTTCTCTAGAAAGAAACAAGTGTTTGTTGCATCACGTTGCGTATATTGTGAGGGTCAGAACATGTTCTAACTTGTAGCCTGTGCGCAGAGCTTTGTTACCTCAATACCAGTACATGTTGTAACTTGTACGAAATAGTGCCTACATATAGGGTTGGGAGAAGTAGTCACATTATTTTGCTTAGCTAATTGCTAGCAGGTGGAACGTCTGAGAACATAGCTTCTGCTAGTTTAACGAATAAAGAAGTAAGGCTATTGATTGAATATGAAGAAGAGAACAGCAAGGATGGAGAAAATGACGATTATATCCCATCTGAAGACGACGGTGAAGCTGACGAAGTTTTATCAAAGCATGAACATCGGCTATCTTCTGAGGATGAAGATATGAACTCAGGAAACTCTTGTTATGGATGACAGTAATATATCGAGTTTCAAATCAAAAAACAATGTAAAAATCTGGACAGATGTTCCACAGACATCATCACTAGGACGCCTGTGTGATCATAACTTCTTGCATGAGAGGAGCAGTCCTACAAACTATGCCAAGAGGAATGCATGTAACTTAGCTGATGCTTTCTTTCTCTTCTTCCAAGATTCTTTGATAGAAGAAATTTGCACTTATATAAATAAAGATGGGAACCAAAAAAAAACAGTGGAAAACCTTGGACAAAGAAGAACTAAAGAAGTTTTTTTGCCGTCCTTCTGCTTATTGGAGTTTACAAATCAAAATATTGTCCTGTTTCCCAACTATGGAATAAATTAGATGGCCGCCTAATTTTCAATCAAACCTCAGCAAAGGATCAGTTTCAGGAAATGTTACGCACTATGCGTTTTGATGATGCTGCGGAGGGAAGAAAAAATAAATCTTCAGATGAATTTCAACCCATGAGAAACATATTCGACATGTGGAATTGTATGATGTTCCTTTTCAACCCATTGATTGTATTGTTCCTGGCGTTAATTTGACTGTAGACGAACAGCTCGTCTCTTTCCGTGGACGATGCCCCATTCGCCAGTACTTACCTTCAAAACCCGGGAAGTACAGAATAAAGTTTTGGGTTATTTGCGATAGCGAAACAAACTACGCATTGAAGTTAAATGTTTACAGGGGTAAAGAAGTCAATGAACTAAGAGCTTCCAACCTAGGTACTAATGTCGTGTTACAACTGTCTGACTCATACAAGAAAAGCGGAAATTATTTTCTTTACCAGCTTGCAGTTAGTAAGAGAGCTTTTGCCGCAGAAACTTACATTAGTTATAATCATCCGGAAAAACTCGAACTGAATTATCTGTCGCCTTCATAAATTTAAAAGGAAGAAAACCTTTCACTATCATGTATGGTTTTCAGAGAGATACAACAATTATTTCTTATTGCCCTAAGTATGGAAAACCAGTGACATTACTAAGTACCACGCACAATGACAAACTGACGACAAAAAACAGACCAGAAATAATTGCATATTACAATTCCACAAAAGGAGGAGTTGATACGCATGATCAGATG
The DNA here is from genome assembly GCA_006783055.1 of Trinorchestia longiramus. NCBI lineage: Eukaryota > Metazoa > Arthropoda > Malacostraca > Amphipoda > Talitridae > Trinorchestia > Trinorchestia longiramus. Next base: position 160,838 of record VCRD01000490.1, read on the forward strand.
GTGCGATGCTACAGCACCAAACAAATGACACGTGGTGATATTTTTCAATATGATTGAGATAAGTACACTGAATGCAATAATTATCTGGCTGAAACTTCAAGTGCCCAACAGTATCAAAAAGCTTAGGCGACGAGAACTACTCATAAAATTAGCTAAGTTACTTGCTGGTGTTTCAGTTGCGGAGCCACAGCTATCCTCATCTATAGCCTCGCGCCAAGGACTACAACAAACTGGACGTGCACCGCCATATAGCTGACTACGCTAGCGGAGGCCATTGCATTCTTAGTAACATAACATTTTCTATCGGACAAATTGATCAAAAATTACTTCTTTCAAGCAATAGGAGCGATAATAAGGTTTTACAGTGAATTTTAAATGGTTTAAAGCACTGTAATGCTTTGAAATACCAATTTTAACCGGATTTAACATGTATTATTGTATGAGCTTAGTGGCCATTTTATAGAAAGTTGAGTTCCTGCAGTTTTAGAAATGCAAACAGTCCAAACATACAAACATTCACGCATATAAACAAACAGACATAGAAGCAAAAACCTACCAAACTGCAGCGATTAGTCAGCCAACCGGGCCTTCTTTACAGAGGTCTGAAGAAGGACTTCCTTCTTCTGCTGGTCTTTCTCTAGGTTGTAGAGTCCATTCAATAGAACATTTGTCAGACGACGGAACATCTTGGGACAGTCAATGTCAATTCCACTGAAATCATCAGACTAGGTCCTTTGTGCAGCGACTTCATCATGACACACAGCATAGAAGTGGCCTTGCAGTCTCGGTTGTTTTCGGCCATGCCACTCAGCAACACACCACAAATTGAAACAGTTGGGCGAATCTGTACTTCATCTACCAAGAGAAACACATTCTTCTGTTGCAGTGTCTGGACTTTGTCAAATGTTTCCCTCAGCACCTGGTCCTTGTCAATAGATGAAGTGATGTACTGCAGCTTGCGTTTGCATGGCAGCACGAAAAAGTCTCTGAGCTGTTCATAATTACACTTTTGGCATGATTGAAGAGCAAAACAATAATCATTCATGGAAAACTGCTTCTGTAACAAAAGTTTCAACTGACCACATCAGCCGACACAGGCTGATGTGTGAGCTTGAAGAAGAGTGACAACATTTTGGATCATTTTGTCAAACGGGATGTCATAGTGCATTGCCAAGCGCACAGTTTCGTCGAACTGAGTATACGATCTCAAACCATTGTTGGGATGAAGTGTCTTAAACAGTGGTACACTAATGCCGTTCTTGAACGCAATGAGCGTTAGTGGGGAACACAAAGTAGGTTTGTTTTCGACAATCACAGACAGGCTGCATTCACTGAAGTTGTCGGTCATGAAACAAACACACAAGCCTTTCTTTCGATCTTGAAATAATCGGCTCTTGTACTGCTTCTGCATGTTACGTTCAGGTTTGAAAGCATCAAATGAAGTAATCTTATCCTTCTGAAGAAAATACCTCAGTTGTTGGTCTTCCACTTTCGCCGGGCGAGGTGTAAGTTTTGAAGGCGAACATGAAGCAGGCACATTGAAGATACTGTGTGGCGCCTGTTCTCCTTGTTGTAATTACCCTGAAAGTTCACAACCTCACACTCGTTTGGCATTTTTAATGGATATAATTAGCAATAAACTTTATAAACAAACAGTATCCGCTTAGAAATGCAGCAATGTGCCTCGAAACAAACAACAATGTCCGATTCAAACCGAGCGACAGACTACGACAATGCTCGTACTATGTCAGATGGGGGATAACTGAGCTTAGTGAACTGGCCTCCGCTACCGTAGTCTGCTACATTGCGGTGCACGTCCTGTTTATAGTAGTCCTTGCCTCGCGCTCATCTTCACCCATTACGAAGAAAAGAAAACGGTGTCATGCGTGTCCTTCCAACAAGCACAGAAAATCTTTAATGTTCTGCCATAAGTGTCAACAAAGTATTTGCAGCGAACCTAGTGTAATGTTTTGTCAAAACTGTATCAAACACTGAAATGGATTTTTAAAAATTTTCATAAATATTTTTTTTGCAACTGTTTTGCAACAAATATTGTTTTGCATTTTATTTTCACATTTAGTTTTGCTTGCTACTAATGATTATACTGAATGAATTTATTTGTAAATGCTCAGTTGAATTATTTAAAATTAAGTTTTGTTCCTTATACTTTTGAAATTTTTGATTTTTTTTGAGTATGCGTTAAATATTATTTTATCTGTTTCGTTAACAAATAAAGGTATATGTGTAATAAAGGTATATGTCTAACTTATTCAAATACATGTTGTACAGTTCTCTAATATCGTATTCATGAACCTCACTTTATAATAGCATCAATATAACAAACATATATGACTTTACTCTTACGTAGTTTGAAAGGAAAATAATTGAAAAGTGACTGGGCTTCATGGGTCCACCTTGTCTCTTATGCTGATTATTTTTATCCGTTGTTCCAGGGTTAAATATATTTAATGTATTTAGCTCCCAACACTGTATACTACACATCACTACATATTTATTGAAGATATTCTAATTTAACAGACACTCCTGGAACTAAAATGCAAATGAAATTCGAAGAAATTTTCTAAAATCCTCTAATGAAAGTACTCACTGTAGGTATTCAATTTTACATGTCGGATGTTGTTCGATACGTTTGTTATTGTCATGACAACCGATACTGCACCCATCTGATACGATAACTGAATTTCCCATACAACTACTATCCTGAATAAGAAGAAAAATATTACTATCTCTTAAATATTTATTTAAAACACCTCTATTTCTATAGTCATGATTGACCTGGTCTGTGACTCAATTTAGAAAAAAATAAGAATTAATTTTCAAAATATTTTCTCCATTTTCAAATTTTTAATAGAATGAGCATTCTGACTTTTCCTTTTCATAATATTAACAAACTTAATTATTTTCAAAGTTGTACACAATGCTGCAAAAGACACTGAATTAAACTGAATGAATCTGTTGCGCACAATAACAAGCAAACTGATTTAGGGAAAAATTTAGGGCATGCTAAACAGGACGATTAGGTCTCGGCCAAGGACTACTATAAACAGGACGTGCACGGTCATATAGTGGACTACGTTAGTGGAGGCTAGTTATCTGAGCTCAGTTAGTCACCAACTGTCACAGTGCGAACATTGTCGTGGTCTGTCGCTCGGTTTGAATCGGACATTGTTGTTTGTTTCGAGGCACATTGCTGCATTTCTAAGTAGATACTGTTTGTTTACAAAGTGTATTGCTAATTATATGTATTAAAAATGCCAAACAAGTGTGGGGTTGTGAACTGTCGGAGTAATTACAATAAGGAGAAGAAGAACCGCGTGTTTCGCCTGTCGAAAGAGCAGTCTGAGAGACAGAAGTGGTTTGATGTTCTTCCACCTCGTGAAAACTTTGTTGTTAATCCAGACAAGTTTTTCATTTATGAGATACACTGGGGTGCTGACCCACTTTTCATCATATTGCGTGGTGGTTTTATGCGGCCTAGAATCCTTCCCAGTATCTTCAATGTGCCTGCTTCATGTCTGCCATCTCCAAAACCTGCACCTCGCCCGGCGAAAGTGGAAAAACAACAGGTATTTTCTTCAGAAGGATAAGATTACTTCATTTGATGCGTTCATATCTGAACGTAACCTGCAGAATCAGTACAAGAACTTGATTATTTCAAGATTGAAAGAAAGGCTTGTTTGTTTGTTCATAACCAACAACTTCAGTGAGTGCAGCCTGTCTGTGATTGTCGAAAACAAGCCCATTTTGTGTTCCCCACTAACGCTCAGTGCGTTCAAGAACGGCATTAGTGTACCACTGTTTAAGATACTTCATCCCAACAATGGTTTGAGATTGTATACTCAGTTCGACGAAACTGTGCGCTTGGCAATGTGCTATGACATCCCGTTTGACAAAACGATCCAAAATGTTGCCACTCTTCTTCAAGCTCACACATCAGCCTGTGTCGACACCGAGGAGAAAAAGTTGGAATTTTTGACACGTCATTTGGAACTTTTATCACAGAAGCAGTTTTCCATGAATGATTATTGTTTTGCTTTTCAATCATACATAAAGTGTAATTATGAACAGCTCAGAGACTTTTTGGCGCTGCCATGCAAACGCAAGCTGCAGTACATCACTTCATCTATTAACAAAGACCAGGTGCTGAGGGAAACATTTGACAAAGTACAGACACTGCAGCAGAAGAATGTGTTTCTCTTGGTAGATGAAGTACAGTTTCGCCTGAATGCAGAAGAATGCAGTCCTTTTTCAGACCTCTAACGAAGGCCCGGTTGGTTGACTAATCGCTGCAGTTTGGTAGGTTTTTGCTTTTATGTCTGTTTGTTTATTGGCGTGAATGTTTGTATGTTTGGCTGTTTGCATTGGAAAAGGTTTAACTATCATCCATTTTGTAAAGTCTAAAACTGCAGCAACTCGACTTTCTATAAAGTGGCCACTAAGCTCATACAATAATACATGTTAAGTCCGGCAAAAAGTGGTATTTCAACGCATTACAGTGCTTTAAACGATTTAAAATTAACTGTAAAACCTTATTATCCTTTCTATTGCTTGAAAGAAGTAATTTTTTATAAATTTGTCTAATAGGAAATGTTATGTTACTAAGAATGCAATGGCCTCCGCTAGCGTTGTCCACTATACACCCGTGCACGTCCTGTTTACAGTAGTCCTTGGTCTCGGCTTAAGTCGCCTTACCACTAGTAAGAAAAATTTAGTTCAAAATGATAAAATAAGCTAAAGAAGGAATATCCTCAAAATTGTTTTGAGCTTTGTCATGAAAATATTCTAATAAAAAAAATTAACAAAGAAAATAGTCAACTAATTGATTAATTATTTTCAGATAAAGAGCAGCCTGGAATTCATCGAGACGAAGTGTGAGGGATGGACGTACACAGATTCTAGAATTAGAATACAAAAGTTTAGACATGCATGAATCTAACATGTAAACATCATGAGTGTTAATGACTTACGTTCAGGGACCAAGAATGTAATAGTGTCGTAAGTCACTGCACAGTGTGGGGAAGAAGCAAGGACTAGTCTTGTTTGAGGACCATTACTGATCGACTCTCTGAGCCTCGTGTAAAGAGTTCCTTGAGTACAACGGACTCATTACGATGAGCTCGTGTGCAAAACTACGAACATTCTCAGGTACATCAGTTTAGAATATACAAAAATTACGTAGATGCACTGCACTGAAATTGGAAAACATTCACACAATATGCACGTAAATATCATGATAATGAGCTGAACCTGAAGATCACTTCTAACTGAAGTGCAGGGAGATTCGTTACTCGACACTGCATACAAACACATGCAGTGGTGTCGTGAAAATTGACTGTTCATGTAAGCATTCCAAGACGTCGTCCAGTTTATCAACACTAGGCAAGACAGCTGAAGAGTGAAGAGAGTCCAGATCGATATAGCAGTAATCGACCGTGCTCACCCTCTCGAGGGTCACAGTTGGGACAACTTAGGTGCAACCCAGTAAGTCAGGAGGCAGAGTAGCATCGAAGGTAGGTACGAAACGCGTATTGTAAGATTTATCATACATGTACGTATTAGCATCAACGGCCCTTTCCAAATTCAGCAGCCTTAAATTCTAAGCTTGGAAGAAATAAATGTTTCAATTGCGACAACTTAGCGTAAAACCATGACTGCTACAGAGTTCATCGATAGGAACGCGTGTTTCGTACATGCTCGTCAGCCCATAAATCTAAACTCGTCGAATGTTCAACATAAATTTATTAAAATAAAAATAAACAACCATTCCATCAGCTTAATTTCTTGGAGAGGCATCCACGACTGCTGATTAAGGTATGTAGGACGATTTGCAATTTGCCTAGAATATTCCTAGAGTACAGAGTCGCAAGCTTTCAATGACACATTACTAGTAAGTTTTACTCAGGGCTTGGCAACGAGTTTCAAACAGCATGCCAAAGGACTTCATATTCTTATTGCCGTACTTATAAATGTCATAATTGAAGTTAATCCCTATAAAAACTACAGTATTAACTTGAAGGGCATTCTTCAGGATTGCTCTTTCCACTATTTACGACCTGCTCTAATCACACAGAAACGTTTATTTAGCTGCTTAGAAAACTTTCAATTTGTATTTACTTCATACTCCTTAAAAGTATTGTCAAGGACTTGATGAACATTTTATTCTACTTTTGGGACACCAAGAGATAATTGTCCTGTGGTCAGGTGAAGTAAAATGACCACTTTCCTCGCAAAAATTACTTCGTAAGCTCTAAAACTTGGGTATGAATATTCTAAAACATTGACAAGATTGGGCAATTGAATTTAAACAAAAAATTCAATTACTCTCATAAAATTAATTCAAAACCTCGTCATTTTTAACGGGGATTTTTGCTTCAATTTCTTTATCTAAGTTTTTCTTGTTCAATCTATATGAAATTTTCTTTTTAGTTTCATGACATTCTAATGTTGCTAAGAATAGCAAATTTCATAAAATGTAGTGGCAATAGAACATTTTGAATGCGTGTTTCGTACATGCGTCATGGTTCAATTTTAGATCGTACAGGCAGCAAGAAAGTGCGCACGGGCGACAAAAGAGTTGGGTGCCAGAGGCATCAAGAAATGATATCAAGCAAACTACCAGCTGCGACCTTAAGAAGAGGCCGCCGTTTCTGAGTTCTGGACGATCTTCTTTGGTCGCTCACAAAAGTACATTTTCTTACCTTTTTACAATCAACGAATTTTATTTTGATCCTCATGATCATAAACATGTGATTTAGCAGTTTAGTCATTATTGCTATTTTAGGTGTGTGTTAATGTACGAATGTTAAGTCCCCTTCTATAAAATCTACCGGGTTGTTCTAAAGTTTTGTTACACTTTTTTCAAGATATTTAGTGATCATTTACAATAGATTGAAATATTTCTTGTAATAGCGGAATATAAAAGCTATCAATCTTATCTGAAATTTATTAGTACGTCCATAACAATTAGTAGCATTAGCAATGGAGGCAAAAAGAACTGAAATCTCTGCTCTACTACGTGCGTCCCATAAGTCAGACATTGCTAATCGTCTTGATGTCAGTCGAATGACAGTGCACAGAGTTACAAGTCGTTTGAGAGATGGTGAAACCTTCAAGAATCGTCCTCGTTCAGGTAGAACCCGAGTTGTGAAGACAGAGACCATTACAAAAACATTCAAAAAGATCCAACGCTCATAATGACTCATCTTGCTAGGAAAAAGAAGATCTCTCTCTTGACAGTGAGAAGCGTTGTTTAGAATGAAAGGGAAAGAGCTCAAAACTTGTCAAAAAGCCCCTGCTAACTGCTGCAATGAAGCAGAAGCGTTTTGAGCGATGTAAACTTCTTCTTCACGATCTGTAAAATCATGGTAATCGGATTGCCATTTTTTCAGATGAGAAGACGTTCTCAATCGATCCTCTTGTGAACAAGCAGAATAATCACATTGTTAGCTTTGATCAGGACATCTCTGAGTTACGGAACGAGTCTACAACCAAACACCCGGCCTCTGTGATGATGCTTGGAGTCTGGGATCGAATGGAGAAAAGATGCCTCCGGTGTGGTTCCCACGTGGCTACAGGCTAAACGCCTCTGCTTACAAAGATGTTCGTTTCACGAAAGTCCCCCCTTGAGTGAGAAAAATAACTAGAAATGCAAACTACGTATTCTAACAAGATCGTTCACCTGCACACACCGCAAAAACTGTTCAAGAATGACTGGGGTGTAACATGAACTTTTGGCCCAAGGAATTCTGGCCGCCACAGTCGCCTGACCTGAACCTCTTCGACTACAACGTCTGGACGCATAATGAAAGCAAGGCATGTAAAGTTCGCCACAACAGTGTAGAGGAGTTGAAGTCTTCCGTTAATCGTTCATGGACCACAATGAGAAAAGATTACATCCTAAAAGTTTGCAAGGGTTTCTGCCCTCGTCTGAGCTGTGTCATCGCTACTGAAGGAGGTAAAATTGAAAAATAGTATGTATTGTAATAATCCTAATAAATGTATGGAAATCCCTATTTGTTTTCTTATTCCTATAAATTTTAATTTTAGAGACTTTTAAATAAAAATATCAAAGTGTAATAGAACTTTAGAACAACCCGGTAAATTCAACTCCAACAATATTTTTATAGTTTATCGATGTGACTAAAATTATTTGAACTGTTTCCGTATGGTGAACTTGAAGGTTAACACGTAATGAACTTGAAGGATAAAAAACCGTCGACCATGGCCAATTGAGAATATATTAATAACTCGTATTTTGGTTAATGGATGAAAGTCACGGCGGATCTTACACTAATCGAGGTACACTCACGGACGGTACTACAACGCACTTTTCTCAAACAATGAGTACAACGCATACGATGTATGCAGGGGCAAATCCAAGTAAACAAAACGGCGAAACATTTTTTTACATTTACGTAATTTAAATAAGTCATATTCTTACAATTGGCTAAGTAATTCTTGCGAATAAGTTTATACGAATGGTTGACAGTTCCAGTACAATAACAACTAAATTCAAAAATATCTCGTAAGGATTATGATGGATTTTTATAATTTTCAATTGCAAAAGACTTCACACATACGCGAAGTGGTTTCATCATATCTGCTTGTTGGTCGTTTTTTAGTTTTTCTAATTGGACTAACTTTGTAGCAACGCATGAAAGGAAGTTTCACAATGACGCTTCATCTAGATTACAAAAAAACTATCATATTGGATATCTTCTATCAATATTGAATGTGTTGCTATTGCATCGTCAGAAGCCCAGTAAATTTGTCAATAGCTCGAGTATGCTATTTCTGGGTTAATCGAAGTGTTGGTCGTGTACCTGAAATTTGAGAAGTAATCATCTGGCATCTACAAGTATTAAGTCTGAATGTGATGCAGCTTTGTGTTAAATTCTTGCACTAATTTTGAGATTACATTTGCAAGTGTCAACATTTTTTCGTGCCAACTAACGTGCTAAAAATTGTTAGCGATCGAGAAAATGTCCCTATAGGAACGTTAGTAATTTTCGTTTCCTAATTGATCATCCCAGTGCCACGTCCAAGTATTCAAACAGATGTTGATCGGCCAGGCATAAATTCAGTGTTGTTCTCAATTATTAGTGCTGCATTTGACATCAATCAATTAGGGGTTCAATTTTCATTACCTTACCATACAAACAGGTACATTTTGCATTTGCATTTTTACCATGACTGTTAGAATACGGTATGTTTAGTCTTTATTTGGGTTTTTAATATCCTTTTCATGGTAGCATCATATAGGAGACATCTCAGTATTTTTACATATATATATATATATATATATATATATATATATATATATATATATATATATATATATATATATATATATATATATATATATATATATATGGAGGTTCTGGTACCGCTAAGGGCGAACTCATCAAGTAATTAATTTATTAACTAATGTCAGTTGATATTAATATTTATTAATAGTCAGTTGACAAGTGAGACATTCATTCAGGCATTTCCGTTTCCTTCGTAAATTTTTATCAATAACATACATAATTACCTTTTTTTGCTGCGGTACCCCTTAATATTGCATTCACGCCAAGCCTTATGTTTCTATCATCGCCACAATACATAAGTAAGAACTTAGACCACGAACATTTCTTAAGGAAACTATGTTAAAAATAAGGTAAACCTCTGAAGGTACCTCTGAAGAGTAACTTACCTCAGATGAGTAATAATTTGAAATGTTACACAACAATTCATATTTAGTTGTAATTTGATAGAAAACTGATGTATGGTAGAACATGTACTTCTATCAGAAGACTCTCTAGAAAAGGCGTCTATAAGAGTACGATTTACCGATGCACACGTAGCACCAATGAACAAGTGAGTGGAAATTATATGAGTCTACTTACGGTGGGTCACTGTCCCCATTGATGTAGAGGCCAGGTCGACCCACGCCGGAAGAAGAGGGGTGACGGGCACTGGAAAGAAAAATTACAGGTAAGCCTCTAGAACTCAGTAGTACAATCATGTACCACTGTGTAGCGCATGAACTACCAGTTTTTCACTCGAAGTAGTACAAGCCTTACCGTTTCTTTAGAAAAAGTGGTACTAACTGTACCATTTCTTTACTGGAAATATTACTAGCTCTACCATTTCTTTACTGGAACTGGTAGTAGCTCTATTTTTACTGGAGCTGGTACCAGCCCTGTTATCATGCAAGAGTCATTTACACTCGACAGAATAAAACTTCAACCCACATAAACCCAACTCTAACACGTGCATTGTTGTTAGAATTGAGTATCGAAAGTTAACATACCTGCAAAACTAAAGGTAAGATTTACAGAAATTATTTCTGTGGTTAATTTCTTTATGAACATCAAGAGACGGCTCTTGAAAAAAAGCTGTTTGATAAATCTGATATTTCAATTAGAATATGTAAACCAACAGCACATCTGAAAATGATTAGAACAAAGTACAAAAATATGTGGCGAGCTCACACGATGATCGGAGTACATCCTTCAAACTATGTAACAATAGTGAAAATTGGCTCAAGAAATTACACTTCATAATTATTACCCACAGTTTTTCTTTCTTCCACCCAGTCGTTATAAGTCCGATTTCAGTAAGCTGCATATATGTGGAATGTACTCAAATTTCCTTTACACTTAAAATTACGAAACTCAAAATGGAAACCAACTGAATCATGAATAAACCTGGCTTACTGTTCACGTGATAATTTTCTTCACAGTCGTATGACACGTTGTCATGAAAGCAAAACAAGAAACCAAACACTAAATCTAGTCTCAAATTTGTGTAAAATTAGTGCACTTTCTTCGCAGACACTTAACGTAAACGTAAAGTAGCGTCTCAGAGGCGACTCGGGTGACATACCCTCTTCTAAGGCGGTTGACTATGTTGCGCCACCTCGACAGCCGCCCTGAAGAAGATGACTTTCCAGGGGCGCCAGTGGACATGACTGCTGCGCACGCCAGGATTGCGAGGGCTAGGACACGCTTCGAGGGAGGTGAGCAGCGGCGCTTCAGTGCACCATTATACGGACACTAAAAGTATCATTTGCTGAGTCATGAAGCAACGAAGTGGCTGAGTACGCAAACGTTTTACCCAGAAACGAGAACGCCACTGAAGGCACAGATAGAAGTCAATCACTGATGACTCACTACAAAAATCGTGAACCGAGGCTGTAGCTAAAGGTGATCCCGCACGGAGAGGTAAACTAAGAACTAGCTGTTGGTTATTTTTTGGTGCCGATTTCGTAGGGGCACTGTAACGATTCTCTGCCAGAACGGCAAACTGAAAACTAGTCACTAACGATCGTTAATTTGCAGTGAGTTAAAATCCTCTCACAGTCGTACACTTTTCAGAAGACGAACCATCAATCTTTCGAACATTATACGCTCAATTTATTCGATATGTTAGTAACAAGGAATAGTTTACTCGCATAGCTAAGTGTGTGTGTGTTTGAGAACTCAAAATAAAGCGATCAGTATGAAAAATAAGACAAAAATGTCATCAACACGCGCTAACCTTAGAATTTCGTCCCCGATATCAAGATCATTGATAGCATCAGGCAGTCACTGACCCAGCACTCAAGTAGGTCGCTCTCTGTGCCCTCTCACGCACACCGGACATTGCGCTCTTTATCGTGACATCGACAGGAAGTAATCGATGACGTTTATCAAAGTAGTCGGGGTCGAACAGATAACGAAAAATTTCAATCTCATGACATTATACCTCTGATATTTGAACACTAATTCATAACAGAGTTTTCATCTTCCTCGTAACGATGACTACTCAGAACTACTTGAGAGACAGTCGACCATGGTCGAAATTCGAGCACCGTTAAGCAAAAGAGCGGATGATTAGCTAACAATTTCGCGTAAAAAATAGTACAATCCCCTACTATGAGCAATCCAGAAGAAAAGAGAAAGGGGTTAAACAGATTTACGTCAACAGTGAATATATCACAATAACGAAATTTGTATGCAGAAACATGTCTCTCCTATTCTGTTTAAACGCTAATGAAAGATGTCTAAAGATCCTACGGCGGTGTTTAGCACCGTTTTTCACAGACAGGTAGCACCCAAGAAGCGTAACTGTATCAAAAACAACCGGTTGGCGTCGTATTCGCAGGTGTTTTCTCTACCCTCCTACTAAAAAATTTGTATCGACAATAAATTTTCCTGATACTCGATAAAAGTTCTTCATTTCCATGTTTTCAGGGTTGATGAAAAGCACAAAACTTTCTGGTTATGCAGCTCAGTAAATTCTATTTTTACGTAATCATTTTCAAGTCATTTATCTTGCACACTACACATACAGTTATGACGATAACCTTGTTTTCAGGCCCTAACATGGGCAAGAGTCCATCTTCATGCCGTGGTCCATACGCGAGCGCTGCTCGAGCGGCACTTACGGATCAATCACAACTCCGGAAAACACCACCACATTTCAGCTTATCGATTCACGCTCACTCGGCTGGCGAACGAAACACCTGCTGATAAGCGAATAAAAACACTGATCGTACTGGCGATAGGCAGAACCATAAATTTGTCCGTTTTATGGCACTTGGATCTGGAACAGCACGCGTAAAGTTATATAGAATCACTGTCTGTTAACTCTGAGTGACACCACCATTTTCAGATAAAGATTCATTGTCACAAAAATTTAAAGGCACTTCTTTACTAATTCATTTTTCAACAAAAATAACGTCGTTTAAGGATGTCAAAAAAAATGTTGGTTAGTTACCTTGAGAGCGGAAGACAGTTGCGTGGCACTCACATCTAATTAAAGTTTGGTTGCAAAGTTCACGAGCAGTAATAAACAAACGTAAGAAACATTTACCCTGCGAAGGAAGATTGGATTGCAATGAAAGAGAAAGATAAGGACAAATGGATAAATAATTAACCACGAAATGATTTATAACCAACAAATTAGAGCATCGCTGCTCAATAAAAAAAGCTAGCAAAGGGTGAGACAACATAAATTTTTACTATTAAATTAACGTTTTTAGAAAATTGTCGAAACTAAATTTGCTTCCTAAACACGTTAATATTAGATAATACAGAAAATTCAGTTTCAAATGGTACAATATAAAAAATTTTTTTTTGGTCTTTCATCAGGAAATGTTATTTCCTAATTACTTCTATCTAGAAAATAAATGAATTTGCTATTATTCCCTTTCAACTTTGCTTATGTGGCTTGGACGGTAAAATATTAAAATTGAGTTATTTTCATTTGCATTCCAGACATATTAGACTGTGTTGTTGAAAAAGAATTTTCTAGAACTTGTTACATGTTGATGAGGTTTCGCAAAATTTCTTCAAGTTTCAAGAATATGTACAAAGTCTTGGCAGGGATTAACAGGTGGCAGTATAAGTAGAGGAAAAGTAGACGCATCACAGTGTTGCCAATTTAGCATTTTTGGAGACAGATCTGGCATCTTTTGGTTACGTTTAGCTCCTACGCCTTGTTATCTGGCATCTGGATCCAAATCTGGCTCCAAGAAAAATAATCTGGTATTTTTTTAGCATTTTCATATACATATGTAAATGCAATAAGTATTACTTCTGCAGTATCAAGTAAATGAACATTTTACTTGCTATATCAAAGAGATTTGTATCATAAACCGCACAAATTTCTCATTCGAACTTGTTTTAATCTAGGATAACGTACAGTTTGGCTGAGCGTGCTCGTTTAATACTCGTTATGTTTTC
>VCRD01000490.1:182902-215004 GCA_006783055.1 Trinorchestia longiramus
TATATATATATATATATATATATATATATATATATATATATATATATATATATATATTTATATAGATGTATATGCAGGGAAAATATACTGATTTTCATGAAATTATACTTGGTATCCATAAAGTTTCTTCATAAGATTACCAATTTATTACGTAAGTAAATGAAAATAAGCTGATCTGAAAATTAATTCAAAATGAGAATTAAATATTATATTTTGAAATAATTTTTCACTTCATTTAGAGCACCTTTAGTTTCACGAATCACATCAAAATGGTACTCATCAGTAGTGGTAATGGCTTCAATAATCTCATCACTAAATGTACACTCGCAACTTCTTGTGTAGGACCTTGTTCACTGTTGAACGTGGCAGCTCCGAATGTCTGGCAGCAGTGTGGATGGCTTTTGTGGGAACGATCAAAAGCTTGTCCTACACTATCCATACTTCCCTCAGATGTTCTTGCTCGCCACTCTTCCATTTATCCCACACAATTCCTGTCTCCAGAGATTTTTGTAGTTATGGAGCAATTGGCGGAGGTAATGATGGATCTTTTCTATGCTTATGTAGTTCTGTAGTTTTGCTAAGAATATCCGATTTTACTTTAATAAACCATGGATTACATTGTGCCTTCTCGTGAGGAGCAGCCATTTTTTAGGAGTTCATTTAACAATGCATTTGACTTTTTCCATAACAGGATGCCAATACACAAAGACAATGTTATTAAAGACTTGGATACTGAGTCCAATAGAAAAAAACCTGATTGAGATATCTCATCAACTGCCTCTATAATTAGTTTGTTAAATTGTAAAAAGACTTTATGGATGCACAGTATGTATAATTTTCACTGTCATTTATTTATACATAATTTTCGCCTGAAATTCTTTGCTCCATTGAAAGGAACATATTACACTTGTTCATCAAACCGTTTTAAATATAGTTTGGAAGACAATGGTCTATTTCCGTATGGTATTCAGTTTACATAGCAACACATGCAACAACTATATGTATGCCAACTAAATCGTAAACTCATTATCAAACTAATAAATATAAAGGACCGCGAGAAAGTAACATGCAAAAAAGAAGATACTGCTATAACCCGAAAGCATGTTGCTAAGTTGTGTAATTGGTGACATTTCGAAATTCAAAACACCATGAACTGAGGACAGGAGGTCATAGGCTGACCACAGGTGGGACTGGAAGTAGTACAGTGGTACTTCGACATACGAATGTCCTAACTTATGAATTATTTAACATACGAATGGTATGTCATTTAAAGTTCTACTACGCAGCCGCTCAAAAATATTTAAACATAGAGTTTCTCTTTTTGTAAAACACCCTGTAGAACGCAGAATTTATATCCGGCTATTTTAACACAAAAATTGAAAACGAAAATATGTGCAAGACGAATTTACATGATCAGAAAAAACATGTGAAATCATTCGTTGTTCTCGAATAATGTTAATATGGCTTTGTCTTCATCTCGTCACTGACTGATGCTTAAATGAAGAAACTAAAATTTTCGATCACTTGCCGAATGGCACACACTTCCTCAACTAGTTAGCGGCAGTATCAAGCGGAGGGCAGTAGCGAGTGAGGGGTAATACCAACAAAGGGACAGTATCAAGTAAGGGGCAGTATCGAGTGAGGGGCAGTATCAAGTGAGGGGCAGTATCAAGTGAGGGGCAGTATCGAGTGAGGGTCAGTATCGAGTGAGGGGCAAACACTGCCCCTCTAATGCTCAGAGGAGATGCCTGACTATCACAACACTCCAGCTGTGGCGCGCTGCTGAGGGGACAACACGCTGTCACTGACTGGTCCTAATATTTTTCATAGTAAAGATAGCGGAGCTAGCATGCACATAGGACAATAATAACATTGAGTCACAGAAGTAATGTCGAGATTAAGGAATATGTAGGGGAGCAAATAATACATTTATTACAAAGACTATGTAATATGTTTATGACTAAGAAGTATGCGTTTAAACACAAGATTAGAGCAGAATTTTTGCGCAAATATCCAAGTGAAAATATTGAAATCGAATTCCAGATGCTTTATTATAGTCCATCTTGCATAAAACTTCGTTAGGTTTACTTTGCAAAAACAATCCGAAAAAACAGGAAACACCAGCCACACAACATTCTTACAAAAAACCGATGGGTCCTCAAAAATACATGCAACTAAAATCGTTACCCTGGCGGCTTAGCTTCTCCAGGTTTTCCAGATGCATCACTGGCGTGGATCTGAACGAACACACCTGAACTGGAGGAACGTTTCCAGACCTCACCTCATTCATGAAGTGAGCCTCATATTTTCTTACTTTTTTCTATTATGTTGCTAATTCTACAATGCAATTGCGAAACTGAGTCTTACGTACAGATTTTCACTTCATCGGAGATGTAATAAAAAATTCACACTCCATAGTTGATGCAATCAACAAATTCTACTTCAGTGTAGATCCAATTCACACCAGATCGTAGCTGCAAGAATAACATTTCATTTCATCGCAGATACAAAATATATGTAACTCCATTATTGATGTAATTCCATATGTACATTCTTTCATACACGCAAAAACAAATTTGCACTCGATACTTTAAAATACGAATAACGCAAGGATTCAGCCAACACATTTGCTTCTTACAGATATAGTATGATCAATTTGTTATGCTAGTCAATTCTGGGTCAATGTTTTTCAGGGTTCAGAACGTTAATAAGATCGAAAAAACACAGCTGACTGAGGGAAGCTTCTGGTAGGACACCATGAATCAAGACGTGGTAGCAAGTAGGGCACCAGCTGAGGGTACAGACACAGTATTGACATAGCAGATGCTACATGAAGGCACAAAGGCACAGAACCCAGCGACAATTAACATACAAGCGGCTAAGCCTCACATAGAGGCACAGAGTTCAGAGACAATTAACATTCCATAGGCTCACCCCCACATAGAGGCACAGAGTCCAGAGACAATTAACATACAAGAGGTTAACCCTCACATAGAGGCACAAAGTCCAGAGACAATTAACATACAAAAGGCTAACCCTCACATAGAGACGCAGAGTCTAGAGACAATTAACATACAAAAGGCTAACCCTCACATAGAGACGCAGAGTCCAGAGACAATTAACATACAAAAGGCTAACCCTCACATAGAGACGCAGAGTCTAGAGACAATTAACATACAAAAGGCTAACCCTCACATAGAGACGCAGAGTCCAGAGACAATTAACATACAAAAGGCTAACCCTCACATAGAGACGCGGAGTCCAGAGACAATTAATATACAAGAGGCCCACCCCCACATAGAGCCACAGAGTGCAGAGATAATTGACACACAACAGCCACAGAAACTCAGAAGACTCAGCGATGAGCCTGAGGCTCATCATAGCCGAAATTTACAATATTCTGATAACAGTAAATAGTTTTTTCAGAGTATTTAATTTAGAAGAGAAAGATGCTGCCTAATATTTAGAAAGAGATTGTCAATTCAAAACTATCAGCGATTATTTATAATTTCTATGATTTTGAAGCGAAGAAAACATTGTAAAAACGGGTATCTGCACAACACCCCCAGACAGTTGCACAGGTCACTCGTACCGAGAGGATGTTGGCAGGGTATTGTGAGGAGCACAAAATACCTCGCACACTACCTCATCCCCGGCCATAGAAAGACTGAGGGAGAGCAAATGAGAGAGACTGAGAGCGACCTTCCAGCCACGAGGCCTCTCTTCGATGCCAGAGAGCGTCCACTCAGCCACTTGATTCATCCACGCCAACGCGCCTGATGTGCGGTCACCGCTTCTGAGGAACGCCAGAAAATTTGGTTTCTATCATTCGTGTTGTTCGTGCTGTCATGTACGAAGTAAGAGATACCTACTGATCTACCAATCCAGTTAGATCATAATTATTCATTACTTTCGTGATAAATTTTTGCATTTGTGATGAAAAGAGGCACCAAAACTGCCAAAACGCAATTACTAATCGCTTTCTAATGAAGTGACCAATATTTGATGAATATGATACCTCAATTTCCAAAACACTTGAACGATAGGACATAAATTCATTCCCTATGAATAGCAAAAAAATAGTAGGAAGCGATTTATCAAATGAATAATTTGCGTACAAGAACAAAAAATTCATTAAAATTTGGCTACGTCGAAGCATGTCGAGGGACCTTCCCGCAGACACGGGAGCTGTAAGCCTGCAGCCACAACGCAGAAGTCTACGAGTTGTGTTGTCAGACAATACATTGTTTGTTCTCTTCTTTCGTTGGTTTACGCTGGTCGCAGCGTTGAGCTATTAGGCTGAAGCACAAAACAGAATAAGGGCTTCCATAGTTGTGCGAGTATGTGTTCATCCCGAGCTCTCGAATAATCAATTTACACTTCTGGGGTAGGGTGAGCTGGAAAAATATTTCTCGTCTATTGGACACACCAATTATCTCATTGAGTCTCTTATTACAGCAGAACTTATTTAGATTTTCGCGACGTCTTATTGGCAAGAACACAAATCGCACCCCGTTCCAGTCCAGCAGTAAAAAATACAGGCAGTTCGTCTAACAGGTACATACGTTGGTTAACGTGCTATACGAGGATACATTTAAAGAGACAAGGACGTGTACTGCAAGCAACGAATGCGCTCAGGTTACGTGCTCTATTTGTTTTAATATTGTTGTTTATACACAGCAAAACCCCAAATTAATTTGTTTCTTAAATTAAAGCAGGTTTCCATCAATTAAAGAAATTCTGTAATTTACGCACATATATGGATCAGTATTTGTGTTAATTCGCTATGATTTTAGATTGAGATGTGTTATGACAGAACAAGTTATGATGTCAGTCACTAATAACACACTGTAGAAAAGCTCGTCAACGTCAAGACGTGCAATAATCAGGTAACCATTGCCACGACTGAAACGAGTAAATGAAACAGGAAAAGTAAAACAATATCCACTCAGCAAATCCCGACTGACGGAATGACTATGATGTAAGATTGGGTTATTCTTCGATTCTATTATATTTCACAAGCATTTGTTTCAGAACAACTTGCCATCTCCCGTACACCGAAGTATTTCTTCGTTATGTAAAGAAATACATTGCTTGAATAAATACTTTCCAAATAGATTTTTCAACTAAGAAACGAATAACAATTTCCCATTTGCATTGTGAAATAAATAAGATAGAGAAAGTAGGGCTTTAGTCCTGTAATAGTGGGTATGAGGTATGATTTTTCTCTCTTGCTTGATGGCAATTGTCAAAGACTTACCTAGGAATATCAAAGTATGTAATTGCAGGATTAAATTTTGCTGCCCGAGTATTTCCTATTGCCTACATGTATTCTCCAGGACAATTTCTTGCCGCGTCAAAATTTGGCAGCAACCATTGCTTGACATGCCTTTCTTTTGGTGACAAGACCTTCAAGTTTATTTTTGTGATATCTTACGACCCCAAAGTGGACTGTGTAAAAGCCATGACCAGGTCTGATGTTAGGGTTTCCACTTTGAAGGTGAACAAGTTTGAAACCTTACCGAAGCGGCTGAACTTCTGCTGTTGTCTCGATCCATCCTTAGGTCATCTTGGTATGTCCTTACATACGTTGTCTCGATCTGTTCTTATGTTCTCTTGATCAGTCTTTATGTTGTCTCGATCCGTTTTTATGTTGCCCCAATCCGTCCTCATCCTAAGATTTTGTCAAGATACCACACTGTACACTCAGTCCCTCAGCGCTTAAATATTGTAAAAAAACTTTCCAAAAAGAGACGCTCTTGTAAATTTCTCCGGGCAGCTTACGTTGCCAGCAGCACGAAGTGTCTCATGAAGACGAGATGCACGAAATACTCAGTAAAACACTATTACTCTCGGTGCCTAACTATAGTCTTTTATCAATATTCATAATATCTGTTTAATCTATCAATTTTCTTATATTCCAACACAACAGTCATTTAAAAGAATTATTTAAAAAATTAATGCATTCATATTCATCATCTCTGTTCAATCTAACTATTTTCTTATATTCCAACACAACAGTCATTTAAAGAATTATTTAAATAATAAGAAAGTATGATATATGTAGTAAGATAATATGATAATATTAGGAAGCATAAGTACAAAGAATACAGTAACTTTACCAAACAAGTTAGTTTGTTGCTTGTCTGATGAGTCTGGTAACAGCCATGAAAGCGTATCCAGTTTCCATTGATCTGTAACCTTTGTACCAAAGAGAACAATTTTCGAGAGGCCTCGTATAATTATTTCATTAATAGCAACGTACTTCTGTTACATTAGAACCAGTACAACCAAGATCAACGTCTCCGCTCCGTCCGTTGCTTCAATAATGCCGCTTCTCGACCTCGACACATCTGTCCCTCTTACGAATATGACAGGTTTCCTTGTACCAAAAAAGTTAAGCCTTGGTGTCGTCTGAATCAAGAACTGTGATTTTAAATAAAAGCAGCACCAAGCACAATTGATTTTGAAAAAGTTCAAGCCAACTCTTTTATGCTTTCCTCATTAAAAGAACCACATGCACGCCTTATGATTTGATATAGTTGTGCGTCTTCCTCTCACTAAAATATTCATTGATAAAGACGGTCATGTTGCTATGAATATCTTGAACCTCCACGCAAGTGATCACTCAGTTTTCGTTCATTTTTCGAAAAATTTAATTTCAAGCAATATGAACGTCTATCTGAACGTCTATCTCAACAAAGTAGATACGAGTACTTTTGAAATATTTCTCCCCACAAGAATGAAGATATTTTATGCAAGATTTAACCACCAACATTTCATCCCATTTTTCGTGACCATATCCTAAGTGATTAGGAGTGCAAGACAAGTAGCTCCCATAGTCTTCGAGGTTATGACAACTCTACTGCTGAGCAACAACAAAAATATTGGATGTAAGCGATGCTTGGCGCTCGTGATCACATTAATCGAAGGTAATAAAGTTATCGATTCTTCCGCATAGTTCCAATACATTTGATGCTGATATTTAATCGTGATTATGAAAAACTCTATGTTAGGCATTGAATCAAGTGTGCCTCTAAACCTTAGCCTAAGATTTATTTTACAGTACACTGAATTCATAAAATATGAATGTACTGAATGAGCAACACTATCACTAAACTGACACTATTCGAGTTCAGTGAAATTAAAAATAACTGGAAAATAAATTAAGCAACTAATTTACAATTGTGCAGACAGCGTGCACAACTTGAGAATTTTTGCTTACTTACGCTAGTACTTCAATGCACTGAAACAGTCCAGTTTATAACACTTTGAAAGGAAATAAAATATAGAATACAAACCGACGGTGCAACGTAGAAATTTGCCTTCATTAGAAAAGAACAACAACTCGCCAAAAATTTTCTGCTTACAATGTAACACAGCATAAACAGTACAATAAACTACATGGGTCACGATCAATAATAAAATTGATCACATAAGGGAAAATGAGCCAAAGTCTACGGACATTGGTCATGATATTTAAGTACCTCCATCAGGCACTGGTCCACATGATCAGCGCACAGGACAGGCGAGACCAATACAGTGCACCGCACTAGAAACGCTCTGCAAATCTCGGGAAATGCTTCACCACAGAAAATGCAGCCTTACACTAAGGAAGTGATCGCTCAGGCTTGGGCCTGTGATTTTGTAGCTTTGGTTGTAACACTCGCAGCAGCCTCGTTAATTTTTTGTTAATGCAGTACATCACACCTACTGCAGTACTACCCACCAGCACACTTACTCAGCGCAGAACAACATCACAACAACAGCACAGTCGCCCTGATTGCATAGTACCATAAAGCACATGTAGATGTGGACACAACCACTACACCTCTGCAAAAGCAACGCCAAGATTATAGCAAAACATCGCTCCTGCCGCCTCTCCAAGGGAATATAAATTGAAACTGTGCAGCATTCTAAACCGGAAAGAGCGACGCCATTCAGCAGTTCAAGTAATGACACACCATTATCAAGTGAAAAATGCAGGCTTACAATTAGTAGTACAGGGAGCTCAGTTACTTATTCTGCACTCAACCCAAACAAAAAAAAATATCTGGTATCATTTGAACACTAATTACTATATTTTATCATTTTATATCCCATTGTAATGTGATTACATTATTATTATTATTATTATTATTACTATCATTAATATTATTTTTCTATTATGAATGTACTTCACCACCCCTTACTAAACACTGCAATTTTACAACGCAGTGATACATTAATTGTTCGGCTAGTATTCATTCATATATTCTAAAATACGTCATTCCCACACTTCTACAGTGTATGACATACTAGCATTTAAAAATTATGGTCAATTCTGAATCTTTATAGAAAATTCACATATCCCAAGAGCAGACACTACACCAGGAAAACAGTATCATGAAGTTTCTACCAGGATTACTATCAAAAATAACAAAAAGGATTTGTGCAACTTCACCTTGAACCACAAAACAAACATATTTTTATCAGTCGTGAATGCCCTATATAAATTAACTATAAAAGAGTGTCTTAATATCATATATCACCAACATTTGTCTCGAATTTCACCCGCACAATAAACTCACTTGACATGAAGACAATCCAGAGGGCTTAGAATATATTTGAAAATAGATCATGACAACAGGAATAAGCTAGCCAAGTTCGATGCCCTCGAACGTAAAGACATCAATTCCGCACAAGCCTCTTAATCACACACAGACATTTCAGTCACGCATACGCACAGCAATCGTATACATGACTTAGAAATTATGAGGGATATGGAATCAGTACTACAAAGAACTGGAAGGTTCCTTATTCAATATTTATCGAAATGATTTCTGAATGTTTTCCTAGTGCAAGCACAAAGATATTTTCGGGTAGCTAGTACCAGGTTCTGACAATTTTGACGGGAAAGAAGTTTAAAGTCTAGGATACTGTGAAGGTTCTTGTTATTAGTTTATGATAATATTTCTGATTCAGACGTTATCGGCTTTGTCGAAAAGCCCTACTAGAGTAGCATCGTTAAAGCCATTGAGATATTTCTAGGTCTCGATGCGTTGTCCTTGCAGGCTTCTTTCTTCTAAAAATATGAGCTCAAGCTGCTGGAGACACCTTTCGTAACAGAGATTGCAAAGTTCAGGAAACAACTGTTAGAAGGTTAAAAAAATCACAGGAGCGTGATTACGCTAACCAGGTTTATTTCAGTGAACACAGTTTTGGTTAAAGTACAGAAACCAATGTTTACATCGCAACGGCAGGCACAAGAATGGGGCCGGAACCAGAGAACGCGCTGAGACAATGGTTCTCTACCATTAGCTGACTCTAAACGCATTCTGTTACAAGAGTATTCATCACAGCGTTACACATTAACCTTAAACATACTAAAGTCGAACACATTCAAGGTGGAACATTTAAACATTCAACACTCCTTCTCACATTGAATGTGCTTCTCAAAGAAAAACTACACCTAGCTTCCTTCTCCGCCTAGAGAACTTCTCGGCACTTAGACCCTTAGTAAATATATCAGCAAGCATATCATTCGAAGGACAATACACGAGATCAATTTCCTTAGTACAAAAGGCTACCTACAGCACTTTGGTATGTCTTTGTCACATTCCTCAACTTCATCTGAAGTTGTGACAAGGTCTGCATTAACATCTACAGGAGTAGCAACAGAATTTGCTTTATCCATGCCAAACCTAGACAACAGGGCCTTAGTATAAGCAGACTGCTCTTGGAACACTTCATTTTTAGTCTGCAATCACATCCTCCAAATCTATCAGGAGCAGCTCTGTTCCTAGTTGAACGACGGAGCTCCAACTCTCCTTCTGAATCCTCATGTTTTTCTTCTTGAGGGAAGGAGCAAGGAACACACTTAATTTCTTTTGAAGGCTCCTTCTCAAATGACATAAACTGAGATTCATTAAATACCCCATCTCTACTCAGCAAGACCTTTTTGGCATTAAAATCATACAGCCTGTATACTCTAGTTCCACTCTAGAAAAAGGAAGTCTATGGCTCTTGCAATCACAACAATTTTCACAAAAACATTCTCATTTCCTAGAGAACAATCAAAACTTCTAACAAGATCAAGAGACTTCAGTTTCTTAAGATTATCAAATCCTAGATGACAAAATCTCTTGTGCCACAACAGGTCATCCGAGGAGACACTCGAGCATTTTGCGGCTACATGATAGGAACAGTCTAGTCTATAAAGTCTTCCTACCTTACGACCAGCAACTATCAACTCATTATTTTCATCTACAATCTCACATGTGCTTTTATTGAAATTGGTTTCCTTACCACATTCTGCATTCTGGGCAACAGATATCAAATTGTAAGCTAGCTCTGGCACAAACAACACATTTTTGACAACACAATTCATAACCTGTATATTAGGCAGTGTTATTTTAAGACGCACATCTTCAACTCCAACACCCTTCAAAGCTCTACCATCACCAATTTCAAGTCTCACAGGAGAAGATAGATCAGAGTAAGATGAAAATTGACTTTTCTTGTTGCACATGTGCTGAGTAGCACCTGAGTCAACTATCCAAGAATTACAGTCAACATTACCTATAGAAAAAACACTAGTAAACATAATAGTTTCACCTGTAGATGAACTTCATGCGTGTACTGCTCTGTTTGCTTGAAATGTTCTATTTTCTTTTCTCAGTCTATCTTCATAGACTCTACACTGTCTCTTAATGTGGCCCTCTTTACCACACTCAAAACACTTGATGTACTTTTTGTTCCTTTTGAAACTCACTAGCAATTTTTCACTGGAGTCTGAAGTACCAGGGCCGCCTCGATGTCTTCTTTCTTCATTTAGAAGACGCTCAGTTACAACTTCCCACGCTGGTATCTTTTCATTGGCTTCAAGAGCAGTTGCCAGAGTAGAAAACCCATCTGGTAGTGATGATAGCAGGATGATCACACGCTCTTCTTCTTCCATAGCGTCACCAATAATGGCCAGCTCCTCAAAGAGTTCAACAAACACTTTTAGATGATCTTGCAGATTTTGACCATTTTCCAACTTCATGTTGAACAGCTTTTACTTTAGCCTGAATTTGTTTGCCCAAGTCTAAATCTCAGCGAGATTCAAACTTTCTCCGAGCTGCCTCATATGCCGTTAAGGATATAGTTTCAGTGCCTTGAACTATATCCCACAGTTTATCCTTCACAAGACACATCCTCATATGTATCTTCCATGTTGGATAATTTCTCTCATTGAGTGATTTCATGCAACTTTTACCACTGTTAGAGTCTGCCATGTTCTTCACACTTGTTGCACTGTGTTAAGTCAACAAACTTCTACGCTTCCTTGTAGTCACCACAGTTTGCTTCGAGACTTAGTGTCTCCCTGAAGATTGATCCTTGGAGCGTGTTCTGGGCCCATAACCTTTGTTAGAAGGTTAGAAAAATCACAGGAGCATGATTACGCTAACCAGGTTTATTTCAGTGAACACAGTTTGGTTATAGTACAGACACCAATGTTTACATCGCAACGGCAGGCACAAGAATGGGGCTAGAACCAGAGAACGCGCTGAGACAATGGTTCTCTACCACTAGCTGACTCTAAGCGCATTCTGTTACAAGAGTATTCATCACAGCGTTACACATTAACCTTAAACATACTAAAGTCGAACACATTCAAGGTGGAACATTTAAACATTCAACAACAACTTCGTTGCGTTACACTGAATTTTCCCATTTTATTAATGTCTCTTCATTAGGCAGGAGACCACAGTCCTCTAAAAATGTCTTCACTCGCACTTTACAGTTCAGTTAGACGATTTTCTTTACTTATATTCAGATTTCTGGCAATGAAACCAAGGATCCTGTTCGTATTTCTGAAACCTTTTTCCACTTGTTTCTCATGCTTAGTTTTTCAGTGATAATAATGCTAAGACCTTTTAGTCGCTGTACTGCTTTAATAGGTGTGCCATACGTCGTAGGTTGGAAATTCTGGTTATGAGCACTAATATGCATGACCGACGATTTGTTAACATTGAAGCTTTTTGCGATTTCGGTCAACTGATTAAGCAGATTAAGGTCTGATTGAATGATCATTCTATTGCTTTCGGTGGAAGGTTTGCGACAAAGTTTCACGTTGTCTACGAATTTGTTAACTTTACTGATGATTCAAATGGAAAGGTTGTTGATGTAGACGATGAGGCCTAAAACGCTCGATTGGGTGACTCCTGATGTTACATGCACCAAATGACTGATTTGGTGGTATGAATCATTCACTCGTTGAGTGCGACCAGTGAGCCAATTTCGTATCCATCGAGAGTCGTGGTCTTGTATTCCATGTGCATCTATCATACTTTGGCCATGATCATTTCAAGGGAAATTCTGTTGAAGGCTTTTGTACAGCCGTATATATGATGTTGACTTCAAAAAAGTTAAGGAAGTCTTTTAGGCTACATTTTACAGTTTTTTCTGAATCCATGCTGGGTATCGGTAATCAGGATTTAGGCTTGGAAATGTCTTGTTATACGAACTTTCAGCCACTTTTCTATTGTTTTAGTGATACCAGATGGAAGACTGATTGGGCGATTGTTATTGGATGCTTGTTTGTTCCAGTGTTTGTAAATAAAAGTGATATTTGCCAACTTCCAATTTCCTGGATCAATCCTAGTTTCAAACGATCGATTAAAGATATTTGCTGCTAATTACTTTGGCTGTTTCTTTGAGTATTCGGAAAGAAATGCCGTCAAATTCTTTTGATTTGTATGTAGATATAGGATTTGTGAATATATTAAAAAATGAGCTGTTTATCTACCTCTTCTACTGCGAATATGGGTATATCTACGGCATGGGACTTAATGTATGTATCAACGGAAAAATGGGCCAAACGGCTCGTTTCTCTTGTCTTATTCTATTTCATGCCCTCTGTCCATATTTCTTGGGAGTCTAAGGCATGAAGTTGAAGGATTTTAGTTGTCTTTACGAGTGAGCTCGGAAGTGAAGTATGTATTTAGAATTCTTGCTTAGCTTTAGTTGTCCGTTGGAGTTAGCTATCTGAGTCAATCAGTGATCCAGTAAAAACTCTTTTAAGTCATGTGTCATTTACGTATTTATAGAATCTCTTCGAGTTAGTTTTTGCTTGAGCTGCAACTGCAGTTTTTATATCGTTTTGTGTATCTTATCGTTCGTGTAACGTCCTTGCAAAACAGGATGGGCTCTTGACGATAGAATTCTGTTAGGCATTTTTAAAGTGTTTTATATGACCGCTGTTTGGAATTTATAAGGCCCTTAATTGATGTAAAAACCTCGGAGAGTCATTGTTTGGTCTCATTCGCTTGGTTGGGATGTGGTGCGCTGTGTCGGATGTGATTTTTTTCTTTAGTATCATGAACCATTCCTCGGTGTTTTTGTTTCTAGTTAGAATTTTGCAATCAAAACTGCAGAGTTCTTTCATTAGTTCGAAGTTTGCCCGTTTGTAATTTAAGGAGTTTTTGAGTTGAATGACATCGTTAAAGTAGTGGACTTGGAGAGCAAAGTCTATCACATGGTGATCACCGATATCGTCCGGAACTTCAAACCCAATTATTTTGAGGTCAGGAGTCTCCATGACGAGGTCAAGATTATTATTTTGCCTCGTAGGTTCGTTGGCATGCTGCTTCAGGGAATTCAACTTTGACGGGTGATCCAGTTCATGTAGGACAGATTGAAATCTCCCATGTTTGTGCTTCATGAGAAGTGTAAAGGCTTCACTCCTTGTATTTATTGTTCGTTTAAAGATCTGGACATCCTACGTAAGGTAACTGAGCTCCCAGTACCATTACCAACAAGGATCATCGCCCTTTATCCTACCACAGAAAAATGATAGCCTCGAAAGATTTCATTCCGATATAATTATACATTCAAAAAATATTTACAAAAACTAAATAATTAATCAACGAAACCCCATGGAGTGCCTAATGCCTTAACCAATTAACAAAATGAAATAGATGTTGAAGGTGCGTTCCATTCCAGATGTAGAGGAATCTACTCGTGAGACGAGTTTAGGTTCCTGATCAAGATTATAGTAACAAGATGGGTCAGCCAGCGAGATGGCTTCTTGACTTCATCCTCAGAGTCGTGAGGTTCGATGGTGCCTAAATGAAACAAAAAATACTATAGAAAATTCAAAAAGGAATTGGATATTAAGGATATATTCTCATATAACAAGATAATAACTGATAAAATAGTATTGGCGATAGTTTTAGCAGCCATTACCTGTAGGTTCCAATCCAGACGCACGTCTGATTGGAGGACGAGATTCTATCTCTACATCAATTACTGCTAAAGGAAGCAAGAAACAAGAAATACGGACATTACGGTTTGGAGCATACCTTTACAAGGAGTACTGAAAATATTTTTTAGAAAACCATAGAGTTCATCATTATCGGTTTCAGTACAGGTTGGGATCCTATATATGAGTAAAATTTTGATGGTTTTTTCCTGAGGGTGGAGGGTGAGATAGATAAAAAAATTCTGCTACTCGTTTAATTTACAACGTGGTTGCAATTTTCCTTTTATGTAGATAATGGAGCCCCCACCTCTAATACAGTATGAAGGTTGTCGACGTTATGGCCGATGCATCCTTTCAATGAGACCCGCTGGGAGATGTTTTTCAATTAGATCTAACCACGTTTCATTGATGGGGTGGGATAAAATAGACGCAATGGTTTGTATTTCGTGAATTTTTAGCAGGGTACTTTGTACGTTGCCAATAAGTATCTTCGAGTGTCAAAAATTTTGGAATTATCGCTTTCAGTTTTTTTGCCTGAACTGGGTTCGTCGTTATGTTCATCGGCTGCCTTGGGTGGTTGATTACCGTTATTTACTTGCTGACGATTGGTCACTGAAGGCTGTACTCTGTCCAAACATGGGTTGGCGGCTGTAGCATTCATTTCATTGTTGGAAGTGTGGTAGTGCGTTTTTACTATAGTTATTTCTAACATTGCTTCCAGCCTGTTGAAAGTTTTGTGGCTTTACATGTGTTTCTTGTTGCTCCATATTGTTGTCGTGTTTGGTGTACTGCTCGTTTCCGTGGTGGCATGTTGAGTTGAAAGTGTTATGTGATCGTAGGATGTATGTACGAGAACGTGCTGTTGTTGAACTTTAAATTTTCGGGTGTCTCTGAGGAGCGTCTAATTCCATATTAGGGGGTATACAGAGGTCTGTTATTTGCAATGCATTTTCTTGTTACTGCTGCACTAAATTTACATTCTGCTCTGAATTTACCTTCAATCGGTCGGCCAATTTTGTATATTTTTAATTTGATCTTCTTCCGTTGTGGAGGCTAACTATTTTACAGTTGTGAGGTCGTACTCATTTTCAGAGTGAGCTATTTTGTTTGAATGCTCCGTGCTTCTAAATCTTAGCGGCAGTATTGAACTTGAGGTTCTTGTTTCAAGTCTATCCTTGACGGTCGTTGAGGTGTTCTAGCAAGTAGTAGCAGCAATTTGTCAAACCGTGGCGAGGATCAATTAACTTCCCAGTCTAGCTTGTCTACCTTCATTAAGATGGATGTCATCTTTTTTGAAGAGATCATGACGTCCGATGTATAGGGGTCTAAGAAGGTGACACCTTTTTCGGTACATATTTTGTTTATCGTTTCATTGATCGGTCGAGCCTGAAAATTTTAGTTCGTGTTTTTTATTTGCGAGAGAATGGTCGTTATGGTTGGCTTTTTGGATTTATTTCGGACTTTACGAGTTAAGGTTCCAAAATGTCGGAGAAGCTTATCTTAAGGCTGATTTCCTATTTCATGTGTTTCGCAAAATACTAAACCTACATCTTCATGAATACATAGTAGATCTTCCAGTAATCGAACAGTTGAAACCACTTGTATCTCAGAACGGTAGAGTACTTGCATGCTACTAACCCTCACTTGAATTTCACATTTCGTCCTTTGGTAATGCTATATCCAGTGATAGATGCGTCATGTTTCTCGTTGATCGTTGTTTCTTCGTTCATCGTAGTTTCGTTTAAAACATTACAATTTAAATCATATGTTTTCTTCTTAGCTTTTATTTTAGTGTCTGCCTTCGACATGGAAGTATAGAAGTATAGGCGCCAAACAAATGCGTCCAATCAAAAAAATGTGTCGAACAAAAAAATACGTGCTGCACCAAAAAATGGGTTAAACTCTAATTCTTTAGTTCTGTAAAAGAGATTGACCAGAATTGACTGAGCACTACAGTTGGTGTCGCATGAACGTAGCTTCCTTCTTCTGTCTCGTGAAGGCAATCACATAGAGAATATTTAATAAACCCTCTCTTTCAAAGTTTTATAAACAAATTATAAAACTAAGGTGAACTAACTTTCTAAACCATATAGGTCGGCCTAAAAATTGGAAACGAATAAAGCATTTGCAGAAAACCATAAATAAAATTTGAAATTGACCCTAAGTTGAAAATATTATTGAGCTATTATTTCATCATATTAATTTGTTGATAGTTTAAAATAATTCTTAAAATTAATAACAGTGATACAAATAATACATATTCAAAGAAAAATCCCCAAGAAGATTTAAAACAAGTACTTTTCCTGAGAATACTTTAAAAGGAGGGAGAACTAAATTTTTAGGTCCGTAAAATCAGAGATGATAACAAACCTTTGAACCAGCATAAACACTGTATTTAGACGTTGAAAAAAATGTATACTTAGAATAACCAAATTCAAGAACTCTGTGTTCAGATGTCTGTTCGAACAACCTTATGAGGGGCTCAAGCCACTACCAAACAGAAGGCCAACGGACATCAGGGTACGTCCATATTCGACTAATCAGTAGATCATTTAGCCTCAATTGTGTAAGTGATTGCTCATCAACAAGCGTAAAAATATTATTTTACGATTCTCTTTTTCTAATCTTAATTATGAAGTCCTCGGATAAAAAATTTGGCTAGAGAGCACAAAATTCATCTCACAATCCGTGAAGCGTGGTCCTAGATGTTGCAGATTGTGATCCATCTTTTCTCCGAATGTAATGAGCCGTAAATATGCTACAACCAATCGCTAAAGTTTGACGAATGTGTACATCACTAACCAGTGAAAGGCAGGGTATTTTTTGATATGCAATTTACGATTCATTTTTCGTGATTTTCACAGCGCTGGATTTCCCATACCGCAGGATAAATTTCGAAATCAGTATGCATGTCGTTATGGATACAAACAACGCAGAGACGGATCCTGCAGCAGAAGTACAGCGGGAGGACGGTCAGAAACATGGCACCATTATGAAGCTCAGCTTTTAATGTTTTTAATTACTCTTAAAATTTATTCAGGTAATTTCGAAGAAGAAGTAGAATTACCGTAGATATATTTTTTGGTAACAAATGATCAGAAAAACTCCAGCTAGTACAACAAAATGAATTAAGGTCAACCAAATAAAACGTTATCGTAATCCGTATAAATGAGATTTTATTATTATCCTGTTTTAGTCAACGTATGATTCCCAGATAAAATACTAAAACCAATTTTGCGAAGAAAATCAAAATCAGTACAACTTGACAACACACGTATAGTTATGAAAACAACTAACGATGTAATCATTCAAAGAAGGCTACGAGCTAATGCCGATTGCTGACGTCACGTTTTCGATTAGCACTCCAGACACGTCCCACAGCAACGTCTGATTATATGTAATACACAATTTCGATGCACGAGCAAGTGTCAATGTGTAATTGAAGTCACACTCATCGATGAAGCGCATCTTCTATTTACATGAGAAACTCTTACACGTCTTCATGCAGGTGTTAGTTCATCTTTAGTCACAGTTTCTTTTCATCTTAATGTGATGTTTTGTTTCGAAACGATTAGTCTTTGTTCATACTGTACAGGGTGTGGCAGATAAATAACTCGTGTTTTTCAGGTCTCAATAAAAATGCTCTCATTCAAAGAAAAATTGCTTTTTAAAGAAAAACCACATGAAATTTTTTTTTAGATTGTATGGTCATTTTTTACTCGATGAAGACTATCCCTGCCTCGAAAACAGCCTCGAGACGCCCTCGGAACCTATGTACGATAGCTTTTCTTGACAACCTCTCTTGAAAGATTGGTGAAAGCCTCTTTGATAAGCTCAGGCAATTCGTTCCTGGTCGTGAATGGGGTTAGGTCCATGTTCCGTTCGACTAAGCCTCCTACAAATCGTTCATTGGATAGAGGTTGGGGGAGTTCGGAGGCCAGAAATCACGAGAGATAAAGTTGAAAGGCGTCCCTCGTGCAGTTTGACCTCTTTGAATGATCCTACCTGGCCCCCGTTGCTTCAAAATTGTACTGGAAACAACTAACTCACGTTAAACCATAATAAAATAGCTGTCGTCTACTTTAAGCCACATTGAAATTTTTGAATTATGGTGTCCAGCGCGAATTAACATCAATACTGCGTACCTTTTCCATAAATTTGGAACTTCAACTCCACTGCTGATGCCATGACTGCTTGTGTCGAAAATACAAACTCCACTGATGGCCTCACTAAATTTTTAAATTTTCACTGGTTGGAGAATGATAACGTGGCCACAGGACGTTCCAAAGAAAATAGACGAATTATTCCTTGCACCCTGTATATGTCATAATATAATACATACATTGTTTTAATTATTATAATCTGGCAATTAACAAGCACGCGTTTGCCCCTCCGTTTGAGCTCCTCTTTTGACAGGAACAGTAATGTTTTGATATACACTATTTATGAAAATTTATATTATGAGCTATCCTGAATTTTAAAGTGAGAGATTTCTTTCCGGAACATTTGGGAATATGACATAAATGAATAATATTTAATTTTACTTCTGAAGAAGTCAATTTTTAATATGGATTATGAAAGAAGGTGAACTGTTAAAACACGAAGAACATGATTCTTTAGTGACACAGCTAATTTTGGAGAAGGAAAATTTGCCATTATCAAAAATTTAGAACAATGGAATTTGCAGCCTAAGCTCTTTATTTCATTGACGATCTTGTAACCTGAGTGCGAGCTCGTAAGACAGTGCATGAGAAATAAGCGTCTGATCGTTTTTTGGTTTTCTAACAATACAATACATCAACTCATAAAAATATTGTAGAAACACCAGCATGGTATGAGGAAAGTGAACGAGATCCTGCATGAGAAATTTTGAACACTATTAAACGAAATAGACTATTGTAACAATAACTAATTGGTAGAAAGAAGCGTGTGGCTCTCAATGGTTAAAATTTGTGGAAAACATTAAGGGCTTGAATACTACTACAGAATTAGCAAATAAACATGCAAGCAGAGTTCATTTATCGTAAATTGGAGTTATGGATACAAACAACACAGAGACGTGGATCCTGCAGTAGCAGTAGAGCGTGAACACGGTCAGAAACATGGCACCATTGTTGAGCTCAGCCGACAGGTGTATGCATAATCCAAATAACTCTTACCTGAGTTGTGAGGGAACCATAAGAACAGAAGAAACATGTTTCTGCCGCAATAGAAAAGACAAAAGAAAATATTCGTAATCATATGGGAAAACTAAGGTCAATTGTAATCAATGCATAATAACTGTTCGTTCATAGAGATTATTTCTATGTTAGAAAAGAAAAGACAATTTTACACTGTTTTATTACATTAATATAAAACCATCAAGCAGATGCATGTACTCCAAGCTTAGTCTCAATAACTGAAGATTTATAATACACTTTCAGACGAAGTATATTTGAACGGGGTGCCAAAAACGGAATCTACAACGTTCAGACTATGTTGTCCTTAATTGGACTTCAAGTCTGATGAACTCTTTGTTGACTAATTTTACCCCACAGTAGAAACGAATATTTGTGTCACGTAAGTACTGTTAGCAGAAACTTCTAGTGTTGACTGTCATAGGACTCATCATCGCAAATCTGCCCAATAAATGACACCTTAAAATCCAAATAAACTCATTTACAGAACAATTTTATGAAAAACTACTGATGGTAAATATAATACTTAACAGAATTTACTTGACAGGTGAGCAGATTCAACTAATAACTACAGATTAAAATCAACATTATACTGAAAACTTTTACATCAGATTACAGTATTATTTTGGGCCTACTTTCTGGCTTCAATGGCATGAAAATAAATACTCGTACCTTTCATTCTTGGCTGTAAAGAGTGATTCTCAATGTTATTTTTAACCGATTGCATATCACCAATACGTGATATGGATCTACAGTTAAATTCTTTTCGGAAACAATAGTAACATTAATGACAAGCATTATAACACTAGCTCGTGGGTCCTGTAGCATGTCCAGTTGGGCATTGAGCAGTCAAACTACATGAAGTCAAGCGAAGCATGTGCAGTCATGTTACAAGAAGTCAAGCAATGCATTGAACAATCATGTAACACGAAGTCAAGCGAAGGATCAAGGGGTGTAACATATCCAGTTATGTTAAGCACACTGGACTCATGTTACTTGAGGTCAAGTTTAAGTTATAGGTCAACTTAAAAATTTTCATCATACTCATGTCGTATAAAAAACTTATAGTTTACAGCTTAACATCTAAGGACATGATATAGCAGATTAAATTAAATAACTAGGCTTCCTATCACACGAGTGTGCGAGACACGCAGGATGTCACACACTGCTTGACAGCAGTCGGCACTTCACAAACCTTTCCACCGCTGCAAAAACAGATCTCATTAAAATAAAAATATACACGTGAACGCTCATGTTTCATACACTTTTCATATTCCAACGTATGAAGATGATTCGATGGGTATAGAAGCTGTGAGAAAAACACGATATCCGTACTCGTCACTGAATGATACCCGTTTTCATGCAGTATGTTTTTTTTTATTTCAGGCAATCCGTCCCCACTGAACGGAAGTATAATATAAGTAAATTATGATGGAGACTCAAAAATCAACTTCCGATTTAATCAATTGATGAATATTCATGCCCAGATTAATTTGAAAAACTGATATAGGTCTGCAACACAAAGCGATCATTTAAAGAGAACTGGGATTATCAGTTCTTCCATTGCTCGACTATAACAATAATTGAACATGACCATGTAGCTTGCGTTGAGTCACCGAATTTTCTTCACGCTAAAAAAACGGTACAAACTATCGAACAACAAGAAAAACATGGCGCTATCACGCCCAAATGAGCGTATGAGGTTCAACGCACTCAAAGAGCAACAAGACCCGGAAGTAAGGCGTAGGGCTCGCCTGGCGACGAGCAACAAATTCATGACATGGTAGCCGTGAGCTTTAATGCATCTGAATGAGGTGCAAAGTGGCGATGAAGCTACACTAGCACGACCTTCAGTTTTCGCGAGCACTGATCTTAATGTACAGAATAACACAAAAAACTATGATAAATCACGTTTTTACGACTGACGCATAGAATTTATCGTTTATTCTCGACACCACGGAAATTTAATTTCTTCGTCTCAAACAAATTAATAAAAAAATTTAACAATAAGATATTCTTTGATAATTTCATTCATTATTTTCGTAATTATTTTGCAACTCTGGAATAAATATATATGTTGTTGACTGTTGTATATACATATATACGTATATATATATATATATATATATATATATATATATATATATATATATATATATATATATATATATATATATATATATATAAATATATATACATATACAGTGGAGGCAAAATAATACAACACGTTGATTAAATCGCCAGATTGCACATTTATAGACTACTTACAATTATAAAAATTGGACTATATATAAACAATGGTATAAAAAGATTGATAATATATCTAAAACCCACAAATATTTAATTGAAAAAATATATAGGAACATGTATAATAAATACGTGAACAAAAGTTTACAACACATTTCAAGATATGCATACATTAAAATTTCGTTGCATAGCCCTTATTATCAATTATGGCTGCAAGACATTTATAGTATTTCACTACCAGCCTTTTAAAAGTTTCGAGCACAATCTTATTCCATTCTTCAATGCAAATTTCTTTGAGCTCAGTGATGTTATTGGGGCCTCTCTTTTGAATCTTCAATTTCAGTTCCCTCCGCAAGTTTTCGACCTGATTCATGTCCGAGGATTGACTTGGTCTTTCTAAAATGTTTATCTTCTTCATCCTCAACCATTCATGGGTTTCGTTTGCAGTATGCTTTGGATCGTTGTCTTGTTCGAATTTCCATCCACGTTTCAATTGCAACAAACGAGCTGAAAGTAAGAATTGTTCTTCCAATATTTCACGATATTTTCTGCGATTCATGGTTCCTTCAATGATGTGAAGTTGACCTACCCCTAATGAGCTGAAACATCCCCACACCATGATTGAGCCACCTCCAAACTTAACAGTGGGTATGGTGCACTTTGGTTTATACTCTTCGTTTTGTTGCCTCCAAACATGGTTTGTGCTGTTTCTCCCTGATATTTCGATTTTAGTTTCATCTGACCACAGAAATGAGTTCCAAAACGCTGTTGGCTTGTTCAAATGGTCGTTGGAATACTTCAGCCTGACCTTGACGTGATGTTTGTGGAGAAAAGATGTCCTACGAGGGGGTACGGGAGCGAATACCTTCATGGCGTAGTGCCCTGCTGATCGTGTGTTTGCTGGCTTCGATGCCTTGAGAGCATCCTTTAATTTTTCACGAGTAGTTTGAGGCTTCTGCACTACTGTTCGGATCAATTTTCAACCAGCATGGTCGTTAATCTTCCGTGGGTGGCCAGTTCAAGGCTTGCTGAGAGTCGTTTTCCGGCATTTCCACTTACGTATTATGGTCCCAACGGAGGATATGGGAAAACACAGTTGTACACGCATCTTCCGATATCCCAAACCTTCATTTTGGAGATCCACAATACGTTCACGAAGATCTTGGCTGATATCCTTATTCTTACACATGCGTATGACCTTTCAGAACGAGAGCTGCTGTACCAATGACACGTTATTGGAGATGAATGCTGACGAAAATTGCCAAATGGTAGAATGTATTAGAACATTGTGGAATAATCTTACAATAATTTTCATGCATAATATCGAGAAAAAGTCGGGTACTGTAAACTTTTGTTCGTGTATTTATTATACATGTTCCTATGTATTTTTTCTATTAAATATTTATGGGTTTTAGATATATTATTAACCTTCTTATACCATTGTTTATATATAGTTCAATTTTCGTAATTGTACTTGGTCTATAAATGTGCAACCTGGCGATTTAATCAACGGGTTGTGTTATTTTTCCCTCACTATATATATATATATATATATATATATATATATATATATATATATATATATATATATATATATATATATATATATACAGTATATATATGTTATATATATACAGACTTTTCATTCGAAACAAATATAGTCCAGACGATAACCCAAGCACCGCGTTCACAGCATTCTATACACAAGATAACTTACACTCTTTGAATGTTTCATTACACTTTTATGCACGTTGTGGTGCCAGTCTGTTTCTTTAACTTGCACGGTACCGCCTTGTTGTAAATTTCCCTTACTAGCACTGCTACACTACTACAGATTTCACTCGTATCGCACAGCCTTATTGCAAATGTCTTTCACTTGCGCTGCACCACCTCATTGAAAGTTTCCCTTACTCGCACTGCACCGCCTTACTATATGTTTCCTCTAATCGCACTGCACCGCCTCATTGCAAATTTCACATACTCGTACTGTAACACACTGCAAGTCTCCCTTACTCGTACTGCACTGCCATATTGCAAGTTTCCCCTATTTTCACTGCACCGCCTCTTTACAAGATTCTCTCACTCGCATCACACAGCCTTATTTCTATTTTTTTCACTTGCACTGCATCACCTTATAGTGAGTTTCCCTCACTCATAATGCACCGCCTCATAGCAAGTTTTCCTTATTCGTACTGCACTGCTTAGTTGCAAGTTTACCATACTTGCACAGCACCACCTTATTGCAAATTTCCCAACTGCTTTATTGCAAGTTTCCTTCACTCGTACTGCACTGACTTACTGCAAATTTTCCTTACTGGCCCTCTATACCGCAAGTTTCTGTTACTTGCACTGCACTACCGAATTGCAAGTTTCTCTTACTCGCATTGCACCACCATGTAGTAAGTTGCCCATACTTGTACTGCACCGCTGTATTGCTAGTTTGCCTTACTCGCACTGCACTGTTTTAATACATGTTTCCCATACTGACACTAACCGCCTTATTGTCAGTATGGGAACTATTGTCTGGCACTGCACCGCCTTCATCGCATTGGTCGCTGGTCGCCTTCATCTTTAAATTTCGGTTCGCTCCTGAGAATCAGAACTTCATGTTGAGCCGTTTATTACGTTCTAAGTCTGTGGAACAACATTAAATAATTTTCTTTGAATATTTAATTAGTATTTATTTGAAGCAAAGTTAAACTTCAAAAGTGTCAGAGATATGTTTTTAAACAGGAACATAATATAAGTGACTAAGTCTAAATCAAATAGTGCCATATTTGAATAAAATAATGCTTGAAATAGTTTAACATTTTGTATAGACTAAAAAACGGTTAATTGAACCATAATGAATGCACATTTAAATTCTTACTGCTAACATCTTAAAACTACTGACAATGCTTTCAGTGACTGTTCTCGTTCATCTTGTGAGGCGAGGAAAAGGCTCGTAGAGATAGGTTGGGGTGATCCGGGTGCCTTAAGTAAATAATCAGTTTAAGTTAAGTTGGTTAGTCGGCCTACCTGGTTTATGAAGAAAAAATTCGAGGGCCCACGTAGGGTCCTAGAGACCTAGCGACGCAAGCACAGATCAGTAACTAACCAGCTAGAGTCGAAACTACATCAATAAAGACAGCAAGAAAAAGGTTCATGACTAATAAGCGATTATAACTAAATAATGAATTTGTTTTTGCACTACAAATGAACTATTCGTCCTCTTTTAGAAGAGAAATAAATTTGAGTCGATAAAGCTATTATAGTACAATCTACTTGGTATTATTTTATTTACTTACTCATTTGGTTTACTCATTTATTTATTTCTTTACGTAGGTAAAGACTATAATCTGGTATTAGATTGATCCACAGTCTACTAAACACCGGTCGGAATTAAGATCAACACTGTCAACAGTAAAACATAAAGAGTTGACGTTCTTGTTTTCCGTAATCCACGCCCCAAATACATACATATGTATATTATCTTTCTGCTTTAATGAACATTTGCATCGGTTGGGTTCTACACATTGATGTGCATTGGCTAATTTTTTCAACATAGCAATAATAATTGGGTTTAAATTC
This sequence comes from Trinorchestia longiramus, assembly GCA_006783055.1. NCBI lineage: Eukaryota > Metazoa > Arthropoda > Malacostraca > Amphipoda > Talitridae > Trinorchestia > Trinorchestia longiramus. Next base: position 208,124 of record VCRD01000490.1, read on the forward strand.
GTCAATACAATGCAATGCATCCCCGAACTTAACTAACCAACTTAGAACGCTATTTGAACTAGTTTAATAAAAATAATTCTTAACAAAAGTCTTTAACTGCGAGTATATTCGAGCATTTGAGCTTTTGTTTACCGCTTTTTCGTTCGAACGACGTCCTACTTCTAGTTCTTATCTGCTCAGTGGGACTCAGCGCATCATTTCAGTCTGAGCGAAATACATACTGCTCTTGTATTTGTTGTGTAAGCACTGTTACCTAGGTGACTTACTGGAGATAACCATTCAATAACTTATATGTTTGACAATTGCCATTTCGCACAAACAGACGATTGTTAGACAAGACATAGTCAGTCACACAAAGAATAAAAACTTGTGCTAAGAAACAAAACTATCTCAAATACAAATCTGACCAAACTAAGAAATCCGCAGAGAATATGAAAAAGTTCACCCATTTTCTACTTAGTGCTTAGTTAGAAAAAACAACACCTTGTTGCGAAGTAGAATCGGTGTACTTGTGCCACACTTAGTAAACATCTCTCAACTTCTATCATAGTAGCATAAGCGTCCATCAGAAGACAAAGTCAGTACGTGCGTTGATATGGAAGAGACCAGTCAGCGATGAGTCACTGAATAAGAACTGAGGTTTTATTCAACTTGTAAGTACCATCATTTGACCGCAATATTAATATTATCTAACAAAGAGATATCAAAAATTGTTCCATATTGAGTGTCAGCGTTGAAACTAGGACAAAAAATCACGTTCATAGTTCGTTCTATTAAGAACAATTTTCAAAACATTGAAGTGGCAGTAGTGCAATTTTGCTTCCAGCTGTAGTTGTCAAGTTACATTTGTGCTCATATATGCTTGTATTTTATTTGCATAAATATTTACATGTTTTATAAACATTTCACACATGTCATAAAATACTACGTACACTTCTCGCGACTTCAATAGTACTGATGCTACATTCATCCACGGTATCACACTAGAACATTAACAGTAATTAGAAAAATGAATAATAATGAAATAGCACGGCAAGTAAATAGCTGTTCAGTTTCTTTTAGAAATTTCGTCACAGAAGCACAGTACAAAATACTCTGAAGAAACATTCACTTCTGCGAGTTATGGCACACAATCGTTAGCCAGCACAGACTGGCACGGGGTACACGAAGCTTCGCATCTGTAATTTGGTACCAGCCTTTGTTTTATATAGCTTAGACTCGCGATTTGGCTAGTACACCCATTCCAGTTACAATACTAGTTAAGGAAAATTAATTTTTATCCTGGTATTAAAGCTGGAGCAAGAACCTTGCGATGTACACAGATATTATATTTAAATGTTACATTATTAGGGCTAGAGAAAGCAGCCTTCCCTCCAATGCAAACTGAACACGATATTCCCACCCTAACAATCCTTCTCCTCTAGTTGAAACATTGCAGCAATCCCTTCTATTTCTGTAGCAAAGTCTACCCGGCTGACAGATATTCCATTTACTTACGCAAGTCTGGCTGTTGCACGAGCGTGAAAACTTGGCCCTAACTCAGGGCTGCTGACCAGGTACAGAAACTCAGATGTCCAACCATCAAATTTTGAATAACGATTGCACTGAAATGTTGTTGGAAGTTATCGCAAGCAAAAGAGAGACCTCCATGCAAGAATCGAAATTAGTAGTCATTACAATTTAAAGTATCTTCAATAATTAGAAAATGGTACAAGAAAGAAAATTATAATGAGGTACAACAAAGGAACATGTTGCTGACACCAATGGTATTATACAAAGCAGCAGACGAGCAGGTCAGAAGGCAGCAGGCCAACAGGTCAGAAGTCAGCAGATGAGCAGGTCAGAAAACAGCAGCCCAGCAGGGCAAAATTTTTAAACATATCATTTTTGAACAAATTGAACCTCTGCAGATTTTACAACTAAATGCCCAAAACCTTTAAAAAAAAATATCGCTAAGATATATTGAAAGAATTGAGAATACTTAATTCATGAAACTCCCATAGAGAAAGAATTGAAGGCTGATTATGCAAATAAAACACTTTTAATAGTCAGCGAAAGAGCCTCTTCATTCCTCAAGAATTGAGAAAAGAGTGTAGTGAATCGCATGGCTCCACTACAAACGAACACGGCGATGAGGCTAGCTTTCATCGACCAATGAACAAACAGGACACAATAAGTGAATCCAACGACGAGGCTAGGTTTCCGTTACGCCTGGAAGCACGATGTTCGCCAGTGAGATGTCCCGCTCAGGCAGCAGTGCCCAGCCAACCGCCCTATATAAAGAGGCTGCAACACTCTGCGTCACGGACTCTCTACCAAGCCCTTCCAAAGTTAACATCTCCATAAGAACTGTCATCACCTGAAGAAATCAACTTACAGCTAACAGCAGAGCGAACGAAGAAGAAACCAGCCATCCTGTCTGCGGACAGGATGGGCTCAAACGACCTACGCATTAACAAGAACCATGAGCTCCAACTATGTACACGTCTCGGCAAGATGTCAGTACGCCAGTACTCGACGTCAAAGAAAGAAGAAACAACAACTAATATAATATTCAAATGCCCAAGTTCAAACTATTAAACTCATCCTGCCTTTAATTGCCTTTTCTCCTACTGGGTTCCTCGACGATCCCTTACTCCCTCAGGCATTCACTCCGAGTAAGACTCAGATAAAGATAGTCAAAGTTTGTTCGGAGATAAGAGATATCTGATGGTTGGGACTGAGGAGTGATTATTAGAGAGATCACTACAAGAGAACCAAAATTAAGTCACTAGCCATGGAAAGTACAACATTAAAGGACAGCAGGCTGGCAGGACAACATCCTGGCAGGACAACATTCTGGAAGGACAGCAGACTGGCAGGACAGCAGGCTGGTAGGACAGCAGACTGGCAGGATAGAAACTTGGCTGGGCAACAGGACAGCAGGCTGGCATGGCAACAGGATGGCAGGAGCGCAGGCTGGTAAGACAGTAACGTGGCTGGGCAACAGGATAGCAGGTTGATAGGATAACAATCTGGCAGGACAGCAGATTGCAGGCTGGTAGGACCAAAGCTGAAGGCTTGCATGACAGCAGACTGCACCACACCAGCATCACGCAGCTGCTCATTGATCGCAGTGTGACAGAGCGGCGCATGCGTTACTCCCTCTCTTTCTCTCCCTCTAATTCTCTCTTGCACACATCCGCTCCCTCTCCCCCCGCCACTCCCTCTCTTTCTCTCACCTCTCTCTTTCGTTTTCTCTTGTAACTGCCATCTGCGAGTCAACTCCTTTTTCTTCACGGAATGCAATTTTTTCTGTGTTCTTCTCTCGTTGTTTCTCCTACGTTATTTTGCTCGTGATGCTCTCTAATGTTTCCATCTCGTTTTCTGTAAAAATCTATTCATATTTCACATTGCATTAGTCATTACTTGCACCAATCACGGTATTGCATGCTGCAATATTTATATATATATATACCTACAATAGCTTTTTTGTCACCGTCAGGCTTGTGTTAAACTTTAGACAACTTTTAAGCATCCACGTGTACAGAGATGCATCAAGAGGGAACAAGCGTCATGTGGTACGTGAACAGGAATGCATCAAGAGGGAACGAGCGTCATGTGGTACGTGTACAGGGATGCATCAAGAGAGAACGAGCGTCATTTGGTACGTGTACAGAAATGCATCTAGAGGAAACTGACCACTAATACTAAGGTGACGTCATGTGGTAGCATTGGAGGCAAAGGATTTATATATACATATAATAAGTTATTACCCACATATTTTTACGTCACATTCATTCGATCGTGCGCACATAAATGTTATAAGCCTCATATTTACATATCGTAGAAAAATAATAAGTTCATGTTCTTCCACCTTCCGAATGAAATAAAGCGGGAATACCAGATTATCATGGTTGATGTAAGAATTTGCTTAAGCCATTTCTCTCCTCACATCCAGAACTAGACGCCGCCTTCCTACGGCTGATCCCAAATCGCTGAGTTAAAAACCTCTAACACATGAGACAGAGATACGAAAGTATTGCAAGTGATGGTTTATATCAATGCAAGGTTTAAATTACGCTCGTAGTTTTTATATAATTTATGACGCAAATACAAATTTTTATTCATGTCCCATTGAAATACACACGTAAAACTATAATAGTTGCAGGCTTTTGAACACCTAGAGTTGTTGTTCTTCGTCGTATGGTGCAGTGAATGATAGCATCGTGAACACAAATTAATAAATAGAGTTGTTTACTATCACTCTTTTAAAATAATGCAAGGCTTCGGACGAGGACTGTGTACTGAAGTCCTCAGACTACTATGGCATCAAATATGGCTCATATTTACAACAATCGCTAATTATCTAGAGCTATGCACGCAAAAAGACATAGTTGAATCAAATCAATTTATTCTGATACATCCCTCAGTACAGCATTACAGAGTAAAATAAAAGTCCATAGAACACGGAATTCGAGTTTCAATTTTTAACTTTTACATTTTAAAAGTGCTGATGCTCGCGACAGTTCCCGTCCTATGCGGCGCGACTTCAAGCAGATGCTCGTAGAAGCTCTTGATGAACTTGATAAGGGTCGTGACTCAGGGTGTTTAAGGTCGAAGCAGGTAGGAGATGTATCTCGTCAACTGACGTTCAGGCAAAAACCGACTACGGGATTGGAAATTGCGTCTCCCGCTTCACATACGGGGATGCTCGCCACTTGATCGCTGTAGCGGTAACGGTGCATCGTGCGCAGCAGAGCATTCATTAACGTTCATGTCGACCACAAATGTCACCAAAATGTACAAAGCCGAGCCGCGAATGATGAGAATTTACACTACGATAACAATTAGATGCGTTAATGGAGGAATTCCTTCACATGTACAGCATTCCAGTCGTAAGTGGCGGGAACAGCGACTGAGCTACGAGCCTTGCCCTCCCTCAGATGCTCCCCTCCTTCAAACGCTAGTTCCTTACCAACACTGCTCGACCTCGTACAGCTAACCACTCTTTCCTTCATTTATTGAAGGGGTAAGGTTATTCCACCTAGCTTTTATAAATGTAGTCGCACGTGAAAAATAAATTTTTCGGTAGTCGCGATTCGTACTAGGTGACAATTACTACAACCCGTGCAAAAAAGAGACTCCTGTAGCCACAGTAGCAGCTAACACTATGCCATGTTGTTTTTCAATCGAATTGCTTCTTTACCGCACGACCCTTTCAGGAAAATAAGGAAAGTATCAGCAACTCCAAGAGTGAATTTTCTACCGTTTCCTCAAAAGAACATGCAGAACGCGCTTAAAAAATAGTCTTATTGGGGACACTACAGCAGCCCCTGTTCGCTAATTTTGTGTAGTGGTTGCGTTGCTCTTTTCTCACTGATTCCCCGAAATAGAGCAAGGCTGCTCTCATGTGGCCACAGCTCTCTAGAAAGAGCCCCCACAACAGGTTACTCACTCGAGCAGCACTTCCCTAACGTCCGCTCACGACGTCGGAAGTGACCCCTCGCCTGCGGCGCAGTGAATCGGCATCGGTCACACCGTCAAATTTCTAGTCTCACCTTAAATCAAACTCAATTATGCAGAACAGTGAAACTGTCCCTGACGCCACAATGCTCACTGGATCGAGAAACATATTGTTCTTTTTCTAGTGCGTTCATTTCGATTTGTTGTGTCTATGAACACATGCAAGTAACGCGTACAACTAAATGCAGTAGGATGGCACCCTGTTACTTGTATAGACTGAAGGCATACTTATGGATACCTAAAATTCCTTTCCTCGTATCATCAAGAATGAAGTCTACTGCAGGTTAGCTTACGCTTTTTTGCAGTACAATGTTTCACAACGAAGACAATAACGTCTATGAGGTATACTCAACTTGAATGAATTCGTGGTATAAAAATAAAAATGAACAAGAAATCACGTTAATTATTTTAAATAATGGTCATCTTTATGTAGACTTAGGAAGAGTGATTTGATAGATTTCAGCTGTTCAAATTTTTAAAGAAATTCGATTTCAGCTTGAAGCCGTCGCCAGTGTCTGAAGGAACCGGAGAATGTCCATGTTGAATTACATGTTACAGCCGTCTTCAAGAACGAAAACTTCCTATGAGAATGAGACATACTGCAAGCTGGGAAACAATCTTGGGAGAAATTTTTGGTGAAGATTTAGGGCAGTAATCGCAATAGTCGAGAAATGCTTACGCAGACAAAATATATGGCGGGTTTCAATGATGTCATGGGGAAAATAAACGAATTTTAATTTTTGGAGAAGATGAAATTTTCGATTTTTCATTATTAACGGTACTAAACAAGTAACTATGATTCTCAAGCCAAAAATGGAAGTTACCTGGTAAATATTAAAGTCCGACATACGCGACTATTGATGTGATCGAGATTTATTCTTCTTGTGGGTTCGTTGATGAATTTTCAAAGATCAAGTTTTACAATAACTATATAATTTTTGCAATCTATTTAAAATGAATGCAGAAGTATCCATTTCTATATTCGGTTGTTTACCTTTCTTTTATTTTCAGGATACACTGAGGAGTGTTCACAGAAACGAGCCAAGGCAAGCCTGTATTTGACGTGCGGGTACTCTTAGCTGGTACACAGCAAGTGCCTTATGGATACGCTCCACTTTGCGTTGCACGCCAACCATCGTGATATAATGGAAGCGCGATGACTTTATGTATGTGTCAAGGACTACTATAACCAGGACGTGCATCGCCGCGTAGCTGACTACGGTAGCGGAGGCCATTGCATTCTTAGTAACATAACATTTCCTATCGGACAAATTGATCAAAAATTAATTCTTTCAAGCAATAGAAGTGATAATAAGGTTTTACAGTGAATTTTAAATGGTCTAAAGCACTGTAATGCTTTGAAATACCAATTTTAA
>VCRD01000490.1:215662-254613 GCA_006783055.1 Trinorchestia longiramus
ATCTTATCCTTCTGAAGAAAATACCTCAGTTGTTGGTCTTCAGCTTTCGCCGGACGAAGTGTGAGTTTTGGAGATGGCAGACATGAAACAGGCACATTGAAGATACTGTGCGGCGCCTGTTCTCCTTATTGTAATTACCCCGACAGTTCACAACCCCTCACTTGTTCGTCATTTTTAATACATATAATTAGCAATAAACTTTGTAAACAAACAGTATCCACTTAGAAATGCAGCAATGTGCCTCGAAACAAACAACAATCTCCGATCTAAACCGAGCGATAGACTACGACAACGTTCGCACTATGACAGATGGAGGATAACTGAACGCAGTGAACTGGCCTCCGCTCCAGCAGTCAGCTACATGGCGGTGCACGTCCTGTTTATAGTAGTCCTTGGTATGTGTGCTAAACATATCAAAACGCACGGATAACGCTGGAGAAGCAAAAAAATAAAATTTGTTTTTTAATCAATCGTACAGGCGAGCAGTAGATTTGTGATGTTTACATAAGGTAAGTACTTTTATTTAATTATGCAAGAGTGTATTCGATTCCTAGTTGTAATCATTAATCACAACAGATTTTTCAATTCATATTATTAGCTGCAATCGTAAAATACATAGTATGCTTTTCAACAAATAAAAATGAGTAGCAAATTAAGCAGTTGTATTCTGAAAAGTTATTAATACAAGTGATATAAGGCAGGTGATATTTGTCTTCAAACAATCATGTGCTGCTGGCAAGTCATACAAACTTTCTCATTCAAAATTAAAGAAAAAATCAGAGGTTCATGGCTTTACCTGAATATCATACTGCTACCAGGTGTACCTGTGAAACTTGTACCTGTGAAACCAGGGACAAGTTTCACAAAGTATCCTTAGCTAACGGCTCGTTTGTCTTGGCGATCCCCAGTAGCTGGGCCCTAGTAGGTATGAATAGAGCCGTAGAAGTTGAATCGCGCGTATTAAAAATTACGGTACAACTCAAGATTCATTATGTTTAAAATAACTTCTTACTATCCATATTCCCTTACTTTTGCAGTATTTCGTCATTTTAGGTTACTTGATAGTAGTGATGTTTTAGAATACAACACATCCTTTGCATCAGTATGTCAGATACTCGAGAAAACTGTAAGATTTTCAAGTTTATTTGATATAGTGTATGTAGCCCACTTTTTGACTGCATTAGGTTTTATCTAATTATTTTTTCAATTTGTAAAGCGACTTTCTCTCTAGCCATCATCAGTACTTTGCCTAGTTGTCTATCGGCTTAGCGCTGCAGCCTCATGAGCAGCTGCACCCTTGGTTGCTCTCAATACCGTGTACAGGAACTGCTTGACACGCTGTATCACCTACACCAACGCAAGAATGCAGAAATGAACCCATCATTGTTCTCAATCTATCTGATATAAATCAAATCGATTGAAAAAGCCAATCTAGAAAGATAACATACACACACCATAAATAATCGGAATGCAATGTGGACGTTTCAATGTGCAATAACACAAGTTTTGATTGAAAAATAAAAACAGTGAATAGCTGTCAACAATAACATTGAATTAAAAATTATTTCCATATTGTCTGATATAATTTAAAACCATAGCATAATTCGTATAAAAATCTAAAATTATTTTCGATCAATATGGTCAGTAGAATAGAATAGAATTGAATAGAATAGAATGAGGCTATAGGAACGAACCTTCTGGCCCATTCTTGGGTCTGATAATTACTTCGATAATTATTCGGTAGTTTACCCAAGTCCCATGCCGTATTTCTAGCCGCGTCAACCATGTCGGCAGCGGAATTCGAACCCGGGTCTTCCCGCTCGCAAGCAGATTCGCTCACCAGTCGACCAAGCTGGTGATGCTTTACCTAATTGCTGGTGATAGCTTCGCCTAGGTGATGCTTTGCCTTTCAGTAATGAGTTAAACAATGAATTGACTCTTGACAAATTTTGTAGACAATTCTATTCCCGATAAAATTATTGGGGCTCTGCTATTGATATTCAGGCGATGGCACATGTATTCTAGTAATTGATAGCCAGAAATAATTTTACGATAATGTTCAAATGCGCAGATACCCTGTAAATAATACCTTAGTGAAGTGTCAGAAATAGTTTCATGAGAATATTCTTTACATTCGTGAACGCCATGGAAAAAATTCTTTTAGTTGGTAAACTGGAAGGTATTTTAATGATGTAACTTCCCTCACATCCTTCGCATAAGTCGGCCCAGAAATGGGCGTCGCCGGTCGAAATTTCCTTTTTTATGAGTCTCCCTTCAACGGACTTCTCTTGTACCTACTTGGTAACACACGAAGCCGTGTATTCTTGGTAACCCAGACTGGTCCATGTTAATTGCTGTTCCTTTATCTTCATACTGGGATTTTTTACTGCTTCTATTTTATTCGATGTAGGTACTGTAAATTGAATAAAGACGTTCGAGCATTTAGCTGGTAACGTCCTACAAACAATAACCGTAGAGGTTGAGTAAGGAGTTTGACGCGTAACTTTGGCTAAGCATGAACTATGAACGCAGTAATGCTAATTTGGTAGCAGGTGCTGTGTGTGAAAGCGCACATCAAAAGCTGGACTTGTGCTTAGTTTCAACGTTTAGGTCAGCAGAAGTAAAGAGAAACGACGAAAACTTGCACAGATGTTCTGTAGCACCACAAGTGTCTTTTAAATTACGCAAGCATCGTCAATCATTCATGACCTGCCATTTTCTAACATGAATAATATAACACACGATTCGAATAACACACGAATCGGAACAAAACTTTTCAAGAATGGCATCAATGAAGAGTCAAGCCACCTGCTTGAGGGAAATTGAATTCATGACACAAAACTGACGGTTCAAACGACTCATAAAAAGGTCCTGATATTCTTGGCTCTCGTGAAAAAAAAATGCGACAGCGTGAACTTCAACGAATTAAATCTTTTAACAAAATTTCAGTAACGAATGGTTGAAGGTTTATGTGAAATAAATCACACAACTTGCTTCTGGAATCACAGGACTCCCTCTCTTAGAGACGTTGTCGTGCTACACTTGAAGAGGATGTTGCTTAATAATGCCGTCCAAGAGTTCGACAGAAAGAAAGTATCTGTAACTACTGCTTCAGTTTGACGGCCTTACTCGCGTCGTTTTGCTACGTTACAGAACACAGCATGCTAGATGAAGCTAATATATGATAATTTACTGAAAAATTATTTTTTTTTCACAACGTGTTACCTTCATTTTATGACTATGAAGAAACTCGCTACATAATTAATTAAAATTGTTTCTTTACAAATAATAACTATTTTAACAATATTTCAATCAGCATGCTGGCAACTCAAAATACATGTTTTTGTCTATTTAACCACAAATAAGTAAGAACAAATGACAGAGTGACGACAAAATACTCACAAAAACGTTGCCAATTACAGCTCAAGAAAATTATAAATCAAGTGGCCAAAACAAACGGAAGCTCATATTCATTATTGCTGTAAGTGAAGATGAGCAACAAATACTCACCAAGAGCAGCGGCAGCAGCAACAAAGCAGCAGACACCGTCGCCTCTGTCGCACCCCCTGGTTGGGGGCCTGAGAAGAGTCTGCACTGGTCTCAGAAGTGCTGGGAGGCGCAGCTCTGCGCTGTCCCCCTACACTGGCAGCTGCGTTAGTGGAGCTGCTGGGAGCCTGGGGTTGCGTTAGAGGACGCCCCTCGAAACTGTAAGGGTCGTAGCTAGATGGTGGAGCAGCGCCATAATCTCTGCTGCTTGGCACCGCATCTTTATGACCTCCACTACCACTGCTACCTTCACTACCATTACCCCCACTGCCACCATTTCCACCACCAGCGGTGCTGCTTCCGCCACTGCTACCACCATTACCACCTGTCGTAGTACTTGTAGTCAGCGACACTGCAGCAACCTTCTTTCGTTCACTATTTTCACCACTATTTTCACACGCACCTATAGCACTATCATTTACGGTGGCGTTATTGTTGGTCTGATCCCTGGCGCTAAATATATTAAGAGTGCTTCCACTAGTTTCAGCACCTTTCACAACACCGAGATCAGTACGGTCGGCATCCGGGGTACCGACACCACAGGGACCTGTAATACTGGACTTGAAATAGGCAACACCAGGTCCAGGTCCAGAAATACCAGTGCTGTACTCACCACTGCCGGTTCCGAGACAGGTTATAATGGGAACGGGGCCGGTAACACCAGAGGAAGCGGTATCGCAGGTAGCACTATTAGAAACTTGCATACCGGGACTACCTGGGTTTTGAGCACTGCTAGAAGAATCGGGTGTTTCTCCAAAAAGTCTGCAAGTATGAGACGAAGACGAACTTTGAGAATAAACAGGGGTCGGCACCAGGGGTGACGGCAAGAGAGGGGCTGACGACTGCTGAGACTGATATGAAGAAGTAAACAGAGGGGAGACGGGACGAGAGGATGTGAGACGTGGGGGTGTAGACAGAGGGAAAGAATGGGGAGACGAGGACCGTGGAGGCGTTGACCGAGGAGTTGTGGAACGAGGGGAAGCCGGGCCACTTTTTCTGAGGCCGCCCAGCTGTAGGTCCGGGCTCCTGGGTGGCCAGGCCTCGGGGCCTCCCAGGCGGGAGCTCACAGTTGCCGACGTCATCTGTAACACAGACCGAGGTCAGTGAGTGCATGCGGATCCATGTTAAGGAAGATAAGTGAGTCGAAAAATGAATAGGCGGGAACATATAGTTTCATTTCATAACCTCTCACAGAATGTTAGAATAGTACCAGTGAGTCTCTCAACGAGACGAAACATAGAAGAATGATAAGCCCTAGCATCGAAGAGATTCAAACAATTGTTGACTACTCTCTACGCCGGACGCTAACAAAGAGATACAGTGAACAGAAGAAGAAAAGATAATGATTCCCTCTACGAAACTAAACTCGTGTACTAAACACAATAAAGACTCACTTGAGTGCGGAGACATAGAGATGAAAATCAGGAATTATAGCTAATCCCAAAATTCACAGTTTGTCGTCTGGCATTGAAGCGCAGTTAGTAAGTTCATGAATTACAAGCACAAAAATGTGCAATGTTTTGTGTCTAGAATAAAAAAGAATATGGCAATAGGAATTAGCAGTTTGGTTCATTCTAGGGTTGCTACTCAAGTCCCATGCCGTCTAAAGTTGAGGCATCAATCACGTACACACATCTTAATCATGTTCATACATTTCAGTCATCTACACTTACCTCAATTATACAGACCCTAGGAGTATAGAAGGATGGTAAAAGGATGGGTAATAATCATACTTTCAGTCATAAATTTTTTGTAAATTACCGCACTCATATCAGATAAATATAAGACTCTTGGTACACGATAGTTATACAATTCACTGTACACATAAATATGACTCTTGGTATGCATTGACTATAAAACTCGCTACACAAAAATATCGTATAATGTATATCTCGATACACAACTATTACATGACTTTCGGTATATAATAAGTACATGACTTGTGATACGTAATAGTAACATGACTCGAGGTACACAGAAAGTAAATGAATCGTCGAACACGCTACATGCCTCTTGATACGTACTAATATAGGTATTTTATACACAAATTATAAGACCCATGGTACACAGTACGATAACCCGCGATACACAATAATTACATTTTCATTGAATGTATAACAATCATAATTGCATGAATCGTGATCTCCATAAGTATACCTATAACTTATTATATCCATTCATTACTAGAAGCGTGGTGCAACATAATTATGTAGCTCTTAATCTTAATCATTTTATTCTATGACGTATGGTGCGCAAGAACTATAACTCGCTGGTCACAACAATTTTAGGCCTCGTGGTGTATATTGATTCCAGGGATAGTGGAATATTATATTTGTATGATCAGTATTACACAAAGAAAATGTGCTCGTTGTGCTCAATGGAATGCAGGAGTTCTAGTAAAACCTTGAATCAGTACTTTACATATAATACTGGAGGTTCATTATCCAATTTTATCAGGATGATTTTTGAATGCGTTAACAGGGCCAGCAGAAACTTCATTTGTGGGCAGCTCATTCCAGATTCCAGCAATTTAACTTGAAAAAAGTTTACAGCCTGTAACATCTTGAAGTTCTCTATTATTAGTTGTTGGCCATTATTTTTCGTTCGCACGCAACCGTCGCCGTCGAAGTCTTTTCTTGGTAGCACCGTTAATGCCGTTGAGATATATATTTACAGGTCTCACAGTCTTCTTTGTTCTAGAGCAGGGGTCACCAAACTTTTTTCACAGTGGGCCGGATAACTGAAAGAATGGCGAGCGCGGGCCGCATAATCATTCTGTTCAATACTTGCAAGCCAGAACGAAAGCCTGGTGAACGAACAAGCCTGGAACTGAACTGACGTCGCGGGCCGGATTCGGCTCGCGGGCCGTAGTTTGGTGACCCCTGTTCAAGAGAGATGAATTCAAGCTACTGAAGACGCCTTTTATAGCTGAGGGTATGAGTTCAAGAATAAATTTCGTTGCTTTACTCCGAAATTTTCTTCGTTTTGTTAATATCTCGTCGTAATGTAGGAGACCAGAGTTGCAGTGCATATTACAGATGTGCCTTGAAAAACGCCTTATAGAACGGTAATATTATGTACTTTACTTGAGCTTAGAGTTTCCAGCAATGAAACCAAGGACCCTGCTCATATTTCTGACGTTTTCTTCACTTCTTTGTCCAGCTTAATATTTTCAGTAATGATGTTACCAAAATCTTTCTGTCTTTGTACTGCTTCAATAGGTGTGTTAATAATAGTGCGTTGGAAATGTCAGTTTTTAGGACTAACGAGCATTAGTGAATATTTATCACTGTTTAAGCTTATTTGCTAGGTTTTGGTTCATTGTAGTAGACAATTGAGGTCTGGTTGAATAGTTACTCTATCTCGTTCAATGAACGCTCTGCGATAAAGTTGCGTGTCATCAGCGAACTTGGTTTCACTGATGATTTCGACAGGGTCATTAATGTATATCATGAAAAGGAGCGGGCCTAAAACACCCCCTCGGAGAGCCCCTGATGTACCGTGCTTCAAATCCCTGGTTTCATCACGGATCATCATTCGTTGAGCGCGGTGAGCCAATTTTGTATCCATCGAAAGTAGTTTCCCTTGTATTTAATATTTTTTTTCGCCACTAGTCTTTCATACGGAACTTCGTCAAAGGCTTTTTGAAAGTCGAGGTGTATGTACAAGGTCTACGACGGTTGACCTGTTCAAAAAAAGTAAGAGAGATTTGTGAAAGAGCTACGTTTCTCCAAAAATCCGTGCTGGGCGTCAGTAATCAAGTTTTGGGCTTGGTTGTGTTTTTCATAGGGATTTTGAGTAATCTTTCTATTGTTTTACTGATGAAAGATGTCAGACAGATTGGGGTGTAGTTATCAGTTGCGTGTATGTATGTTCCCTCTTTAGAAAATAAAAGTAATATTTGCTTGCTTCAAATTCTTCAGCGTGGCCGACTGGTGAGGGTACCCGGCCTGCTATACGGAAGGCCCAGGTTTGTTCCCCGTAGCTGTCACGGTCTGTTTGCCTGATCATTGACAGCTAGAAGAAGAACATGTCCATCAGTTGCTCCACTGGACGCTTGGCGTAAGCCACACCTCAACCATGCTTATCGACGCACCCCTACGAGCCTCTACTTCAAATTGCAGCGGAGGAATAGGATCTCGCTTGAACCATCACTACTTTTCTGAAGACCTTATTGATAATCACCGTCACTACTCATAAGATGTTAGCATTAAGAATTTAAACCCAATGTACGTATATGTACTGTATACTCACTTGGAAATACAGTTCATTTATTATTTATTTATAATTTATGGAACAATCCTAGTTTTAGGCGATCGGTTGAAAACATTTGCTAATGATTCGCTAATCACTTTGCCGGTATGTATTGAATCCATAAAATTTGAAGGTTGGAGAGAAAATTTTTGCAGCCGCAAACATTGAAAAATGCACTTCTTCATAAATTAGAAGTACTCAAAGTGAGGGATCTAGAACACCTGCATCGACAGACTTGAGTGTCGGCAATAAGGTGGCACAGTCACAGTACCTTGAACGACCTAGATGGGAAATAAAAAGAACATCGACTCGTGTATTTTTAAGCATTTTTTTACGTTTTACGGAATAGGTTTGAATGGAGCTATGAAGCATGGATAGTGGTATAGAGGTATTTCTTTTGAGTGTCGAACACGTTGTCACTGTACTGTTAAGAAAAGGGCGGTCAAGTAAAAAAAACAAGCGTCCCCTAAGATAAATGTCATTTATAAATGTGTAGTCCACGCAAAACAAGCCAAATCTTTGAGACCGACTAAAAATTTTCCTCTTAAGCAGGGATAATAATTTTATTCATTCAAAGTAGTAATTGTGTTCCTTCAACCTCTGTACACAACAGTTTATTTCATAATAAACGTATTATGAAATATATTTTCATATTCATATTTTTTCTTACCAGAGAAACTACCACAAGATGCTATTACCGCAGGGCAGATTCTTCATATTTTTTTACGGACTTATTGAAGTATGTTGGTGGCAGCGATCGCAAAGCATTGTGTAAACATTTAAACAGCTCTTCCTCATTCTTAGGATTTCCGTTTCAAACTTCACATGCAATTTACCTCAAGCAAGTTCAAAAGGCGTAAGATCTGGAGACTGAGAGGATCCATCTAATTTTAATTTCATTCCATTTTTTTAATTTAAACCATTTTTTCATAATTTAGAGCTATATTTGCAATTAATATCCTGCTTAAGATAAATTTTTGCTCAATTATCCAACAGGCGTAGCATCTACATATTTGCAGCATTGAATGGTATTCTTTTCGTGTTAGGACTAATTTTAAGATCTCCAGCAATCTCACCTCCAACGCTTCCCAAATCATCACTACTCAGAACAACCATGTTCAACAGTTGGAACACTGCAACTTTCACTTATTCGTCTGACGATCTAAATTAGTCTGAACTAAACTAAATAAATATTCGCACGAAGAAGGAACGTATTAGAGAAATCTCAAGACTAAGACTTTATTTCTTTTCCGCCTTTAACTGAAACTCCGAGCATTAATTCGTCATTCAGCGCATAACAATTGTGTGTAATCGTGCTTTCCAAGCGTAGTCTGAGTACATCACACGTAACCCGTGAACAACACGCGTAATCACTGAACATCATAGGTAATTCGTACACATCATGCGTTGTTGCCAACATGCTCATGTCCAATTACTGACCCTGAAAGTAAATTTATTAATTTTTTAGCAGTAAGTTCATAAATAATTATTTGCATTCACAGATATCTAAATAAACATTTTACATTGCTATCTTAGAAATAATTCTGAAATAAATATTTCAATCTTCAAAGGCTACTGCCAAGAACTAAATGGGTTTACCGTGGACAGCGTACGGAAGTATTTTTCCTCCAGATCAGAGAAGCAGTTTTCATGAGATATTTAGAAAGGCTTGTCGGTACTCTAGCTTGTGAAGTCATGATGTTGTACTAAGATTCAGTACAATCTAAAACTCAGCAAGGAAATTATTTACTGGAAATAATTTCAATGATATCAGAATAATGTAATAAACTTAGTGCATTTCTGTAACCAACCATTAAGTAAATATTGTGCCTCTATATGAATGTGTTGAGCACGAGGAAATTGTGGTAACGTGGCATACAATTTTACAAGCAGAACAGCATGCACAGCTGCACCGTGATGGGGTTGTCAGGAAGCACTTCCGTTCCGAAAATGGAGCGTCACACGTTTTATTCTTCCAATTTACTTTCAAAACCATCATGATCCCTATCCAGCTCGAGCTACGGTCAGGAGTTGGTAAGAGATATGCCATAGTAGTAGTATGATCTACCGATATTAGGATATAGATACAAAACATCAAGCGTTTTAACGCATGAAAAATAACTTCCTATGTGTCACAGTGCTCCCTCATTTTTACATTTTCCGGTGCCTTCGAACACCTGTCTTGATGTCAGTCACGCGCAGACGCACGTAGAAATGACAATCCAACACACTTTCGGTTAGATAGCTTTGAACTTTACTTTAGTATTTGGTGGAATGAGTAGGATAGATGTACCATTCACAAAGCAAATGTCTTCACTATGTAACTGTAAATATACAACGGGAATTTTCTAATGCAGAAACACTTTTAACAAATAGGAAGTTCTGATCGTCGGATGTTCTGGAGCGATAGATTTCATCTCAGCTATATTGCTTTAAAGTGTATACTCTATCAAAATAAAGGAGTTCAGTTGACCTCAATGAAGAGACGCAGCATACTATGCTGCGTAATTTCCGTTACCCTTAAGACATATGTCAATACACACAGGTTTCAGAGTTCAAAAATTTGTCACAATTCGAATGTATTAACGTCATGGAATGCTCTAAAAGATTCCCTCCCAGTGACTAAACTACACCTGGTCTACAAAATGAAAAGCGCCAGAGACAGCACCGAAGTTTACGCTCTTAGTATCAAAATGAATGACTGCACGTACATTTTTTCGAGCCTTTATTGCTAAACGAGAAACATTCAACGTCATTGATCATTAATAAAGTGCTTTCATATTCAGACTAGCACGTGAATTTTATAAAGTTTCCATGAATTTCATTCTGCACATGCTTCAGTTGAAAGAAAACAAGAATTACTTTCAAATGCTGCTACTTTGATAATAAAAAGCTTCTTATCAGAAACTTTTAGCAGTTATTTAAATGGCACAGAACAAAAAGTTCATTAACATTAAATCATAATTTTCGATAAATTCAGTTTTCAACACAGCTTTTAATGAAATACTCGAGAAATAAGCTTCCTCCTTTTATCCAAAACATTACTGATCATATTGATACTGCCTGTGAGTATACCTTATATTGGAAATACTGACTATGAGTTTACCTTGTATTCATGTTAGTTCAACAGTGCGTTACCATCAAGTGTTGGTATTTTCTACATTGAGAGAATGAAGTATAAACTGTAAGTAAATAAATAGCATGTACAGCCGGGCACCTTGAAAGGTTGTAAGTTTACTTACAAATTTGAAGCATGAAGATGGCAAGCGCGAGTCGTAATGTGGTAGAGCCGATCTTGATTTTTTTGCTTGTTATATGTAAGTAATTATTTGTCTTAAATTATTAAATTTCTACGCTGCACGATCAGAAAATGATTGATGCATAACTATTACGCTTATATCTGAGCTCAAAACTTTTATTTTCTGCAGTCCAAGTACAGCTATACTCCAAAAATACTCGCTCACACGTCATCCGTCTAGAGAGAGACATCGTGAAGACACTGACAGAGAGAGAGAGACAACGCGAGGACACTTATAGAGAGACGCAGACAGCATGAAGATACTGACGGACAGAAGAAAACAGCGTGATGACACTGAGAAAGGGAGACAGCGTTAAAACACTGACAATGAGAAACAGCGTGAAGACACTGACAGAGAGAGGCAGATACCGTGAGGATACTGACACAGAGAGGCAGACAGCGTGAGGACACTGACGGAGAGAGACAGCATAACACTAACTAACAGAGAGAGACAGTATGAGAACACTGACAGAAAGACAGCGTGAGGACATTGACAGAGAGAAACAGTATGATGAAACTGACAGAGAGAGAGCGTGAGGACTAACAGAGAGAGACAGCATGAAAGCACTGAGAGAGAGAGACAACATGAGGAAAATACTGACAGAGAGAGACAGAGTGAGGACACTGACAGAGAGATACAGCGTGAGGACACTGACAGAGAGAGACAGCGTGAGGACCTGCTAACAGAGAGAGACAGCGTAAGGACACTGACAGAGAGAGACAGCGTGAGGACACTGACAGAGAGAGACAGTGTGAGAACACTGGCAGAGAGAAACAGTACATCCTTAAATTCTTGTTTTTCTGAGCACGTCAAATCGGAGCCACAAAACTAGCTCCAGACTGCTATTTTAAAAGTACTCATTTCGATCATCCTATTAAACTATGAGAGGTAGTACGAGAAAAAATAGTACGAGAGGTAGGGGTTAAACATCTACATTTGTATGACCATTACAATATTTTCCTACTCGCAACATCAAACACAAATATAAGATGATGTGCGACGACTCTTTCATTCAGAAGATAATAGTTAACAATTTCAAGAGAAAAACGGCGAGAAATGCAGAAAAATGAACCAGATTTCAATTGGACGAAAAAGAAGAGTAGTGTACGGGGTGGACAACGCACGGAAGAACACATTAAATAGTTCACATTTAGAAAACAAGGAAGCAAGTGATGCCACACGCACAACAACGGCACAAAGCAGAAATAGGCAGAGAGCGCACTGCCCCCTGCAGAGCAGCTAAAAGGCTGCAGCGACAGTAAATATTTACGCCAGGTTCCCTCGTAGGCGCGCCAGCAAGGCCCGCTCCACCGGATGGGCACACACTCTCGGACGTCTGTCTGCACGCTTGTGCCTAGCATGGCGCAAAATACGAGAGCACCTGCAATTTCAAATTATTTTGCAGGGCAAGCAGATGTTTTTATATGCATAACTGCACTACGATTTCCCGCACCATTAGTCGAACAGAATCGGAAATATTTTACGACTTTCTGCACAACACAATGTATTTTCAACGTCAAAAAACCGACTATTTGTCTAACACCTCAAGTAATGCGTTTTCATTACATTCATCATGAATGCTGCAGGCAAAGTAAATGCCTATTTTGGTGTTGACTGACGTCCTATATTGTAGTATAGCGGAGAGCAACATTTTAGGCCCTTGCAAAGTTTCAATGTACTCATATTTCGAATGACAAGAATAATTTTGAGTACAGGCAAAAGTAGAGATCTACCGATAGTATCAGTACTGGTATCGGTATCGGCAGTATCGGTCTTTTTCTCGAGTATCGGTATCGGTATTGGCGTCCAAAAAAATGAAGGATCTTACCCGATACTTCGATACTTTTATACTATTTTCACGAGACTGGTTATACAAAATTTCGAAAGAGAAGCTCAATAACGAACGTTAACTGAGTAAATTTATTTACCCATCGGATATAACGATAAAAGTTCGATTCAATATTAAACATGGCAAAGAATTATGATCGAACATGAATAATTATTGTCAGACCCTATTTCATTCACACAGAGAAAATAGGCTTGAGTGTGCGTACGCGTATTCACAAACACACGCAAGAACACGTGGCATCTGTCTGAGATCACGCAACGCATGCTAGTAGGATGCTACTTAATTTAAAATTTTCCCAATGAATAATTCCAATTATTTATTTTACAGAACTCGTCACTTTGTATTAAATGCAGCAAAATATATTTATCGAGTAAATTAATTTTCAATTGTCTGCCTCAAGAGACTTTGATATTGCAGAAAAAAACGACTTGGCATCTCATGATTCACGAAGCCTGGTTAAGTTCAGTCAGCTAAAGGCGGTTGAACCACGAAGCTCGTAGGTGTGTGTATCTTGCTTGCGCTGAACTATCATGGCTTTTACCAGCAACAGAAGTTGAAACTCGGGAGTATGGAAACATTTTACTGTCGACAAAACAAATGAGGCAGGAGCTACATATACTGAATGCAAGGACTACTATAAACAGGACGTGCACAGCCATATAGTTGACTATGCTAGCGGAGGCCATAGCATTCTTGGAAAAATAACATTTCTATTGGACAAATTGATCAAAAATTACTTCTTCAAAGAAATAGAAGGGATAAAAGGGATAAAAGGGTTTTAAAGTAAATTTCAAATCGTTTAAAGAATTGTAATGCTTTGAAATTTCAATTTTAACCGGACTTAACATGCGTTATTGTATGAGCTTAGTGACCACTTCATAGAAATCTGAGCTGCTGCAGTTTTAGACTTTACAAAATGAATTATAGTCAAAACTTTTCCAATGCAAACAAACAAACATACAAACATTCACGCATATAAACAAACAGACATAGAAGCAAAAACTTGCCAAACTGCAGCGATTAGTCAGCCAACCGGGCCTTTTTGACAGAGGTCTGAAGGACTGCATTCTTCTGCTAGTCTTTCTCTGAGGGGTTGACAGCAAATTTGAGGGGTTAACAGCAAATTTGAGGGGTTGACAGCAAATTGAGTGTAGTAGTCGTCAGAATACTGCCTTTCTTTGACTCGTACAGTTCCTTGACGTCTGCAAATGATGCCGTGTTTCATTGTCAAGACTGATCTTCTGGCTCTTCTCACTGATCCAGTTGTTACGGATGCAGTTGTTTAGCAGATGTAGCTCCAGTTGTTTACCAGATGTACTGTGTCAAAAAGGAGAAACCAGACACGCTCGTTGTCAAGAGGATGCTTGGCTGTGGCACTGCAATCACCTAGTCGTTCAAACAGCTTACAATACTGCTGGTTCACCTTGTGGTTGTCTGTAATAGACCCGATGACACGTCCACTTGACCTCTCAACAGCAGCTACAGCCTCCTTCATACGCTCAAGCTGGTATGCTGACGTCAGCTTGTGGACGGGTGTCTGAAATCATCAGACTAGGCCCTTTGTGCAGCGACATCATCATAACACACCAAATAGAAGTGGCCTTGCAGTCTCAGTTTTTCTCGGCCATGCCACTCAGCAACACACCAGAAAATGAAACAGTTCGGCGAATCTGTACTTCATCTACCAAGAGAAACACATTCTTCTGCTGCAGTGTCTGAACTTTGTCAAATGTTTCCCACAGCACCTGGTCATTGTCAATAGATGAAGTGATGTACTGCAGCTTGCGTTTGAATGGCAGCACTAAAAAGTCTCTGAGCTGTTCATAATTACACTTTGGGTGTGATTGAAGAGCAAAACAATAATCATTCATTAAAAACTGCTTCTGTGATAAAAGTTCCAACTGACGTGTCAAAAATACCAACTTCTCCTTCTCGGTGTCGACTTAGGCTGACGTGTGAGCTTGAAAATTGACAACATTTTGGATCGTTTTGTCAAACGGGATGTCATACATAGTTCATTGCCAAGCGCACAGTTTCGTCGGACTGCGTATGCGATCTCAAACCATTGTTGTTTTCGACAATCACAGACAAGCTGCACTCAATGAAGTAGTCGGTCATGAACAAACACACAAGCCTTTCTTTCGATCTTGAAATAACCAAGTTCTTATACTGCTTCTGCAGGTTACGTTCAGGTTTGAAAGCATCAAATGAAGTAATCTTATCCTTCCGAAGAAAATACCTCAGTTGTTGGTCTTCAACTTTTGCCGGCGAGATGCAGGTTTTGGAGATGGCAGACATGAAGCAGGCACATTGAAGATACGGGGAGGGATTTCAGGTCGCATAGAACCACCATGCAATTTGATCAAAGGTGGATCAGCACCCCAGTGTATCTCACAAATGAAAAACTGGTCTGGATCAACAAAAAAGTTTTCACGAGGTGGAATAACATCAAGCCACTTCTGTCTCTCAGACTGCTCTTTCGACAGCAAAAACTTTTCTCCTTACTGTAATTCCCCGACAGTTCACAACTCCACACTTGTTTGGCATTTTTAATACATATAATTAGCAATAAACTTTGTAAACAAACAGTATTCACTTAAAAATGCAGCCATGTGCCTCGAAATAAACAACCATGTCCGATTCAAACCGAGCACAGACCACGTCAAAGCTTGCACTGTAACAGTTGATGACTCAATGAGCTCACTCAGCTCAGTGAACTGGCCTCCGCTAGCGTAGTCCACTATATGACCGTGCATGTCCTGTTTATAGAAGTCCTTGACTGCATGTAATAAATCTTTTTCACGAGGTGGAAAATAAAGCAAATTTTTCAACACAACAAACTCGATAAAACACTTGCAGAGTAGTCATGCTGACAAATACAACTGCAAAACAAAAGAATAACATCTCGAGAAAGAAGAAAAACAGAACGTTAATAAGAAGCAGCAAATAGAATATTTTTTACAAAAGCAACAAAAAAAGTATGTACTTCAGAAGATATTAAAAATAACGAAACTCAAATGACCATCAGCGAAACTATTGTTTGCAAGCAGCCTTTGGACATCAATAGTGATCAATCGCATGCAATACATACTAGAGCTATTGAAGAAATGATAGCAAGTGACTCAACCCCTTTCAGTGGTTGAGAGCATAGGTTTCTCTCGTTTGATGCAAAAAGTAAAGCCTAACTATGTCCTTTCTAGCCGAAAGTACTTCTCGGAAAAAGTTCTGCCTGAAATTCATAGCAAAGTACGTAATAAGGTAAAGAACATAGTTGATGATTCTGAAAATATAGGTTTCACCTTTGATATTTGGACAAATAATGCCAATCATTTATTTATAAGTCTGACAGTCCACAGCATCAACAAAAACTTTGAAATTATTTTTGGTTTTGCGAGTTGTTCCTTCTGCTGGCTCTCGTACATCAAGCAGAATTTCTGAAATAATTGAGAGCGTCATTTCTGATTTTGATATACCATTCTATAAAGTACATGTGCTTGTTCGTGATAATAGCGCCATTATGGCAAAAGGCATAGTCGATACTGGTCACAGTGGCCTGGCTTGCTTTTTGCACACATTACAACTCATTATTCATGATGTTTTTTTGAGCAAAAAATAGTCAAAGACATGATCATTAATTATAAGAAAATTGTTGGGCACTTCAGTCATTCTTCGCTGGCTTCAGGAAAACTCTTGACTGTAAAAGCAGCATGAACTGGCTGAAGATAATCTCATCCAAGACAAGTGTACGAGGTGGAACAGCACCTATTTCATACTAGATCGTTTGTGTGAGCAAAAGAAGGCTGTTACCAGCTACTATGTGGATGCAGCAAATATGTCAGTACTTGATACAAACCAATGGAATCTAATCGCAAAGTTGACAAGCTTGTTAAAAGTATTCCACAACACAATCATCTGCCTGAATGAAAGATCCTCAACCGCCTCAGAAATTATTCCACAAATAAAATTCTTGGAGCTCTTCATTGAGAAGGCGTGTGGCAGTACCCGATGAGAACGATGTCACTTATTAAGTTACCCCTTCCGTGTTATGATGCAAATATCAGAACTTTTTCATCATATTTAACATCAAATTTAAAAAAAGATGCTTTGCGATATTTTACGGTCACTGCATTGTCCTGATCAAGCTGTAGCTGGCACTGCGTTACCAGGGTTTGCACAGACACACTTGTAGCTTTGTATCTTAAAATGTGCCTAAATTAAAAATGCCTGAGAAGTCTCGTCAGGACTGAAAAGGTTAAACTAATACATATTCAAATTTTAAATATTTTCTAATTTACCTTTATATTTCAAATCAACTTAATTTTTCAAACACATTTCCAATAGCTCACTATTGTTCTTTTTTTTCTTCCTGCTGGTACTCAGGTCTTGGATCTACTCTTGCTGCTCTTAAAGACTCGATGAAAGAACGATTCAAGGATTATCTTGCAGATTGCAATGCTATCTTGGCTATTTTGATCCAAGATACAAGCTTACATTGTACAAAAAGGCTGTTGATGATACTGCTTCTAGAATGAACTTAAATAGCAAAACCGAGGAGCTTGCTCGTGTGATAAAAAAAATATTCACAGAAGTGGAAGCCGCCTCATCAGCAACCCCTGGCAACAACACTGAAAATGACGAAGGTGGCTTTTCAGCCAATGAACCAACTGGACTTACTGGAGAAGAGGATTTGAATTTGTTAGACTTTGATAAGTTCATGACTGAAATTTCATCAACATCCCATTCAACTGCAGAGGAATCACGCCGAAGAACCTCGACAAAAACACCAGAGAAACAATCGTCAAGAAGCCAAGATAATTCAACTTTGCAATCTGTGAAAAATGAAATGAAGCTCTATGAAAACATGGAAATATTGCTTAAATAAGAGAATCATTTCATGTGGTGGCATGAAAATAATCCTAGGTTTCCCTTGCGATCAGTGCTTACAAGTAAATATTTATCAGCCCCTCCCTCATCAGTGGAGAGCGAGCGTATTTTCAGTGTTGGTGGGAATATAAACACCCCCAACAGGAACAGGCTCTCGCCTGATACTAGTGAAAGCTTAATGTTTCTGTACCACAACCTTAAAATTTTTTAATTTGAGTGTTGAATGTACAGTTTTCAAAGATATCTATCTTTATCTTAAAGGAGTACGGTATATTATCTTGACGGAATATATTATCATTGTGTTTCATGTTTAATGGTTGTACAAGAGTGCAATCCTGAGTTGCCTAACAGTGTGTAATTGTTCCTTCTTATTAATGTGTATTACTATTTATTATAAAAAATAAAGTATCGGTATCGGTATCGGCACCTGAAAAATTGAGTATCGGTGTCGATATCGGTATCGGCCTCTTTTCTGGTATCGCTACATCACTAGTCAGAAGGCCCAAAGATTTTCTCGTGCCCTATATCGCGAGCCATGCTATGTTCTTTGGCCTCGTTCAAATGAGTACTCAGTAATGAGTTCAGCATTTACGCAGAGAAGTGAAAACATTCAGCATCTCTAGATGGTACGATAAACAGCTGTAGAATCGGTATTATTGATCGGGCATCGGCTGTTTGTGCTAAAAGCGAGGTCAACATACAGGAAACTGTATAAATAACTTGATGTAAGAATTTACACTCGGTAATTACGAATTTCTTCCGTACTCGACTGGAATAAATCCGTATATTTTCCTTTCACAAACGAGTAGATCGTTAACAAGAGTTTAACAAGCAATAAAGATATGACCCATTGCTATTTACGATGTTTCCTTGCTTCTATTTCATAAACACTAGTTCGCTCTCGTAAAAATCCTTTGCACAAACATTGGTTTCATATCGCACGTTTGAAATCTGGTTTCTGTTTAATAATGCCTGAACAGAAAACAGCTATTAAATATTGCATTGAAAAGTCTTCTTTGATATAAAGAATTTCATAATAGGTCTTAACCAATTTAGGATCAAATTTTTAGTATTAAAAATCTCATCAGAATGCATGTATTTACCGTGTTATTATTTTAAAAAAATTAGTATGAATTACTGGCCTGAGAGACAGATTTTTGAAAATAAACTTCAAACAGGGATCACGGTTTTAAAGTCCATTTTTCAATTAGGGTGAAGAATAAAGCATTGGAAACAAATTTAAGCAATACATCAACTCAAATTCTTCAAAATATACTGCTCCAGTTGGAAAATACAGTAAAAACATCCCTGTTTGAACTTAATATGGATGTCACTCGTGCCATTCCAAGAAAGCACTTAACCTGTACTAAGGTACATCCCTCACGGACATTGACTTTGCAGACACCACTTTTTTTCTTCATTTCCTTTACACCTTCGAAAAAATACCCAAAATTACTCCTTTTAATTTCATAAGAAAGACGCTTCATTTATTACTTGCCGAAGAACAATCGGCCTGATTTCTTACGATCAGACAGAAATGATATGTTTACTCAAAATTGTGGCAATTGTCTTGGAATCTGAAGGAAAAACGTGGTTTCATAAGCCACGGAACATAAAACATGAATACTTATGCACAACTATTATCTCAATGACAGTTGTGATGACGAGAGAGTACCATTTTTCTCTGCGTACCGCGATCCTTTGTTAATTCACGAACCAATGAATTTTTCCAATTCTACCTATGAGCCGATTATAATCAGCAGCACAACTTGATTGTTTCAAAGAGATTTACCTGTTTTGCTGTTTACTCCATCTTTGTAATGTATGCAAAGAACTCTGATAATTAAACAACATTCTGGCATTGTTGTGTTGCCAAGCAACGGCAAGTAGCTCATTATTTTGTAAATCGTGTAGTCATAAAAACCTCCGCTTCGTTTCATAAAAATTTTGTAAGTTACTTCAGGTTATGTATTGGTAAAGTTTATCCTTACTGTCTCCTAATTATAATGTTTTGTTGAGTCAGTATTGTTTTCAGGTGAGACTTGTGAGCAAGTTATCAGTTAAAATATGGAATCAGGTGAAGTACTAACATGAAAATTAATTTAAATCAACTAAAGTTTCATTTCATCAACTTATTTATGTTTAATCTCCTGTTTATATTCAGGCAGACCGAAGAGAAAAGAATATCCTGTAGAAGAGCAGCTATGTCCAGGCTTTGTAGCAACCCAAATGAATTTTTCTCTAATGAACTTTTTCCTGACGTGACAGTTATAATATTAGACCATTTGTTCGCTAAAACTTAAATCTTAGGAACAACTCCAAATTCAAATCTCCTATTCAGTATTTCAATCAGAGAAGCAATTTTCAATGATTCTGACTGTACATTAACACCCAAGGTCAAGTTATTACTGAAATACTGGGTTCACTTCAATTCATGATACGTACTTTTGCTGAATTACTTTCTGACAAATGCATGTCCAACGAGTACATCTTAATATCCACAATAATACATTTTCTCTTGGAGTAGACTAGAATAGCTTGTTAGTAACAAAAAATTCAATGAGATTCCTTGGGCAACAGACAGGTAAAAGAAAATCATGTCACTCTAAAGGCCCATGTTTATCGTTTGAAAATTGTTCACTTAGATCATCTTCATCAAATTTTCCTTTCTCAGAAACAACTTCTGTTTCAACAGGCACTGGAACAACATCTATGTTTTCTCCTTCATATATATTTCATTCATTTTCAAGTACAGGATTATTTATAAGATCGTCTATTTCAGAGGCGTAAAAACTTTCTTTAGCTCATGCTGCAAGCGAAAGGCAATGAAAGAGAATTTGAGCACAGACGCCTACTCATCAGGTTGCATATAGAGGAGTGTCGCTTCTGTTATTCTAACCATGACACATCAGCGCTCATTGAAAATCAATCACGTAGAATTCAAGAAGTCAGCCATCAAATCGAACTCTACCGTCAACTTGAACCCCTGGTGGGGCGCCTAGGAACAATTGAACTACAACAAAAACAAAATCACGAACACGAGCTAAGGCTTCAGTCTTCAGAGACTCACCGTGACCAGCACCTACGGAATGATAACCAGTCCCAGCGTATTGAAACTATTGATAAACGTTCAAACTTTCATCTGAACACCAAAAACCGTTTTAAGGCATCAAAAGACGAATTGGAAAACGATAAAAACTGTACAGAAGAACAGACTATACAAACATCCAATGAACATAATCCACACTAAACTCAATCTCATACCCAACCTGATCCTCGAACGTTTTAGCAACTTAAACAAAAGTTCTGAAAAAAACTACGAATTTTTTATGTAACTACTCGTGCTACTCATGAAAAGGCAAAAATCAAGAAGAAACCTCATGCATTTCTCTTTGGAGACAGCATCATCCAAGGACAGAAAACTGAGTTCAAACATGGGTTGGAATAGCGTAAAATACTCTGCCGCCCTAAAGCACGAGTTCCTGAAGCAGTCCACTTACTAGAAGATCTACGATGTACAAGAGAGGACGTAGTCATAAGTCTTTGCAGAACACATGAATTAGAAAATGAGCCCCAAGATGAAATCCTCCTACAATTTGAAGCGGTAATCAATAAAGTCAAAAAATCCACGAAGGTTATCATAACGAGCATTCTTCCGTGAATAAAGGATACGAACCTAAATATCCAGATTTTACAAAACAGTGGGAAGGTAAAGAAAATGTGTGCAGGAAAAGGCGTCATGTATAGCTATATGTATAGACCTGATGTCCCATTACACTGGACACCATGATCTTTTCAAGAGAAATAGTATCCATCTAAATAAAGTCGGGCAAGCTAGGCTTGGGAGCTTACTGACCATCGTCACGCTTGAACAAACCGCAACATTGGAAGAAGACAAAATTGGTAGTATACCAAATTCAGCAAACATATTGCATGTACATAATTGAAAATACCTGATGTCTCATTACACTGGACAGTATGATCTTTTCAAGAATGATAGCATCCATCTAAATAAAGTCAGGCAAGCTAAGCTTGGTAGGCACACTGACCATCGTCACGCTCGGAAAAGCGTAGCTAGTATACAAAATTCGGCAGGTATATTGAAAGCACATTCAGAGCATCAACAAGGCAAGGCATCAAAAAATTCAGACAACTGTAATCTGCTCAACACAGAACTAAATGATCCTCGACGAAATAGGAAATATTTTTATTTTTTATTTTATTCAATTTTATTCAACTATAACACGTTCTTGTCCATACAAACTGCGATCACATAACTCACCCTACCCTACACTCGAACAGGGAAATGGAGCGAACAGCGCATCCGACACGAACAAGCCAAAAAAACAAACAGCTCCACGGACACAACGGTATCACTTAACCTCACCTCTCCAAAGACATCTCTGTCACTGCAAGAAACACTTGTAAAGCCACCAAACTATCGGCAGCCTGACAGCGTCAATTGGGATAACCTGAGTAAAACCGTATTATCACACCACGATTATGGTCTAGGACTATTAAAGATACTGGTTGGCCACGTACAAAGCCTCCTACTAAAAATCCCGGAACTTCAAACCATTGCGTCAACGTTGTCGTATGACATCATAGCTGTCAATGAGATATGGTTAGATCTCAATGAAAGACATCTTCCAGCGGAAATCTCATTGAAAGGATACGTTAAGCATAATGTCGAAAAACCGTCACACAACAACAGAGGTGATAGTTCCCTAATTTAGATCAAAGAAAAGCTGCAACCACAAATCGCGAGCAACAAAAATCGGAAATATCACATCTCAGGACAAACTATCAAAATTGTACTCGTGTATAGGAACCCAACCTGTACAGCAACTGAAGATGACGAATTCTATGATTGCCTTGATAATGTCCTTAGTTCTTCTCACAAAACACTAATCATGGAAGACTTCAATTTGCCCTTCATAAATTGGACTACTCGTCAAAGTCAAGCACCCGGTTCTAAACATTTTGATCTGATGAATACAAATTCCCTGCAGTAGCATGTCAACAAACTAACTAGACCAAACAACATTCTTGACCTCGTCATGGCGACCCCTGATCTCAGCATAAATAGCTTAGAAGTTACGGACAAAATCGGTGATTACCAGATGATAGACTTCATGCTCGAAGTACAAGACCCTAGAATAGAATAAAATAGAATAAGGCAATAGGAACGAGCTGTTTGGCCCATTCTTGGGGCGTTACCCAAGTCCCATGCCGTCTAAAGTAAATCCATCAATCATGCACCTTAACTACATGACCCAATTTAGTTCTGCACACGCATTTCTCTCACGCACAGGCATTTCAGTCACGCGCATTTATTTGAATCATACACTGCCCCGAGGAGTTAAGAAGATAGAGTTAGTACGTTGGGGGTTCGTAATCCAATATTTGTCGAGGCGATTTTTGAATGTGTTCACGGTGCTAGCACAAACTATGTTTTCGGCCAGCTGGTTCCAAGTCGCGGCAATTTAACAGGAAAGAAGTTCATGGCTTTGGAAGTCTTGTAGTTTGTGAGTAATAGTTTTTGGCCGTTATTTCTAGTTCGTACATTACCTTCTCTTTCGAAAAGCCCTTCCAAGGTAACATTGTTAAGGCCGTTGAGATACTTAACCCGTTAGCGCCCATCATACTATGTATAGTAGGTAAAGTTCATTAGAAATAATTCAATTTAACCCTATATTCTAAATGCTTTGTTCTGAAGTTGTGCATAAAAAAGGTGTAGACATATGGGGTAATTTACGCAATGGTTCGTTCGGTGGAGAAATAACTTCGGCGTTAAGCTAATTTAGCCTTTATAGCCTGTCCTTAAATGAAGACAGTGGGCGCTAATGGGCTAAAGGTCTCTATAAGTTGTCCTCGCAGTCTTCTTTGTTCAAGGGAGATGAGTTCCAGTTGTTGAGGACGTCTTTCGTAGATAAAATTGCGGAGTTCTGGAATAATTTTCGTTGCATTACGATGAATTTTTTACATTTTATCAATATCTCTTCGTAGGATAGGAGACCAGAGTTGCACTGCATATTCTAAATGAGGCCGGACTAGCGCTTTATAGAGCGATAATATTATGTTCTTTCACTTGTATTCGAAGTTACGTGCAATGAAACCAAGAATCCTGCTCGCATTTTTGACGTTTTTTTCACTTGTTTCTCATGTTTGCAATTTTCTGTGACATTGACACCTAGATCTCTGTGTTTCTTGACTGTTTCAATGGGTATGTCATTCACTGTGTATCGGAAGTACCGGTTATTTGCACCAACGTGTATTACTGAACATTTATCAACGTTGAAACTCATTTGCCAGGTTTCGGTCCATTGTAGAAGACGGTTTAGGTCCGATTGGATAGTTACTCTGTCAATTTCGGTGAATGCTTTGTTACAGAGTTTCGTGTCATCGGCGAATTTGTTGATTTTACTGATGATTCCGACATCAAGATCGTTGATGTAGATGATAAAGAGGAGCGGGCCTAAAACATTCCCTTGAGGTCTCCTGATGTTACACGCGTTGAATCAATTGTTTGATCGTGAATCACCACACGTTGAGTGCGACCAGTGAGTCAGTTTCATATCCATTGGGAGTAGTTGCCTCGTAATCCATGCGTTTCCACTTTGGCCATAAGTCTTTCGTGGAGAACTTTGTCAAAGACTTTATGAAAGTCTGGATACACAAGGTCTACGGCCTTTGTACGGTCGTATATGCGGTTAACTTCTCCAAAGAAGTCAAGGAGGTTTGTGAGGCAGCTACGTTTTCACCTGAATCCGTGCTGGGGATCAGTAATAAGATTTTGGTCATTAAGGTGCTTTGTTATACGGACTTGGATTCGTCTTTCTATTGTTTTACTGATGACAGCTGTTAGACTGATTAGATGATGGTAATTAGGTATTGGTTTGTTCCCCTTTTTGAAAATTGGAATGATATTTGCCCGTTTCCAATCTTTCGGAACTATCCCAGTTTCAAGTGATCGATTGAAGATGTTTGATAAGGGTTCGCTTATTACTTCGGCTGTTTTTTTGAGCATCCGGGGAGTAAGGCCGTCGGGTCCGGTTGATTTGTATGAGTTTAAAATGCTGATGTGACTATAACACGGTACTTCGGTAACCAAGAATAGGCCAAACGGCTCGTTCCTATTGCCTTATTCTATTCTATTCTATACCCCTACTATCGTAAATACGCAATCTGTCAATATTTCCTCAACATTTAAAGCATGAGGTTGCGGCATGTCCGTTAAGTCCTCGTGAGTGAACACAGATGTAAAGTATTATGTGTTAAAAATTCTGGCTTTGCTTTTTTGTTCGTTTGGTTTGAGCCCTAGCAATTGATCAGTGGACCAATAATGTCTCTTTTGAGTCGTCTGTCGTTTACAAATTTGTAGAAGCTTTTTGGGTTAGTTTTAGCTTGTGCTGCAACTGTAATTTCTTTATTTCCTTTTGTAGATTTTATCGTTAACTTAACAGCCTTGATTGACGAACGGGTTCGTTTGGTATCGTTTAAGTCTTCTGTATGACTGTTGTCTTGCAATGATGAGGCGTTTAATTTCTTTTGAGAACTAAGGAAGGTTATTGGTTGACCTGATTTGCTTTCTGGCGCAGTTGCAATTTTTCTTTGAATATCATGTAGCATTCCTCGGCGTTTTTGTTGCTATTGGGTACTTCGTAGTTATTACTGCCAAGCTTTTCTTTCATTAGTTCGAAGTTTGCCCGTTTGTAGTCAAGGACTTGTTTATGTTGAGTCCTTGTGTTAGGGTTTTGTACTTCGAGCGTGAAGTCTATCATCGGGTGGTCACCGATCTTGTCCGTAACTTCTAATCCATTTATGCTGAGGTCAGAGGTCGTCATGACGAGGTCATGAATGGTGTTTCGTCTAGTTGGTTCGGTTACATGGTGCTGCAGAGAATTTGTATTCACCAGATCAATAAGTTTAGAACAAGGACTACTATAAACAGGACGTGCACCGCCTAATAGCTGACTACGCTAGCGGAGGCCATTGCAGTCTTAGTAACATAAGATTTCCTATCGGGCAAATTGATCAAAAATGACTTCTTTCAGCAATAGATGGGATAATAAGGTTTTACAGTGAATTTTAAATGGTTTAAAGCACTGTAATACTTTGAAATACCAATTTTAGCCGGACTTAATATGTATTTTTGCATGAGCTTAGTGGCCACTTTACAGAAAGCCGAGTTTCTGCAGTTTTAGACCTTACAAAATGGATTATAGTTAAACTTTTTCAATGCAAACAACCAAACATACAAACATTCACGCAAATAAACAAACAGACGTAGAAGCAAAAACCTATCAAACTGCAGCAATTAGTCAGCCAACTAGGCCTTCTTTACAGAGGTCTGGTTAAGGATTGCATTCTTCTGCTAGTCTTCCTTTGAGGGGTTGCAAGCAAATTTGAGGAGTTGACAGCAAATTGAGTGAGTGTAATAGTCGTCAGAATACTGCCTTTCTTTGACTCGTACAGTTCATTGACGTCTGCAAATGATGCCGTTGTTTCATTGTCAAGACTGATCTTCTGGTCCTTCTCACTGATCCAGTTGTTGCGGATGCAGTTGTTTAGCAGATGTAGCTCCAGTTGTTTAGCTCGTTGTTTAGTAGATGTACTGTCTCAAAAAGGAGAAACCAGACACGCTCGTTGTCAAGAGAATGCTTGGCTGTGGCACTGCAATCACCTAGTCGTTCAAACAGCTTACAATACTGCTGGTTCACCTTGTGGTTGTCTGTAATAGACCCGATGACACGTTCACTTGTCCTCTCAACAGCAGCTGCAGCCTCTTTCACACGCTTAAGCTGGTATGCTGCCGTCAGCTTGTGGACGGGTGTCAGAAATCATCAAACTAGGTCCTTTGTGCAGCGACCTCATCATAACACACAGAATAGAAGTAGCCTTGCAGTCTCGGTTGTTCTCGGCCATGCCACTCAGCAACACACCAGAAAATGAAACAGTTGGGCTAATCTGTACTTCATCTACCAAGAGAAACACATTCTTCTGCTGCTGTATCTGAACTTTGTCAAATGTTTCCCTCGGCACCTGGTCCTTGTCAATAGATGAAGTGATGTACTGCAGCTTGCGTTTGAATGGCAGCACCAAAAAGTCTCTAGGCTGTTCATAATTACACTTTGCATGTGATTGGAGAGCAAAACAATAACCATTCATGGAAAACTGCTTCTGTAATAAAAGTTTCAACTGACATGTCAAATATACCAACTTTTTCTTCTTCTCGGAGTCGACACAGGCTGATGTGTGAGCTTGAAGAAGAGTGACAACATTTTGGATCGTTTTGTCAAACGGGATGTCATAGTGCATTGCCAAGCGCAGTTTCGTCGAACTGAGTATACGATCTCAAACCATTGTTGAGATGAAGTGTCTTAAACAGTTGTACACTAATGCCGTTCTTGAACGCACTGAGTGTTAGTGGGAACACAAAGTGTGCTTGTTTTCGACAATCACAGACAGGCTGCATTCACTGAAGTTTTCGGTCATGAACAAACACAGAAGCCTTTTTTTCGATCTTGAAATATTCAAGTTCTTGTATTGATTCTGCAGGTTACGTTCAAGTTTGAAAGAATCAAATGAAGTAATTTTATCCTTTTGAAGAAAATATCTCAGTTGTTGGTCTTCCACTTTCGCCGGGCGAGGTGTAAGTTTTGGTGATGGCAGACATGAAGCAGGCACATTGAAGATACTGGGAGGGATTCCAGGTCGCATAGAACCACCACGCAATTTGATCCAAGGTGGTTCAGCACCCCAGCGTATCTCACTAATGAAAAGCTTGTCTGGATTAACAGCAAAATTTTCACGAGGTGGATTAACATCATACCACTTTTGTCTCTGAGACTGCTCCTTCGCAAGGCGAAACACGTGGCGCATGTTCTCCTTATTGCAATTACCCCGACAGTTCACAACCCCACACTTGTTTGGCATTTTTAATACATATAATCTGCAATTAACTTTGTAAACAAACAGTATCCACTTAGAAATGCAGCAATGTGCCTCGAAATAAGCAACAATGTCCGATTCAAACCGAGCAATAGACTACGACAATGTTTGCACTGTGACAGATGGTGGCTAATTGAGCTCACTTAGCCCCGTGAACCGGCCTCCGCTAGCGTAGTCAGCTACTTGGCGGTGCACGTCCTGTTTATAGTAGTCCTTAGTTTAGAACTAAGTGCTTGACTTTGACGAGTAGTCCAGTTTATGTGGGACAAATTGAAGTTTCCATGAGTAGTGTCTCGTGAAGAGAACTAAGGATATTATCAAGGTAATCATAGAATTTGTCATTTTCAGTTGTTGTACAGGTTGTGTTCTTATACACGAATACAATTTTGATAGTTTGTCCTGGATGAGGTTGGATGGTGAGATGTAGTATTTCTGATTTTTCTGTTGCTCAATTTGCTTTGATTCGTGGTTGCAGTTTTTCTTTGATGTAGATAAGTGAATCACCACCTCTGTTGATGTGTGATGGCTTGTTGACATTAGGCAAAAACATATACTTTTAATGAGACTTCCGCTGGGAGATGTCTTCCATTGAGATCTAACTATGTTTTATTGACAGCTATGATGTCATGTGATAACGTTAATACAATGGCTTGAAGTTCTTGCATGTTTAGTAGGAGGCTTTGCACGTTGCCAACCAGAACTTTCAGTAGTCCAAGACTATAATCGTGGTGTGATTATACAGTTTCACTCAGATTATCCCAATTGACGTGGTCAGGTTCCCGATAATTTTGTGGCTTTAGAAGTGTTTCTTGCAGTGCCAGAGATGTTTGCTGCAGAGGTGAGGTTAAATGATACGGTTGTGTCCGGCGAGCTGTTCGTTTTTTGGCTTGTTCGGGTCGGATGCACTGTTCGTTC
Source organism: Trinorchestia longiramus (assembly GCA_006783055.1). Classification (NCBI taxonomy): domain Eukaryota; kingdom Metazoa; phylum Arthropoda; class Malacostraca; order Amphipoda; family Talitridae; genus Trinorchestia; species Trinorchestia longiramus. Next base: position 244,364 of record VCRD01000490.1, read on the forward strand.
CCTTTCCGTGTTGGATTGTAGTGTAGGGTGCGTTATGTGATCGCAGTTTGTATGGACAAGAAAGCGTTATAGTCGAACTCTTTATTACTTTCCTCCGTCGTCAAGGATTATTTAGTTTCGTGTTGGGCAGAATACAGTAGTCCGAATTATTTTATGATTTGCTTTGTTGATGCTATGAGTGTACTTTCAATATGCCTGCTGAATTTTGCATATAACCAATTTTGTCTTCTTCCAATCTAGCGGTTTTTCCGAGCGTCGCGATGGTCAGTAAGCTCCCAAGCCTAGCTTGGCTGGCTTAATTTAGATGGATGCCATCTTTCTTGAAAAGGTCATGGTGTCCAGTGTAATGGAACATCAGGTCTAAGTATACGACACCTTTTCCTGCACAATTTTTTTACCTTCTTAATGATCAGTAGAATCTGGGTACTTAGTCTCGTATCCTTTATTTGCGGAAGAAAGCTAGTTATTACGTATAGCCTTCGTGGATTTTGGTTTTTGACTTTATTGATCACCGCTTCAAATTGTAGGATTTCATCTTGGGGCTCATTTTCTAATTCATGTGTTCCCGCAAAGAACCATAACTACGTCCTCCTTTGAGCATCGTAGATCCCCTAGTAAGTGGACTGCTTCAGAAACTCGTATTTTAAGGCGGCAGAGTATTTTACGCTCTTCTAACCCCTGTTTGAACTCAGTTTTCTGTCCTTGGATGATGCTGTCTCCAATGAGAAAAACATGAGGTATGTTCTTGATCTTAGTTTCTTAATTAGAAGGACAAGTATGTAGCTCCAGTAGAATTTTGTAGTTTTTTGTTAGTACTTTTCTTTAAGTCGCCAAAAGGTTCGAGGACTCCAGCAGCTTGGGTATGAGATTGATTTGGTGTGAATTACGTTCATTCGATATTTGTATAGTCTGTTCTTCTGTAGAGTTTATATTGTTTTCTAATTCGTCTTTCAATGCCTTAAAACGTTTTTGATGTTCAGATAAAAGTTTGAACGTTCATCAATAGTTTCAATACGCTGGGTCGGGTTATGTCCGTAGGTGCAGGCCACAGTGAATCTCCGAAGTGTGAAGCCTTAGCTCGAGTTCGTGATTTGTTTTTGTTGTAACTCAATTGTTCCCAAGCGCTAGTTCGAGTTGACGGCTAAGTTCTTGAATTTCAAATGATTGGTTTTGAATTTTAAGTGATTGATATTGAATTTCAAGCGATTGGTTTTCAATGAACGCTGATTATTCATGGTTAGAATAACAGAAGCGACGATCCTCCATATTGAAATCTCTCATGTTGAAGAATTGTAAGCTGTACGTTGCCTTACATTCTTCGCAGTTTTTTGTTTTCGCTTTCAAAATTTTTTTGTATTATGGTTTGAGTCCATTCTTTTTTCCATGTCAAGCTGTTTGCGTCTAGCTTTTCAGTGATTATTTACTGAGTTGGTGGCACGTACTGTTCAAATTACGAAATTATTTTCTGGTCTCAAAATCACAAAATTAGTGGCTGATCGTTAAATCACAAGTATAGCCACTAGATATAAAATTATAAAATTAGTGTCTAGTCCCCAGATCACAAAGTCAGTGACCAGTTACGAAGTCATAAGATTTATGTCTAGCCACAAAATTATAAAACTAGTGTCCAGTCTCATGATCACAAAATTAGTGTCTAGTCACAAGATCACAATTAAAAAATTACAATCGATCACAACTACAAATTACAATCAGCAACCTGTTACACAATCGTAAAACTATTGTTCAGTCACAAAATTTCTGTCTAGTAACAGGATATAGTGACCAGTCACTAAATTACAGGATTATTGTCTAGTTGTAAAATCACAAAATTAGTATCTAGGCACAAGATCCTCAAATTAGTATCAAAGCACAAGATCTCAATATCTAAGCACAAGATTTCAACATTAGAATCTAGTCATAAAACAAAAATAAATAAAAATCTCCACATTAGTGTCGAATCACAGCATCATAAGCGTATTGTCTAGTTGCAAAACGATTAAATTTGGAAATTAAAAGTAGTAAATATTAAAATTTGTTTAGAATAGAATAGAATAGAATGAGGCTATAGGAACGAACCTTCTGGCTCATTCTTGGGTCCGACAATTACTTCGATAACTATTCGGTTGTATACCCAAGTCCCATGCCGTATTTCTAGCCGCGTCAACCATGTCGGCAGCGGGATTCGAACCTGGGTCTTCCCGCTCGAAAGCAGACTCGCTCACCAGTCGACCAAGCTGGTGATGCAGCTATCTTGTTGTTCTATCAAGATTATTTTATCATTATTATCATACTGAAAAAATTCCCATAATCTAAGGGATTGAATGAAAAGGACTCATTCGTAATTATTTTGAAGATTGAATTCGAAATAATTTTTTCTCTCGTTTGTGGGAAGCTATTCTGTTCTTATTCACAGAGTACCAATACTTATCAAGATTCCCCGAAACTAGACACGCAAAAGGGCATCAAAATCGTTTTTGTCCATTAAAAAGAAGAATCTATTGCGATTCGTACAGTACTAACGACTACTATACAAAGATTAACGCTTATAAGGGTTTCACAAACACAGAAATAAAATAAAAAACACAGAAATGAAATGAATGTAGCTGTAGATGGTGCAGTGATGGTAGCGGGAGACTACTTTTAATGGCAGTGGTAGATAGTGCTGAAGATGGTAGCGGTACAGTAGTAGACAGCGGCAGTAGATTGGCAGTCGACGGCGGCAGTAGACAGTGGTCGTAATAGACGGTAGCAGTAGATATCAGTAGAGCAGTAGACTGTAGATGATATCAGTAGCAATAGATGATAGGAGTAGTAATAGATGGTGGCAGTAGTACTAGTAGATAATAGCCTAATTGGTGGTTGTGTAAGAATGGTTGTGCTTGTGGTTTTGCTAGCTTCCTGCCTCCGAGGTCTAGGCGGGAAGTCGGCGTGCTGCGGTTACATCGCTGGTATGCAGCTAACGAGAGCAGCTTGTTTTCCAATGAGGTACAACCTGCGTGTTATAGATACCAAACAGCTTGCTTATTTCTTATCTAACTATCTTGTTTATTGTCTAAATATTTCGTTCAAACTTCAACGATAGACACTTTCATTCACTCCGATTATTTGGTCGGTAGGTAAAGCTTAAACTTAGACTTAGACTTGGATTTGAGGGCCAGCGTTTGGCTGGGGCCTTTGTAACGGCCTTCAATTTCCTCTAACACACACACGCACACACATACAACAGGATGGCATCCCAGAGCTTTTCTCCTGTGAGCCAGGGTCATCTAAAGTAATTCCTCTGGGGCCACCCTGAGTCACTCCATGCAAATGAACCAGCCAAGTGAGGTCATCACTGGAAGATCCAGCTTGTCATAAACAGCCCTGCATGCTTAGCAGGTAGTCACATTAAAAAAAATGACTATTCTACATCACTGTCGCTTATACCATGCATGCACTAAGAAATCTTTCATTGCATCCACAACAGTCATGTTATATTCCTCATCCAGCCCTACAAGATATCTCATACCAGAGTCCTTTTCAACACACCTTGCATTCCACGTGTTTTCTCCATACTGCTCATGGACCACATCCATGACGTTCTCTCGCTCACGTTCATATTTACTACATTCTAAGACTAGATATTCAACTATTTCCTCTACTCTTCTGTCACACTGCAGACACAACCTTACATTCCCTTCATTCCACCTCCATGTACGCCTATTCACACTTAATGCCTTACATTTGACGGCAAACAAGAGGTGGCTGCCAAAATTTACATCATAAAGCATTTCGAACCTTGATACATTCTTACTGCATACCAAATTAAAGTAGTTTTCCCATTCATACTATGCTCCCATTTGTTCAGGCCATACTCTTTTGTTAGTTTTTCAATTTCTTTTTTCCACTTATTGCAATCCCAATCCATTCCTTTACCGTCACGACCTCTCAATAACCAATTGTTCATATTTCTTCCAATTCTAACACGAACAGTCTTCTGAATCTTCAATTTTCTTGCATGCCCCAAGCAAATTTTTTCCTAAAGACTTACCCTCAGATTGCATTAAAAGATTCGTTTAACCCACCTTTTATTCTCCATTCGCTCAATTCTCACCTTATAATTCAACACAGCCTTTACCATTCTTTGAGAAAACATACTCCACCCTAGATCCTAGATCCCCTCAAGAGCTTCTGCAGCCGTCCATTTTGGGGTGCCTAATGCCAAACACCCTACCCTATTCTGTAGCACCTCCAACTTTTCTAGGTATCCTCCATTCCATGCCGTAACATTCATGCCAAACATTATGCTAGGTATTGCAACATACTTCCAAATTTCTCTGACACATTCATACTTATTTGCTCTATATTTGGCCACACTGCTTAGTTTTCTACACTGCTGCATAGCTTTTACCACTTTCTCAGTTTTTCCTCTTGAACATCCATCTTCACTCAACATGCATCCCAGATACTTATATTCCTTAGTTCTGCCTATTTTAACTTCTCCAATATTCCACTCTCTATCTCTGTCAGTCTCATCACCATTTATAACCATGACTTTTCTTTTATCTTTTCCAAATTTCACCTTAAATCTCTACTGTATCCATCCACAATCTCCAACATCCTTTGCAGCTCCTGCTTTGATTAACTAACCACAACAATTTCATCAGCATACAGCAAACAACTCAGTTTTTCCTCTCCAACTTTGTCCAAAACCACTCATTCTAAGGCGGACTGCATATTCTTCTCTATATAGGCCAAACAGTAAGGGAGACAAGGTACAACCCTGTCTCACTCCCCTTACACTCCTCACCTGTCCCGTCACTAAATTTCCCAACCGGTATATTGCACATGTATTCTCATACAAACTTTTCACGATGTTCACTATTTCTTACTAAAAACAATTTTTCTTAGCACGTCTAGCAACCTCCTACGGTCTACTCTATCATACGCCTTTTCAATATCCAAAAATGCAAGACACACTTTTTTATTTTCCTTCCTCTTTATTTCAATTATTTCACTTACCACAAACAAATTATCTTCACCACGTCTATCTCTCCTAAAACCATTCTGTTCTTCCCCCATTCCTCCTTGTTCTTCTAATACATTTTTTATCCCCTGATTTACTGTACTGTATAGGTCTATAATTTTTTATTTCTTTCATACTCTTATGTCCATCCTTATGCAATAAAACTACATTACATTTATTCCATTCATCTGGGACTTTTTCACTCCTCCATACTCATCAAACAAACATCTCAACATTTCAATTATACTCCCACCACTGTGCTTATAGAACTCATATGGAATTTCATCAGGGCCACTTGCCCTCCCATTTTTCACCTTTTTCAAAAAAGTTTCAATCTCCAGACATGTATTTTCATCATCTATTCTAAATAATATTCCCCAATCTGAAGAGTTACAGGTTCTTTATATATCAATGTCTCATTCATTCCACCGATGTCTTCCCAAAAGTCCACAACTACTTTCACCATTTGTCTGTGATCACTCACTTTGCATCCATCAACTACTAATTCATGGATTTGTACTGCATTACTTCTGTTATTGCCATGTATAAAATTATACTACTCTTTAATTCCATCTGGACCCTTGTTTCTAAGATTTTCCACTTTTTGTCTCTTATCTTTCCCTCTAGCCTCATATGTATATCATTCTTTTTACCTTCTTTTGCAGAGCTTTGTATTTATTCCATGCACCTTGCCATGCCATTTCTGCAATCCTATGTCTTTCACACAATTTTCACAATTGGCGTTGCTTTTTATTCAAAATCTTTCTTCTCAATCGTTCTTCCTTTATCTCTTTCGTAAACCACTTAGCTTTTCCAGTAAATCTTCTGCACTTTACTTTCCCAATTATCTGCTCTGCTGTGGCATACAACGTTTTTTGTCATCTCTTTGTTCATGTCATTTACAGCCCCATTTCTATTCCATACACGTCTTCTAAGCTCTTTATTAAATTCTTCCCAATTGGCTGCTTTTAAACGCCACTTCTCCTTTACACTGCTCATTGCTTGCATAACCTTTTTTCACCCTATTTGTACTTCAGAACAAGCATTCGGTGATCAGCAACAATATCAAATTTATTTTCATCCACATACATTTCTCTGACATGCTATCTTGCTTCATGATTCGCTAACACATAATCAATTGCTGCTTTCTATTCCTTACTCTCCCATGTACGCAAATCATTCCCGATTGTGATATTCAAATTTTCAAACTCATTTCCTTCACAGAAATCAATCAATTTACGTTCATTTTCATTCACTTTCTCTCCAAGTATACCAACATGGCCATTCATGTCTCCCATTACAATCACTGGGAACCAGCTAAATTCTTGCATTACTCTTTCCAGTGTGGTATACTTCTTCACATTCTCTTCCTGCGCTAGTGGTCCCGTAGTTGTCATATAACACACAATAAGAATGATGCATTTATTTGCTTGCACTTTTTCACATCTCATTACCAAAATATCATCACTCTCAAGTTCACTTCCAACACAAATTTCTTCCAATTTCCAATTTAAAGCATTCTTCCCAATCAGTCCTCCTCCTTCAATTTTCTTCTGCCACTTAACACGACCTTTACCTATCATTTGATATTTATTTTCCTTACACCCCAACCTCACCCTATCTCGCATCTGAGTCTCTACTACACCTACACAGTCTAGTCTTCCCTTCTCACATTCTTCTGCCAGGTCATCAAACTTCCCTACCTTCCATCCACGCACATATATGCATCCAAATTTTACAACATTTCCAGTACATTCATCCACTCTTTTTTCATCAACTTTCATTCAGTCTATTCTACTTTTCATGAGGAGATGGGTGGCCCTGATCCAGCAAATGAATCTCAGGGAGAGCTTTGTCTCCCCTTCTTGCGAAAGGTGACTTCATCTGTCGAGAAACACCCAGCCTGGATCAGATGATCCATATCCAGGAAACTGGAACCGACTTCACGCTTCCGTATACCCTCCGCTTTCATAACAAGTATCTTCTTATGCAAATCTCTATTCACCTCTTTGCACAATCATTCATACTCCTCATTACAAGACGGTCTTCTCAACAAACTTGTGACAGCCACTCTTACATTCTTCTTTCGCGCTCTTTCAACCACTTTCATAATCGCATTCACTGTCGCTTCACTTCTATTCTTAAACAGTCCATTTCCACCTCCTTGTACTATCACTATACCTTCATCCATGTCATCAATCATTTTTTCAGCATACTCACAAATTTCTTTTACTCTTTATCCTCTCAAACTTGTACATCTACTACTTCCAGTCATCCTTACATACCTATCAACATTCTTAACCATGCTATCTCCACATATTCTCATCACTGGTCTCACTCTACCTGGCATTCTCCTCTCTCTATCATGCTCACCTTTCATCGCATCCATCTCATTTATCTTCCTTCCACCCACTTTTATCCAAAGATCATTCATTTTCCCATTTATTCTATTCCGTTTATCATCATTTATTCCATTCTTCTCAATCATCCTCCTTCCATTCACTTTTGCCCAGGGACCATTCATCTTTTCATTTACTCTACTCCGTTCATCTCTTTCAGTCATGCACCTGTCACCATCATTTACATCACCATCCACTTTCCTTTTACTCCTTGCATCTTCTACTCCTTTCGGCTTCCTTTCATCCTCTAACTCTCACCTGAGAGACACAGCCTTTGCCTTCAGCCTTTCAATCTCCTCCTCCATCTTCATGTTTACATCAGCCATCTTCACTTTTTCATCCACCATACACTTCCAGCAATCAAACATTAATTTATTCCTCTCACTTTCCCTCATCTCAGTGAAGCCCTTGCATGACTCCAACTCCCACAACATCTTACACGTCATGCACTCAATCATGCCACGAGGTCCTGCCTTCCTAGACTTACCACCAGCCCTTCTGTGCCTAAATTTGGTAGAACTAATTTGCTCTCACCTAGAAATAAATACAACAAACCAAACTTCCTGTATTCTCCTTATATCTATAAATATAGTCACTCAAGCCAAAAACATTCAACCAATCTAAAACAGTCAATCTAGCCAAAACAGTCAATCAGGCCAAACCAATCCAGCTAAACAGTCAATCAAGCCAAACTGCCAAAATAGTCAATTAAGCCAAACTGTCGATCAATAATTATCAATAAGTGCAATAGATCAAACCTCTGATATTTTTTTATTTCGAAAAATGCACCTTCACAAACTCAAAACGTTTTACCACAACACCACGTGTTTTTAAGCATTCACGTAAGCTCGACGTGATTGGTAGGTTTCATAAGATTGGTATTCTGTTACATTTCACGTAGCTTAAAAACCTATCTCGCACAACCGTTTGCAGCTGTGTTTTGAGGGTTACTTGGCTGAGTTTTGAGGGTTACTGGCTGTGTTTTGAGGGTTACTTGGCTGTATTTTGAGGGTTACTGGCCGTGTTAAGAGTGTTATTGGCTCTGTTTTGAGGGTTACTGGGAACGGGAAACAAACCGTCATACAAGGACTCAACATGAACAAGTGCTCGACTAAAATGGGCAAACTTCGAACTAATGAAATATTAGCTTGGTAGCAATAACTACGAAGTACTCACGAGCAACAAAAACGCCGAGGAATGCTACATGAAACTCAACCAAAATATTGCAACCGCTACAGAACACCATATCCCATGAAAGCGAATCATTCCAACCAATAACCTTCCTTGGTTCTTACAAGAAATTAAACGCCTCATCAATGAAAACAACAGTCATACAAAAGACTTGAACGATACCAAACAGAACCCCATCGTCAACAACATATCCATGCCTGCAGGGCTGTTAAGCAAACGATAAAATCTACAAAACAAAATAAAGAAATTACAGTTGCAACACAAGTTAAAATTAACCCGAAAAACTTCTACAATTATATAGACGACAGACGACTCAAAAGAGACACTATTGGACCACTGGTCGATTCTGAAGGCTCGACTCCAACAAACAACAAAATCAAAGCCAGAATTCTTGATACATACTTTACTTCTGTGTTCACTCACGAAGACTTAACTGAATCCTGAAATCCTGCTCTAAATCCTCAGAAAATCTTGTCAGATTGCGTATTTACAGTAGAAGAGGTAGAGAAACAGATCATAATCATAATCTACAAATATGTAAACGACAGGCGACTCAAAAGAAACATTATTGAGCCACTGATCGATCCTGAGGGCTCAACTCAAACGAAAAGCGAAAGTAAATCCAAAATTCATAATAAATATTTCATTTCAGTGTTCATTCGTATAGATTTAACTGAAATCTCGCAACCTCTTGCTTTAAATCCGCAGAAAATCCTGATAGATGGTGTATTTACAGTAGAAGAGGTAGAAAAATAGCTCAGCATTTTAAACCCATATAAGTCAACCGGACCCGATGGCCTTGCTCCCCGGATGCTCTAAGAAACAGCCGAAGTAATAAGCGAACCCTTAACAAACATCTTCAATCGATCACTTAAAACTGGAATAGTTCCGAAAGATTGGAAACAGGCAAATATCACTCCAATTTTCAAAAAGGGGAACAAACCAATACCTAATTACTATCGTCCAATCAGTCTAACATATGTCATAAGTAAACCAATAAAAAGACTTCTTAAAGTCCGTCTCACAAACCTTCATGAGTTCTTTGTAGAAGTTAACCGCATATACGACCGCACAAAAGCCGTATACCTAGTATATCTAGACTTTCAAAAAGCCTTCGACAAAGTTCCCCACGAAAGACTCATGACCAAAGTGGAAGCGCATGGAATACGAGGTGGATAAAATCCTGATGGATAACAAATGGGCTACTGCTCGCACTCAACGTGTAGTGATTTGCGATCAAACAAGGGATTCAACGCTTGTGCCATCAGGAGTCCTTTTAGGGGAGCGTGTCAGGCCCGCTCATTTTCATCATCTACATCAGTGGTTCCCAAACTAGGGGGCGCGCCCCCCTAGGGAGGCGCGAGGAGGATACAAGGGGGCGTGAAGTCATCTGTTCTAAATTATTTGTTTAATTAGAATAATAAAATCATTCAAAAAACAAATATCTGTCATTACATACATGCAAAGTATAATTATAGCAGTCACTCCAACCCGTTTTCTATTAAGCTAGTTCTCTTTACACGTTTTGGACAAGTCTATGATACCAACCACACTGACGCCACTAGGGACACGTCACAAACTCCCAATACTCCATCCCGTCAACCTGAGCACATATTCCCCTTGTCCACGGTAGGGATTTATTTCACTCTTCAATT